>JAWNNO010000342.1:0-74069 GCA_035044985.1 Lordiphosa fenestrarum | reverse complement strand
GCAATAACGATCCTGAGTTGGGACCCATATCGAAGATGACAGCAAACATAAAAACAGGGCATCTCCATCCCTTACAATTGGAGAAAACTGCGGAAGAAAGGACCCAGGAGGGGTTAACAGACAATGTAGTGGGACATGCTTTCGCTAAGTCCACAAAAATGGGCAGAACGCCACCGTCGGCTATGCAGATTCCTGCTTCAGCCCCACCGAACGTGGAAGGAAGCGTCTTTCTCTTTAGCGCAGCTAATCAGGAAGCAGACACCCCGAAAAGAGGCAGGGACGCAGGAAGCACCCCAACAACACCGAGGAGCACGCCGCCCAAGCGTGTTAAGGAGCATGTCTCCTCGCGCGTGCATATGCGAGAGCTAGGAAACATCCTAGCTGAAATAATGTTCATGGTGAACGAGAAGAAGCCAGCGGTCCGACATATCAACATGGATATGAAAAACTCGTTGGCCAAAATGAAGGAGATACAGGAGGCAGTAAGTGGAGAGCTGCAGGCCTTGGCAGGAACTTGTCCTAAGTGCAACAGACTACCAACCCAAGCCGACCCTGGCAAACTTCCTTGCAAAGAGAGTGCGGCACAGACGACACCACCACTGCGGAGTCAGATCTCGCCCAAAACGCAAGGAAGCAGCAAGGAAAGTGCAACCCAAACCTCACTAGTGCAAAACCGGAATAAGAAGGCAAAGGGTCTGCCCATGGATTCCAGGAAAGAGACCCCAGCTCCCACCAAAGGAGCACCAACAAACCCAAGCCACCAGCGAGGAGAACAACCCAAAACTAAGGGCAAGACAACGGAGCGTCCAGTCCGTAACACGGAGGAAATAGAGGAGTGGGAAAAGGTGCGGGGAAGGAGAAACCAAAAACGAACTCTCTCCAGAGCCCGCCCAGATGCTTTGCTCATCAGTACGAAGGGAGGACTCACCTACAGCGACGTTCTATCCCTGGTCACACGTCGGCAAGACGATCAACTCAAGGAGGTGAGAGAAAATGTGCGGAAAGTGCGCCGCACAAAAAACGGGGATTTGCTGTTGGAATTAAACAGACCGGGACTTGAATGTACTCAACTCCTCAAAAATGAGGTCGAGAAAGTGCTGGGCGATAGGGCTCCCATCCGCGCACTGACCAAAGGGTCGCGAATCAGCGTACGAGACCTAGATGACCTAACCAGACCAGAAGAAATCTGCGAGGCCTTTAAGTCGCAGTTTGGGCTCGCGTTGGAAGAGTCCGAAATTAAAAGTCTGCGGCCCTCTTATGCTGGGACGCAAGTGGCCATCATAGTGTTGCAGCAAAGCAGTGCCAAGAAAGTCCTCGAAAAAGGACGCATAAAGATCGGATGGACGAGTTGCCGCATCACGGAGCAGGATGGCCCACCAAGATGCTACAAGTGCCTAGAGCTGGGTCATATGGCAAGCCAGTGCAGGAACCCGGTAGACAGGAGCAACTGCTGCATAAATTGTGGCCAGACAGAGCACAAAGCGGCCTCCTGCAAAAACGAGACCAAATGCTTCTTATGCAGTAGCGCATCCAGGCAGGAAACTAGCCACAGAGCGGGGAGCAGAAGGTGCCCATCCTACGTAAGGGTGGACGCAAGGCGGACACAAACCAAGCAAAATGATTAGGTTTATCCAACTAAACCTTAATCACTGCGAGGTTGCACAAGACCTTATGAGACAAAGCGTTATCGAACTAGGATCGAACGTGGCGATCGTGAGTGAACCGTTCCGGGGAAAGTTTCAGCGCGACTGGATATGCGACCTCTCCGGAAAGTCTGCAATCTGGCCTTGTGCAACTCCTCCGCCCCACCTGTCTTCAACACAGAGGTTCACCCACTTTGTCCGAACCAAGTTGTCCGGCCTTTGGGTATACAGCTGCTACCTACCACCGAGTCTTAGCATAGCCGAGTACTGCTGTGTCATGGACGAGCTATCTACAGACATCAGAGACCACTTTCCGGCCGTAATAGCAGGTGACTTCAACGCCTGGGCTGTGGAATGGGGCAGTACCACTACCAACTCCAGAGGCCAAGCACTCCTCGAATCATTCGCGTCTCTGGAGGTTACGTTGCTGAACAGCGGAACACAGCAGACTTTCTGCCGGGATGGGAGAGGCTCGAACATCGACCTGACATACATCAGCAGCAGTCTGGCTAGCTCAACAACGTGGCAAGTTGGGCAGCACTACACTGGAAGCGACCACGAAGCCATCCTTTTTTCAGTCGGAGAAAGGAACCCACACCCGCCAGCACACCTGCACCGGAGCAAACTGTACCGCACGGAGACACTTAATACTCAGCTTTTCGCATCTGAAATCGGCCAGCTGGAGGTGTATGGCTCAGCACAGGAGAGGGCCGAACAGCTGATGTGCCAAGTTGTATCTGCATGTGACAGGACCATGTCGCAAAGAAAGATATTCAGGTTACATCTGCGCCCAATGTTCTGGTGGAACGACGAAATAGCTGGTGCGAGGGCAGCTTGCCTAAGAGCTAGGAGGCGTTACCAAAGAGCACGAAGAACCAACAGAGCCAATAGTGGAGAGTCCCTAATAGAGCCGTGAAGCTGGCAATTGCGCTTAGACCGCAGTTGTTTGCAGACACCTTCACCCGGTGCCTAAGAGAAGGCATTTTCCCTGACAGATGGAAGCAGCAAAAGTTGGTACTCATACCCAAAACTGGCAAACCTCCAGAGGAACCCTCTTCCTATAGGCCGATCTGCCTGATCGACACTGTGGGCAAGGTGTTTGAGAAGTTAATCAGCTCAAGAATCGAAGCAGCTATTGAGCGCGGAGACGGACTCTCGCCGTGTCAATTCGGCTTCCGAAAGGCGATGTCTACTGCTGATGCCATTTCTAAGGTGATTGGGATAGCCTCGAAAGCCATCGAGGGAACGCGCTGGAAAGGGGGAACCAAACAGTATTGCCTCGTAGTCACCCTGGACGTAAAGAATGCCTTCAATACAGCATCTTTTGGCAAAATACTGAATGCACTCGCTTGCTTTGGAGTCCCGCTATATTTGGTAAAAGCTATCTTAAGCTACTTCGATGGTAGACAGCTGCAGTACGAAACAGATACTGGCACAGAGACGTACGATATAACCGCTGGTGTTCCCCAAGGCTCAGTCTTGGGACCGCTTTTGTGGAACACAATGTATGACGGTATCCTTAGACTGCCACTTCCGGACAACACGCACATGGTCGGGTTCGCGGATGATGTGGCACTAGTGGTGGTGGCAAAAGAACTTAAAACGGCAGAGATAAGGTGTAACGCTGCAATCAACAGGACGGTGCAATGGCTAGCCAGTGTTGGTCTAGACCTAGCAGCTCATAAGACCGAGGCTGTTCTTATCAGCAGCAGAAAGGCGGTGGAGACAGCAGAAATCCAAGTTGGCGGTGTGACGATCACATCCAAGAGGGCGATCCGGTACCTTGGAGTCATGCTGGACACGCGACTCAGCTTCCGTGAGCATCTCCAATCGACAAGTGACAAGGCAGGAACTGCAGGGAGGGCATTGGCCAGAATCATGCTCAACACGAGAGGTCCGAAACAGGGGCGACGGCTGCTCCTTGCGAGCGTACTTAAGTCCACCATTCTGTATGCTGCACCTATCTGGGCGGAAGCCATGGAGATTCCCAGCTACAGCAAGGGTGTCCGCTCCGCATATAGAATATGCGCGCTGAGAGTCTGCAGCGGCTTTAGAACGGTGTCCGACGACGCTGCTCTCGTCATTGCCGGCAGGGTGCCGATAGAGACACTGGCACTGGAAGCGAAGGCCTTAGCTGACGCTGCAAAGTCTGAGCCAAGAAGAGCATTGACGAAAGAATGACAGCATCCTTCGTTGGCAGTCCAGGTGGGATAGGTCAACTAAAGGACGGTGGACGCACCACCTTATCCCCAAAATAAGAGAGTGGATCGAGCGGAAGCATGGCGAAGTCAGCTTCTGCCTCACCCAGATGCTCAGTGGACACGGGTGCTTCAGAAGCTATCTGCACAGGTTCGGACACGATACCGCGCCGGAGTGCACTTGGTGTGAAGGAGGCCTGGTCGAGGATGCAGCCCATGTCCTTTTCTGCTGCGGGCGCTTCACAGCCGCACGAGCGCAGTTGGAGTCCGTGGTTGGTGAAACCATAACGGCGGAAAACCTAGTGGCGGCGATGATGGCAAGATCCGAGGTGTGGGATGCAGTGAACTGCTTTGCTGCCCACACTATGGGCGAGCTCCGCAGACTGGAGAGGCAACGAGCGAATGCGGTATAGGAAACGCCATTACCCCTGCGAAGCATTGCTTCGCGGCCGTCCCGCAGGGGTGAAGTTTCGTCTCTTTATATCGCCTAGTTTTCTAGTTTTTTAAGTTTTTTCTTCAAATTTGTTAATGGAAATAAAAAAAAAAAAAAAAAAAACAATTGTGCAGTCGCGTACATTTGTAGAAACAATAACAACAAATAGTGGAATCGAGAGCGTGCTGTTTATGGTGGACAAACAAAAAACAATTAATTGCTGTGCGCAAAATTGCATACATATTTACATGGAGTACATTTAATTAATCTCCGCAACATTCAAGCGTACATAAATACATACAACAGTGACGTTTTTAAAAAACATGGGCAAAATTTGCTGCTGTTGTCTTAAGTTGCAATTGGCGCGCGCCCATACAGGGTGACTCGTTATTGTGTGAAACGAAAAACATTTAAAGAAAATTTGTACGTGGCCTGAACATTTTCTTTTAAATTAGCCAAAATGGTTGATGATCGTGACGATTCAAATGTTTTACCGATGGTTCCGAGTGGTATTGAATTTTATAGAGCCAAGGCGCAATCCCTCATGCGTCAAGCATTTGCATTGCATCTTCTAGATCGCTTTGACGAGGCTGATTTGCTCGCACGCGTTGAATTTATAAAAGACTTGAAAATAGATTTTGATGCCGCACAGACCAGCTTGGAAAAGCTTAACCTAATGGAGCTTGTCGGCGACGCGCGTACCAATTTCGAGAACGCGTATATCAAAATCAATGCCTAGGTGTCACGAGAATTGGCAGCACATCAAGGGAAGCGGAGTAAGGCGAACTCAACGGTGATTGCTAACCATTTTCAAGGAGATTCAACCTTCAACACTTCTCAGAAATCAAGACTGCCGAATCTTGCGCTGCCTCGTTTTAGTGGAGAATATTCAGATTGGCCGGATCCAGAGCTAAGTAATATCGAAAAGTTCCAGTATCTCCGTGCCAGTCTGGACAGTGTTGCTTTGGAAATCGTACGTTCGCTCGAGCCATCTGATGCGAACTATGAAAAAGTTAAGGATCTCCTCACTAATCGTTTCGACAACAAGCTTCTTCAATTTCAGGCACACGTAAAGGCGATATTTGGTTTAAAAGTTGTTGAGATGGGATCTGCAAAGAGTCTTCGGGAGCTGAGCGACAAGATGAACTCACATCTACGTGCGATTCGAACCCCGGCGAAGCCCGAGGAGATCTTGGACGACTTCTGATCCACATTGTTGCCCACAAACTAGACCAAAAGACTCGGGAAAAATGGGAGGAGGATTTGCCAATAGATAAGCTGTCAAACAGGAGCTCATTGCGTTGTTTTTGGAAAAGCGCTGCAGGATGATGAAAAACTTGGAAAGCGCTATGCTAACACCAAGCCAACAGGTGGGAAAAAACTTGCACCGACTTAACCAAAATGCTGTTATTGCCTCATCGACTAACACTAATAGTCTTCTTTGTGTTTTTTGTGATGGAAGAGACCCTTGTTTGACCAAACGTTCTCGGTTTCTGAACTTGAGCCCCAATTTGCGCTACAAGGAGGCGAAGAAAATGAACCTCTGCCTTAATTGCTAGCGCAAGAGTCATGGTTTGCAGCAATGCAAGTCAAGTCACTGTAGACATTGCCATAAGAAGCACCATTCATTGCTTCACACGACATCGAGCGCATCCTCATCATCACAATCATCTTCATCATCAAATACACAAAATCCTCCATCATCTTCATTAGTTATATGTTCATCTTCATTACCAATTCCTCCACCTATCCAAAATAATATCTCTAATAACTACGTGTTGCTTGCTACTGCCAACATTTTGGCAAAAAAACGCGCTGGCACACTCATTCCATGCCGCGCTAAATTAGACTCAGCATCACAATAAAACTTCATCAATTCTCGTCTTGCTAATCAACTGCATATTAAAACCCGACAGTCCCATATTTAGATTTTTGGCATTTGAAAATCAATTTTGGATTCCGACAAAGCGGTTGATGTTGTGGCCCAATCACAGGATGCACGCTATCGTGCTTCTTTTACTGCTGTTGTCACTTAAACCAACACCGACTATCAGCCACATTTTGATATAAATGCCACAGGGTGGAATATACCTCGTAATATAGATATCTCTGACCCACTTTTCTATAGATCTCAGCGCATCGATCTTTTAATTGGCGCTGGACTCTTTTTCGACCTGATTTGCATTGGGCAAATTCAGTTGGCTGACAGTTTGCCAAGACTTCAGAGCACCAAACTTGGTTTGATCGTATCTGGAGGGTTTGCAAAAGAGCCAGCCAAGCACTCTGCTTTGGCTGCCATTGTCAGGTCACGTGCAGATTGATGAGGATTCTTTGGCTGAGATAATGAACCGTTTTTGGTAGATCGAGAACTGCTCTTCTTCCAAACCTGCAGTCTCACCAGAGGATGCGCTTTGCGAACATTTGTTTTAGAAAAACTATTCTCGTTTGGAAAACGGTCAATATTCGGTTCGTCTACCAGCCAGCACTGGATTTGAGGCTCTTGGAGATTCTAATTGTATCGCTCTTCGTCGGCTGAAGAGTTTGGAGGCAAAATTTGTAAAGAATCCGGATCTCAACGATCAGTATTGCGCATTTCTTCAAGAATACTTCGACTTGGGGCACATGTCGCTAGCTGCAAAACACATAGATTCGACTCAATATTTTCTACCGCATCATTGCGTCCAAAAGCTTGACAGCACCAGTACCAAACCGTCACTTCCCCATCCGCAAGTGCTGCTCTATCGAGCCAAGCGCCCTTGATGGAGAACCGGAATGTGATAAGGAGAAGCTTACCAAGTTCCACGATGGAACTGACATCGCCAAAGCCTTGGGCCTGGTGTGGGATCCTAGTTCGGATAATCTGCTTTTCAAATTCTCTCAAATTTTACCGGATGGCCAACCTACAAAGCGTACGTCTTGTCCACAATAGCAAGATTGTATGACCCACTTGGCTTAATAGCGCCCATTCTTTGCAAGATATTTATGCAAACCTTATGTTACCAGAATCATTATCGTTAGCATGGTGTGAGCTGACATCTCAATTAACCATGGTCAAACATTTTAAATTCCCTCGTTTTATATTGTTGCCGAATGCCTCTTTCCAGCTGCATGCGTTTTGTGATGCCAGCATGTTAGCTTATGGAGCATGCATATATATGAGATCGGAAACCTAAGA
Organism: Lordiphosa fenestrarum; assembly: GCA_035044985.1. Lineage (NCBI taxonomy): Eukaryota > Metazoa > Arthropoda > Insecta > Diptera > Drosophilidae > Lordiphosa > Lordiphosa fenestrarum. The sequence continues at coordinate 66,620 of JAWNNO010000342.1, read as the reverse complement.
ATTGGTTTTATCGCAACTACTTTGCTCAAAGTCGAAAGTGGCACACCTAAAAACGTTAACCGTTCCCAAATTGCGCATGTTCCAATTCACCTAAATCCTGCGGTTATGATATCTAGAGGCTGTACTCCGAGGGAGTTGTTGGATCTGTGTCTGTGGGTCTGTGAGTCTGTGGCTGAAAGGACCGCCTTTTCTACTTTCGAGCTCTTCTGGATGGCCTCCTCAGGTGCAAACACTAAAGGAGCTTCCAGAGCGTCGTCATATAGCGTTACTGGGATCAATTCGTTAGGATCTCTCAATCGACAGCAAGTACCAAAACTCCTTTCAAAAGCTCCAACGTGTATTCGCTTATATACATCGATTTGTTTCCCTTCGAGACAAACCTTTTTCTCGGGTAGGAGGAGCGCTGACTGTACAGGATATCACCATGGACACACAGCTTCTTCTTAGGCGCATTCAGCAAGTGCACTTCGCCATGGAAATCGATGCACTCACCGCCAATAAGCCGCTTCCTCCAAAAAGCAAATTGATTTCTCTCAAGCCAGAGATTGGCTCTGACGGGCTGCTTCGTATTGGCTGGTTATCAGCTGGTATCATTAAAAATTCTTGCATGCTGGATCGCAAGTTCTTCTTGCTTCTTTGCGACAAAAATACTGGCCAGTTGGAGGTCGTAAATTTGTGCACACAGCTTGTGCATGACTAGGCAATTTTTTAAGAATCTGTGTGTGGATCTTGGAGTAATGGGAGCAATGTGAGCAAAAAGAGCAAGGGCTTGCCCATCGCTGGCCTAGAAGAGTCAATAATGTTATATTTCCATTGTCAATTTGTTTTCGGATGTCCTCCGTTATTTTGGAAATTGCCATGGTGCAACTTCTATTCTTCCTAAAGCCTGACTCATTATTATTGAAAAGTTTATTTGAAGTCATTAATTCACTAATGGTGGTTCTAAGTGTAAATGTTGGGTGGTCGAGGTTGGTACCGAGGGGGTAAATGTGATTTATCAGATTGCGTATTAAATTATTTACACTTTCATTTAAGATTTGTGGGATACATGCGCTGGACTTAGATATTTTAGAATTAATTGTTTTGAAGAACCCGCGCTATTAAGGGGTGGCAGAGAGGGCGTGGTTCTGCAAGTCGGATATCGTTTATTTGGCAGCTATGTGAAATAGTGTTGTAAACTGTACCAAAGGGCTTAGCCGTATATTTGCCCCAAATTTGGTTTGTACACAGTAGCCGATCCAGCCGATTTGCACCAACATTGTTGATTTTTAAGCAATTGAACTAAAATTTGTTTTCTATACTTGTTTATCGATCCCTAGTCGTGTTATCAAAGAGCATGGCCGTATAAGCATACAAAAACTGCCCCCGCTCTTATCAGCACCAAATTTAAATATGTGATAGTCATCAATGAAAACATCACTCTCCTAAATTTTTAGTCTAATAGGCGCTATTGGAGTGGAGTTATGAGGGCGGAAAATTAAATTAAAGAACTGTTTTTTCTGAAGAACTGTTTAACCGATTTGGCTGAGCTAAATATATATTGTAAATCAACAATGTTGGTGCAAATCGGCTGGATCGGCTACGGTGTACAAACCAAATTTGGGGTAAGTACCTCAACAATTATAATTGGAGTTTCTGACAAAACTTTTGCAATTTTGACCAGTGTGCAATGGTTTAATATTTTCGTCTAAACCCTGCTTGGTATTCGTTTAGCACTTTATTTTCATCAGTACAATTTATTAGTCTATCATTACTCATGACTCATTAGCATGCCTATCATGGTCTTATCTACAGAGTTCATAAGTGAGATATCCCTCCATAATTCGAAGCATGCGTTTTGTCTCCATTTTTGAAGATGATACAGAGAACGCTAGTTTCAAAAGCAGCATCGACCTGTCCCCTGTCGTATAGTCCCGTGAATGTGAAAAACGTCATATCTCTTATCAGGATTTCTTTTCGATCAGCCAATGTCGAAGATCGGATAAACGGTTGTGGAGTTAAGAATAAAAGACTGTTCGCTGCTGCAGCAAAAAGCAGCTTTCCGCTGCTACTGCTGCGTCAAAATTAGTGCTGAGCGTATACTTTCGTTCGTTTTCTTTCATGATTTAACGTTATAGTCGGGCTTGACCGATTTTCTTTCTTGATTTAAAGTACTTTCTTTCTATTTAAAATAATTTTGTTTTGTCATTCTTACAAATTTCATTATATTTTAACTGTGAATGAAATTTCATTTTCTAATCTTCTGTTTGATTTGCTTTTTTTTCCTTTCTATCCGACAATAGAAATAAGTTTATGTTTATTGAGTCTTGGCTTACAGCACTTACATATGTAAAGTCTGCCTTACTGTCGAACGTTTTACATCCATTTAAGACTACAAATCCGTTATTATTACAGACTTGAATAAAGTCCTTTCCGTTTTTATTGAAAAATTATCTTTCCATTTTCTCTCAATGGTACTTAAATTCATTTCAGATTCGATATTTTCATCCACACTTGTTTGTCGTTCTCCTAGCCTTATTTTCAGCCTTATTTCGTAATGGATTACGATAGGGTTTAAGAGGTCGTGTTGTAACAACAATTTGTGTGTACTTCTTATTGGAGGAACCAACTTTTACCATTTAAATACAAAGGAAAAATATTAGCAAGAGTTTGACCCATTTTCACTTCACAAACATTTATCCCATCCGACTGCACAAAGCAATGAGTAATTCCAGTCTTCCCAATGTCATTTTTAATTTTAGCATACAGACTTCTACCGTTGGCTCTGTCATAATATGATTTCTATTCTAGATGAGTTCCTAGTAGAAAGACTATGTCAAACCTTTCAGAAAATAAAAGAATTCGTTAAAAAGCATTTTGAACCCTAAGCCATGTACGTTGCATGATATTATTTTTGGATGGAGTGCACTTGGTTTCTTCATTTGATTCCGACTACTTTTACTCTTCTTCATTATTTCTCTGCTTAAATGTAACAATTTGATGCAATTTGGATTTGTTGGTATGTTTAGTTTCTTGGTTCCCTATAATTGACAAATGATTCAAATGAGAAGTCAACATTTTCCATATTTTTTGGGTACAACTTTCGAAAACCATTTTCTGAGGGCTTTCCCTTGCAATAAGTGTATTATTTCTAATAAACGTTCGGAAACGAGCCCCTGAGAACCGGTTCGGTTCGGGTTTTTTGGGATTCGCGAACCGGAACATGAACCAGGAGCCTTACATTTTTGACTCCTTGAGCCTAAAGCCGAACCCACCCACTTTTTCGAAAATTTGGTTCGGTTCACCAATTTAGGACATTTTTTCAACGATACATCCAGGGAAATATTGAAAATCTCTGGAGATTTTAGTATATTTTAACTAAGTGTGGAGGATTTTTAATGTTAAGTGCCGAGATATAGTATGATAACTAGTTTGAACAGAAGATTTTACCACGCTTAACTGGAGAAATCTGATCTAGTAACCGAGCATATCTGTGAAACTTTACATAAAAAAGCAACCTGCTTTATATATATATATGTATATATAGATATTATATGAGACTGGTTTTTTTGTGACCTTTATACTGAGTAAACTTGCTTTATATATATGTATATATATATTACACAGGGGAACAAAATTAAACTTTTTCTAGGTTGCAGCCACTTTGATGAAATATTCTGGTTCAGTTTTGTCCACTTATTACAAAACTGGTCTCGGTTTGGCTCCATCAGCTTTTGTTTTAAAGATATAGCGGAAAATGTGTTTTGCACGTTTTTTTGCTTTAAAAAAATTAAGGAGGTCACATGGAGCAAAAATTTCTGGGTTTATTAGTCTTATTTGACAGAGCACATATCAATGCAGCCCAAAAAAATCAAGCGAGCAGCATCAGCATGCCCGAAGGTGCCCAAATCGGTCTTTGAAGAGAGTCATTCCTTAGATTATAGCAAATTTTTCAAATTTGATCGTCATGTACAAGCCAGAGCGGTGGTCGAATTTTTATTTCAACAGCTTAACCATATAGCCCAAAGACCCTTCTATTTTCATGAATTTCGTCATCTTGATGGACAAAGCAACATGCGGTTAATCCCGAAAAATGAATTAAAATTTATGGCAGGCCAACTAGATTCATCCACGAAATGTTTATAGGATATATTAAAAGACTACGTGATCTAACATAGACCTTACATTTAAAGTCAATCAAATGTACAATAATAACATTAAGGCACTACTAGATTCCAATAATTTCAGCTAAATTCATTGTTTGCTTAGGTTAGGTTAGGTAGTTCCGGCTGCTCCAAGATGGGACCGGATGATTATTTGGGTCCGTTTGACTTAGAAAACCAGGAGGATCTTTGACGTTTTGGCGAAAGCCAATAATTGTTTTTGGCGCCTCTTGGCCGCTTCTTCCAAAGAAGCGAACGGTATGGTGTGCAGAAATTTTAATCTTGTCCTGGCAATTTCTGGGCAGCTGTAAATGAGATGTTCTAGGGTTTCTGCGACTCCAGGTTCCATGCATTTCCTGCAGGTGTCCTCTGTAGTAATGCCTAGCTTTATCGCATGAGCGGCTGCTAGGCAGTGTCTCCTACCTTACCTCTGCTTCTATCTCTGCTTTCTGCTCCATCTTGCTGTTTAGCGTCTGTATGGAGATAGGTATGTTTAGTGTTTCTTTTTGGCCTAGTACGACTTCGGCTTTTGCAAGACTGTCTGTCATCTCGTCGATGCCCAACGATGGAATCCAGTAGATTTGCACCTTTCTGGAGATGCTGAGGGAATCTAGTGCTTCCCTGCTGGACAGGACATTTCTGGAGTTGTTTTAGTACGAAGTGTTGGTTTCTGAATGATTTTCTTATATAATATATAAATAAATGTTTCTTTAAAATCGCGTTTTTAATTATATCTCTAAGACTGAGCTGAACGGGAGCGAACCTTCTTTTGCTCATACCATGATCTATGAATCATCTGTTCTTCACCAATCCTTTGGCGGATCGATAAATGATATTGACTACTAGAGATGGCTTCGCCAAAACGTCAAAGATCCTCCTGGATTTCTAAGTCAAACGGACCCAAATAATCATCCGGTCCCATCTTAGATCAGCCGGAACTACCCAACCTAACCTAAGCAAACAATTAATTTAGCTGAAATTATTGGAATCTAGTAGTGCCTTAATGTTATTATTGTACATTTGATTGACTTTAAATGTAAGGTCTATGTTGGATCACGTAGTCTTTTAATATATCCTATAAGCATTTCGTGGATGAATCTAGTTGGCCTGCCATAAATTTTAATTCATTTTTCGGGATTAACCGCATGTTGCTTTGTCCATCAAGCTGATATAAATGCAACGAAATTCATGAAAATAGAAGGGTCTTTGGGCTATATGGAAAAGCTGTTGAAATAAAAATTCGACCACCGCTCTGGCTTGTACATGACGAATTTGATTGACTTTAAATGTAAGGTCTATGTTAGATCACGTAGTCTTTTAATATATCCAATAAACATTTCGTGGATGAATCTAGTTGGCCTGCCATAAATTTTAATTCATTTTTCGGGAATAACCGCATGTTGCTTTGTCCATCAAGCTGATATAAATGCAACGAAATTCATGAAAATAGAAGGGTCTTTGGGCTATATGCTAAAGCTGTTGAAATAAAAATTCGACCACCGCTCTGGCTTGTACATGACGAATTTGATTGACTTTAAATGTAAGGTCTATGTTAGATAAGGTAGTCTTTTAATAGATCCTATAAACATTTCGTGGATGAATCTAGTTGGCCTGCCATAAATTTTAGTTCATTTTTTCGGGACTAACCGCATGTTGCTTTGTCCATCAAGCTGATATAAATGCAACGAAATTCATGAAAATAGAAGGGTCTTTGGGCTATATGCTAAAGCTGTTGAAATAAAAATTCGACCACCGCTCTGGCTATAATCTAAGGAATGACTCTCTTCAAAGACCAATTTGGGCACCTTCGGGCTTGCTGATGCTGCTCGCTTGATTTTTTTGGGCTGCATTGATATGTGCTCTGTCAAATAAGACTAATAAACCCAGAAATTTTTGCTCCATGTGACCTCCATAATTTTTTTAAAGCAAAAAAACGTGCAAAACACATTTTCCGCTTTATCTTTAAAACAAAAGCTTATGGAGCCAAACCGAGACCAGTTTTGTAATTAGTGGACAAAACTGAACCAGAATTTTTTATCAAAGTTCATGCCACAAAATTGCTGTTCCCCTGTGTTATCAATTATTATCAGTCAATTTGAAGACGCAGAAAAACTCCTTCGGTTTTATATCAAACGAATGTTCTACCTACCCCAGTATTCCACCAACTATGCAATACACCTAGAAACAGGGCTTCCTACCATGTACTATGCAATTACATTTCGACTATATTGCAAAGACCATGCGAATGCCGTCCACTCGTCTCCCAAGAATCGTCACAACATATCTGCTTTAGACCAAAACGCAGTTTATCCGCATTTGAGAATCTATGGCAGAAGAACACAACATCGAATGCAACTTGAACGACTACAACACATGGAGCGTTTGGCAAACCCAACTGAGAAGGCCAGTTTCGAAGCAGAAGCACGAGGCAGTCAGTCTCGCATCACGTACAGTCAACTGGAGTACAACCTTCCGTCTAGGAACTATTTTCATGATGACCTCGAAGCCGCAACCATATCACTCATCTTCCGTGCAAGATCCGAATTTATGAGCCTGAACTATGTGCCTTACAGTACCACGGCCAGCCATTGCACCCTTTGCAATACCAGAGGGAGAGAGAGAGAGAGGACACTGAACACTTTTTTGACCGATGCCCCATACTGAAAGAAATTTAAATTTTATTTGCAATCCGATTGACTTGAAACTCGGTTTGTAAGCAAAGTACGCGAAATAATTGGACACGTGTTTTCCCGATTTCGGAAAATTCCCGGAAAATTCGAGATGCAAAAATCTATTTTTCGCCCGATTGACTTGAAATTCGGTTTGTAAGGATAGTAAGTGATATAAATTGAGATGTCATTTCCGTTGTTGGAAAATTTGACCGGTCGGAAAATTCACGGAAAATTCTGCGTGCTAAATAACTATATTTCATCCGATAGACTTGAAATTCGGTTAGTAAGGATAGTAGGTGAAATAAACTGACATGTCATTTTCCGATGTTGGAAAATTTGACCGTAGAGTCGAAAAATTCACGGAAAAGTTTGCAATTAACCCGATTGAATTTAAATTCGGTTTGAAAGAGTATTCAGTGAAGTTTCATCCGATTGACTTAAAACTCATTTTGTAAGGATAGTTAGTACGATAAATTGAGATACCAGCTTGCGATGTCGGAAAATTCGACAGTAGGGTCGGAAAACTCTAGGAAAATTCTGCATCCGAAAAACTGTTTTTCATCCGATTGACTTGAAACTCGGTTTGTAAGGACCGTAAAATTACTTTGTAATGTGTTTTTCCGTTTTTTTGAAAGTTGGTCCTAGGGTCGGAAAACTTCCGGAAACTCCGAATGCAATAAACTGTATTTCATCCGATTGACATGAAACGAAGTTTGTAAGGATAGTATAAGAAATAGCGATAACGATAACGATAACAAAAATTATAACGATAGCGGTAACAGTAACGGAAACGAGAATAATGACGAAAACGAAAATTGAACAACGACTGTTGTTTCGACAAATTCAGAACCATGGGTAGAATATTGGTGGTCAAGATTGTATAAAAGTTTAGTTTCCGGCGATTAGCTCCAAACGTATTTTATGAGCTACATTCAAAAAAAGTACGGAATACGTGACTTTACATATTTTTAAATTCAACCCACATAGGTAAACGAGAGCCTAAGTTAAAGTCGGCCCTGCCCGACTTCCAAATACCCGCTACTAAAGGAAGGTGTGAGGTTGTACATATTGGCCACATACACTACACTGCAAAATCTGAGCTCGATAGCTTATAAATTGTAGGAGATATTCAACATTTTTTATTGCGGGGGCGGGAGGGGGCGTGGCCAAAATTTGAAAAAAAAACTTGATCTGCCTGCAGACAATACTAGCTTACATCTAAAATTTGGTTGCTCTAGCTCTTCTGGTCTCTGAGATCTAGGTGTTCATACAGACGGACGGACGGACGGACGGACGGACGGATAGACGGACATGGCTATATCGACTCGGCTGTTGATGCTGATGAAGAATATATATACTTTATAATATCGGAGATGCTTCCTTCTGACTGGTACATACATTTGCACGACTTTAGTATACCCTTTTTACTTTACGAGTAACGGGTATAAAAATATGCGGAAGGTTGTTGTGTGCAACTCTGTTGATCTTCATTTGATCAGCTCCATGAACGTTTTGAAAGCATCACATTATAAAATATTACCACCATGATAAATTAGTAACAAATTGATGCAAAGCGAGCGAAGCCGCTGGTAAATAAAGCTAGTATATTATATGAGAGTCAATTAAAATTTGCCAACTCTGTATGAGACTGGTTTTTTTTTTGTGACCTTTATACTGAGTAAACTTCCAGTTTTTAGCCGGCTCGAGGTCATGTTATGCTTTCGCACAACTTTAAACGGAGAAACAACAAGGTCACAAAAAAATTAATCTAGTCACATGTTCCAAAAACTCAAGGCACGGCGTTGTTGTTGTATGAGCCTAAACATTAAATGGTTTTATTTATAACAACTAAAACCCCCGATTGAATGCATTTATGCAAAACAAACTTTTATTAGCAGCGGGGAGAGTATCCCTCACACTAATAACGGCGAGACCAGGGGAACACACACACACACTCACAAAGGTGACTGTCTGTTTCTACGCTGCCTCTCGATGTTTTTGCGCGCATTCTGCTTTAGGATTCCCAAACGATTATGCCACCGCAGGCATGGAGAGACTTTCGAGAAACGTTCAGTTAGTAGGCATTGATCGCTGATGATAGAAGGTGGTTTCTCATGAAACAGCTGTACGATCTACAAGCCTCCTTTGTGGTGTTGTGTCTCCGTTTAAAGTTGTGCGAAAGCATAACATGACCTCGAGCCGGCTAAAAACTGCAGGTTTACTCAGTATAAAGGTCACAAAAAAAACCAGTCACATGTACTTATCACGCAAGGCACGGCGTTGTTGTTTTATGAGCATAAACATTAAATGGTTTCATTTATAACAACTCGAACCCCCGTTTGAATGCATTTATGCAAATAAATTTTTTGGTCACCATTATTGTAATGTGATGGACGTTGTCGTACAATGCGCAGTACGTTCAAGTGGCCCATGCGACACCAAGCCGAAGCTTGTTACGCGCGAACCCAGGCAAAATAGCAGCCCACCTCCCGCCCAACCGACCGAGAGGCGCAGCCGCCAATGAGCGACACGAAAACCGGAAGAAAAATGAAAAAAAAAATAAAAATTTAGCTACGGGCTAAATAAGTTAAAATAGAGGTTTTTAACGCGGGAAGAGAATATTCCGAATTGATTATGCGGTAGAGTTTATTGTAATCAACACAGAGGACACGAAACGGATCATGCACTGCATAGTTAGTAGTACAACGTTTCAGAGATAAGGGGACAAAGTTACGGGACAATCTACAAGGAACATTGAGACTAATTTGGCTAAGCATTTCCGATGAGTCGATTTCACCATTAATTAGTCTATGTATGAACATTACACCAAGCATAACTCTACGGTTAAATAAGGAAGGAAGATTAATTAAAAGTAGTCTACTAGAATAAGATGGGAAACGGACCTCGGGATTCCAGTTCAAACCACGAAGAGCAAACAATAAGAATTGCTTTTGCACAGATTCAATTCTATCTTGATGGATCGAATATTGCGGAGACCACACACATGATCCATACTCAAGAGTAGGACGGACAAGAGCAGTGTAAAGAATTTTGGTGGTGTAGGGATCGTCAAATTCTTTCGACCACCGCTTTATGAACCCTAGGACACTTCTGGCCTTATTAACGGTAGCGGTTACATGAGAGTTAAAATTGAGTTGATGGTCAAGAATTACCCCAAGATCATTTACTTCATTTAGTCGCTGCAATGCCACATTATCAAGCATATAAGTGACCAATTGTGGTAAGCTTCTATAAAATGTCATAACCTTACACTTTAAGCTGTTAAGGTTTAAAAGATTATCTTGACACCATGAGTGAAATGCATCTAAGTCGGCTTGCAAATTATAGCGGGAAACCAGATCATTATACGTTAAACATATTTTCACATCATCAGCATACATAAGCACCCGAGAGTAAGCCAAGACTGAAGGAAGATCGTTGATGAAGAGAGTAAAAAGCAATGGACCCAAGTGGCTACCTTGTGGAACTCCAGAAGTAACCTGGATACACTTAGAATAAGAATTACGAAATATAACTTTTTGGGTTCTAGTACTTAGGTAATCAGAAATCCAACTGAGAAGGTTAGTTGGAAAACCGATTAAACCCAGTTTGTGGAGCAGCAAGGAGTGATTAGCAGAATCAAAAGCCATACTAAAATCCGTATAAATGACGTCAGTCTGCATCTTACCAATGAACCCTTTGATCACTGAAGATGTGAATTCTAAAAGGTTAGTGGTAGTAGATCTACGCTTCACAAATCCATGTTGGAAGGGTGAGGTAATGGCACTACATAAATGTTGCAGTTGAGATGTTATAATTCTCTCAAAAGCTTTAGGAATTGCAGACAACTTGGAAATTCCCCTGTAATTTTCAACATCGGACTTATTACCTTTTTTATGGAGTGGAATAATAAAAGATTCCTTCCATAGCAATGGGAAAGAGGATGACTCCAATGACAATTCAAATAATTTTTGAATAGGCTTACAAAGTGCACCCGCACAGAACCTGAGTGCGTACACTGGTTTGACAGAGCTAAGATCACAAAGGAGCGAGCTTTCAGTGATCACGGGGCTAAAAATGCAATTAGACATATTCAACCGATAAGGGTATGGTTGATTCACACAATACCTAGAAGAAGAGTAGGTTGACTTAAAAAACTCCGCAAACAGATCGGCTATTGCTTGATCAGTATTTGCTTTAGCATTACCATACATGAGCGAGGAGGGCAGAGTGGAAGACATACGTTTAGAGTTAACAAACGAATAAAATTGCTTAGGATTTTGCGTAAACTGAAGCCTGCAACGGTCAAGATAATCTTTATAGCATTGAGCATTTAGCACATTAAAGCTAGAACGGGCAAGCACATAACGGGAGAAGTCCGATGATTTACCGGATTTCTTATACTTTTTAAAATATCTCGACTTCCTGTTCTTCAGGTTTGTTAGCTCCCTTGAGAACCAAGGCTGAGAGCGAGCGGGGAGAGTATCTTTCACACTAATAACGGCAAGACCAGGGGAACACACACACACAAAGGTGTCTGTCTGTTTCTACGCTGCCTCTCGATATTTTTGCGCGCTTTCTGCTTTAGGATTCCCAAACGGTTATGCCACCGCAGGCATGCAGAGACTTTCGAGAAAAGTTGATAGAGGGTGGTTCCTCTTGAAACATCAGTACGATGTATTATATTAATGCATATACATTTTTCCGAACTCTTTTTTTTAATTCCAATGCTAATTAACTTATACTAAGCAGTTTCTCAAAGCTGTTAATGTCATCTAATGGATTTGATAGTTGAAATAACTTAATTAATGATCATTATTATTAAGCTTATGGATAGAAGGTTGTGGAGACGCAACGAATGAGGCGAGATTTTGATAGTCTGAGTGACTGGGTACACTGGAGCGTTGACGCGCCAGAACTGGAGCTGAGTGACGGAGTAACAGACGTGCAGACACAGACAATCAATTGAATATTATAATAAATAAAATTTATGTTTATAACGTCAATCCACCTGCGTTCTTACAGTGGCGAGGAGAGTAAACAATAACAATATTAATTGTTGATCGTAATAACCAATTTGGTTGTGAGTGCGTGCATACGCAGGTGGAAAAAGAAAAGAAAAAGAACCGTTCAGTGTGTGTGTGAAGAGAAATACAGAAAAACTAACAAAAAGCAAAATCCCTTCAGTGTGGTGCGCTTGGGTGAAAAGAAAAATAGCAAAATCCCTTCAGTGTGGTGCGCTTGAAAAGAAAAGCAAAATCCCTTCAGTGTGGTGCGCTTGGAAAAAAGAAAGAGAAGAAAAATCCCTTGGTGTGGTGCGCTTGAAAAGAAAAGCAAAATCCCTTAAGTGTGGTGCGCTTGGAAAAAAGAAAGAGAAGCAAAATCCCTTGGTGTGGTGCGCTTGAAAAGAAAAGCAAAATCCCTTCAGTGTGGTGCGCTTGAAAATAAAAGCAAAATCTCTTGGTGTGGTGCGCTTGAAAAGAAAAGCAAAATCCCTTCAGTGTGGTGCGCTTGGGAAAAAGAAAGAGAAGCAAAATCCCTTGTTGTGGTGCGCTTGAAAAAAAAAATAGCAAAATCCCTTTAGTGTGGTGCGCTTGGAAAGGAAAATGCAAAACCTTTTATTTGGGCGAGATTCACAGACTTACTAATTGTGGCAAAATGGCTGAGCTAAAGCCATTTCTGTGCAACATCATAGAAAAGTCACTTTGGCGTTCCGAATGGGAAGCTTGGCTGCGGGCTTTCAAAATATATGTGGACACCGAAGAGATTCAGTCGGCTCTTAAGAAGCGGAACAAATTGCTTCATATAGGAGGCCTACAGCTCCAAGCTGTTGTTTACAGTTTGCCGAGCGCTCTAATTCCCTATGATGAAACTGAAAAGAATGATGTCTTTACGCCGTTGGTTGAAAAGCTGACCGAATATTTTTCGCCAGTGAGGAATTCTGTATTTGAGCGGCATTTATTCCGAAGTATGACCCCTTTGGTTGGGGAAGGGTTTGCTGAATTCCTTTTACGCTTGCGTCATCAGATCAATAAATGTCATTTCGGATCTACAAAAGAGGAGATTGATGACATATGCATACAAGACAAAATTATTGACACGTGGGCGTCTCCAGAGCTCAAGAGGAAATTGCTGGAAAAAGAGCAAACGTTGGAGAAAATCATCACAGCCTGTAATGTGGATGAGCAAGTGGCACGGCAGTCGAAGGTGATGGCAGCGGGACAGACGTCTAGAGCAGAAACGGTTAACAAAATCTTTTCACGTAAGTCCGGGGTAAATCGTCCCGAGTTTGAATGTAGCCGGTGTGGGCGTAAGGACCACAATGGACATAGTCGTGACTGTCCAGCAAGAGATGCGAAGCGTAACAAATGCTCCCGTATAGGCCAATATGCAAAGAAGTGCAGAACCAGACCAAAACGATTGTTTGAGTCCCCTCAAGAGACTGATTCAAAGCGTCGCCGTAAATGGGAGACACAAATACGATCAGTGTCTACCAACGTTTCGGAGGTAGATGAAAATATAGTGTGTCGAGTCGGGAGGGCTGATGGTATCCATGGTTACCGATTCGGGATCGCGCTATAATTTGCTCAGTCAGTCGGAGTGGGACAGGCTTGGTAAAGAAGGGTTGCAGTTTGGAATTCGAGAACACAGTCGACAAATCAACTTAGGGCGTATGCTTCGGATCACCCTCTGCTTATTAAATGTATTTTTGAAGCTCCTATCGCTGTAAGAAAGGATCCAGAACATATTGCTACCTTTTATGTAATAGAAAATGGTAAACAATCGTTGCTGGGCAAGGATACGGCTGTAAGACTGAATGTGTTAAGACTGGGCTTAACCGTTAATCGAGTGGATGAGTTACAGCCATTTCCCAAATGGAACGACGTCACAGTGAAGCTTTCGATTGACCCAAGGGTTAAGCCAGTTAAGCAGCCAATGCGACGGGTTCCGTCAGCAGTGGAGGATAAAGTAGAAGACCAAATCAAGGCTGCGGTCTGTCAAGATATCATTGAACCAGTTGTGTGCCCTAGCGCGTGGATATCTCCAGTTGTGGTTGCATTTAAGGAAGGTGGAGATATAAGGCTCTGAGTAGTCATGCGTCAAGCGAATAAGGCTATTCTTCGTGAAAATTATCCGTTACCAACTTTTGAAGCATTAATGTCGAAGTTGAAAGGAGCCAAGTTTTTCTCCCGCCTTGATTTGAAGAGTGCGTACCAACAGATTGAGCTAGATGAGGCTAGCCGGGAGATTACCACATTCATCACACGGGGTGTCTTATTCAGATATAAAAGACTAGTTTGTGGAGTCAACTCGGCACCTGAAATCTTTCAGCGCCTGTTGGAAGAGAGGCTGGCGGCTTGTCAGAACGCACTGAACTACATCGATGATGTTATTATTTTCGGGAGTAGCGAAGAAGAGCATGATACAGCTGTCCAATGGGTCAAAGAAATGTTCCAGAAAAACAACATCTTGCTGAATGAGGAGAAATGTGTATGGAAGACCCAAAAGTTGAAATTTCTGGGCCATGTTGTATCAAATCAGGGATTCGAGGCCGATCCTGATAAAATCAAAACTATTACCGACTTCCGGGCACCAAAGACGAAGGAGGAAGTTCGTAGTTTTCTGGGTTTAGTCACCTACGTTGGGAGATTCATTCCTGATATGGCGAATACAACAGAGCCGTTGAGGTGCCTTCTGAGGTTAAATGCCAAGTTCGTTTGGTCTGATGTGGAACAGAAGGCATTTGAGAAATTGAAAGCCAGTGTATCTGTAGTCCCAAGTCTTTCCTACTTCAATATAAGGTACAGAACCAGGTTGATTGCAGATGCCAGTCCAGTGGCTTTAGGTGCTGTACTTTTGCAATTTGATGACCAAAACGAACCCTGCATCATATCGTTCGCGAGTAAAAGCTTATCAGAAGTGGAAAAGCGGTATTCGCAAACCGAGAAGGAAAGTCTTGCGTTGGTATGGGCGGTGAATTGAGCGCTGGCTACTTCGTCTGCAGGCCTATCGATACCAAGTCATCTATAAGGCAGGCAAGGAAAATATTGCCGATTCAATCTCCAGGCTATGCTCCATATCAGAGAAGAATTCATTTGACTGGAACGGCGAAGTAAACATATTCCATGTTGTTCCCATCTCGGTTCCGATTTCAATGACCATATCAGAAGTTGCTGAAAAGGGGATTCAAGATGAAGAGCTGGTGGATGCCTTGACCTGTCTACAGAGTGAATCTTGGAACGCAGCTACATCGAGTCCCTATTACCCATTTAGGCTGGAATTGTCATTGGTTGGTAGCGTACTTCTGAGAGGCACTCGACTAGTTATTCCCCAACAGTTGTGAAAACGAATTCTAGAGCTTGCTCATGAGGGTCACCCTGGGGAGTCAGCCATGAAAAGGCGCCTTAGGTCAAAAGTTTGGTGGCCTAGAATAGATAGAGAGGCTGAACAATTTGTAAAGGGTTGCCGGGATTGTTTGTTAGTATCTCAGCCAGTTAATCCCGTTCCTATGAGGCTACACACTTACCCAACTGGTCCATGGCAATGTGTAGCCACTGATTTGCTTGGCCCACTGCCTAATAATGAACAATTTTTGGTCCTAATCGACTATTATTCCAGGTGTATGGAAGTGAAATTTTTAAAAAACGATATCTTCAAGGGTCATTATTGAGCACATGATTGAAATCTTTAGTAGACTGGGTTACCCGAAATCGTTACGAACTGATAATGACAGGCAGTATATCAGTAGTGAATTCAAATCTTTCTGCGAGACTAACAATATTGAGACAATAACAACGCCCCCGTATTGGCCTCAAGCCAACGGAGAGGTGGAGAATATGAACAAGTCGTTGGGGAAACGGTTGAAAATCGCACATGCAAATAATAAGAATTATCATCAGGAGATTCAAAGATTCATCATGATGTACAATGTGACACCACATGGAACTACTGGGTCGGCTCCAAGTGAGTTAATGTTTAGTCGTCTTATCAGAGATAAGATTCCGGGGGTACAGGACCTAGTAGGAGAATTTGTTGAATCGGCCGAGAAAGATATGGACCTTTTAAATAAGGAAAAAGGGAAAGGAGTTGCAGATAGAGCGAGAGGAGCTAAGGAGAGTTGTGTAAAAGTCGGGGACAGGGTCCTACTTAAAAATGTTGTGTTTCTCCATAAACTCACTACAACGTTTGATACAACAGTTTATGAAGTAGAACAGAAGAAGGGTAGTTTGATAAAGATTTCAGGAGGTGGAAAAGAGTTTATGAGGAATATAAGTCATGTTAAAAAGATTCCAGACTCATCGGGCCTCACGTCATCTCATGATGAGTTGCAGCCGTTCCCCACGACCTCTACGCCGACTTCCCCAAGTCGACCGACTGGTGACCAGCATCCGGAAAAGGATCCTTCAAGAGAGGGAGATGGCCTGAAGCTGAGAATGAAAAAAATAGGAGGGATGTGGAGACGCAACGACTGAGGCGAGATTTTGATAGTCTGAGTGACTGGGCACACTGGAGCGTTGACGCGCCAGAACTGGAGCTGAGTGACGGAGTAACAGACGTGCAGACACAGACAATCAATTGAATATTATAATAAATAAAGTTTATGTTTATAACGTCAATCCACCTGCGTTCTTACAAAGGTATATATGTTTCATTTTCCACGTATTAATAAATCAAAAGTCAAACTATTCTTTTATGTGCAAACGAACCAAGGTTCGAACCAGAATCTTGGGTTCAGGGGTTCCAAGAACCGGTCCGCGAACCGAACCTTGGATTTAACAATGGGTTCGAACCGCCGGACCGAACCTCATGGATAATATTAAAGGTTTGCAGTCTTGATTTTAATACTATCGTTTCTTACTAAAATTTTCTGAGATTGGTCAATTGTCATAATTCGCCTATTCAAGCTTAAGAATGCCTGCTTACGCCTTTATCATTTTGTAGTCAAATCTCTTTCTATAAATAATGGTGTTCCTGTCAGTTTTTTCGAGTTTTTAGAACAACTTCTGACATCGCGGGAGACTCAAATTCTACTACTATTCTTATTTTGTTTTGTCTCTCAAAAAATCTAAAGGTGTTTTTAATTTGAATGTCTCTTAACCTTTGCTTGTCTGCAAATTTTACTTATGTCCAAAATCGGTTCTGCATCCTTCAGGAACCCTTTATTGACGATGAGTGGTCGTTTTAGCGCTCTGAGATCTTGCTCAGCTCCATTCGATCTGCCTCTCTGTCCTTCTGAAGCTTCGCTATGTCCTTTCTAAGTGTTTCGTTCTCCCCGTCCAGCGCCTGTACCTGTCCAACCATATATACTGTAAACTTTTCGATGTCTTTGTCCTTTGTCGCTATTTAAGCAGCAATTGTCCCCAGTTCTGATCTAGTCTCAAGCCTTAATGACAATGAGCAGTGTTGGCTCAGGCAAACCACGTGGTTTAAGTTAAATTTAAAGGACGGTGTTGGCGCCTATTAAAAACAGTCTGCAGTGCCCTCAGTTGTTATCAGTGTCACCGTGGATTGTAAACTGCAGTATCTGCTGTTTTTGACTACAGCTGTGTCTGTGATGACTCGAGTGAAAGTGAAAGAGTGAACTTTAGTTTAGATCGCTTGAATTGATTTTCTTGTTGGATTCCCCCAGTAATGTTGCATTTAGAATCGATCCGGAGGACCCTTATCATCCTGCACTAGACCTTACAATTGATTTGCCTTCTCGCGTGTGTTCTGCTCCTAGATATTTAACGGTTAAAACCAGTTATTTCCAAAAAAATGATTGTTTAAAGCTTAACGATCTAATATTTCATACCGATTGTCAATTGTCTCAATTGTACACTTGTACAGATATTGAATTTGCTCTACAACTTTTCTATGATACCTTGAACTCCCTTTTTGATTTTTGTGTTCTACCGGAACGCCCTTGCTGTCCACTTAGTCAGCCTTGGTTCTCAATGGAATTAACAAACTTGAAGAAGTCGAGTTATTTTAAATAGCATAAGAAATCTGGTAAATCGTCGGACTTCTCCCGTTATGTGCTTGCTCGTTCGAGCTTAAGGATCAATGCTATAAAGATTATCTAAGCCGTTGCTGGCTTGAATTCTCGCTAAATCCTAATCAATTTTTTTCGTTTGTTAACTCTAAACGTAGGTCATCCACTTTCCCTCTTCAGTGAGGTATGGTTATGTAAAAGAAAACACTGAGCAAGCAATAAAAGATCTGATTGCTGAGTATCAACCTATTCGTCCTTTATGTACTGTGAGAATCAACCATATCCTTATCATTTGAATATGAATAATTTCATTTTTATCCCCGTGATCACTGAAAGCTCGCTCCTTTGCGATCTTAACTCTGTCAAACCCTTGTACGCACCGGCCCTGACGGAATGTCTGTCTATGTACTTAGGTTCTGCACGGATACACTTTGTAAGCCGATTAATAAATTAATTCAGATGTCTTTGGAGTCATCTATATTATTCCACTCCATAACAAGAAAGAAAGTCGTTCAAGCCCGACCATAGCATATTCTGCACCAATGAAATTATACGCTCAGCATAAATTTTGATGCTGTAGTAGCAGCTTAAAGTAGCGCTGCTACTGCGCTGCAGCAGCGAACAGTCTTTTGATCTTAACTCGACAACTGTTCATCCGATCTTAACTCTTCCTTTAGCGGATCAATAAATAACGTTGATTAGTTCATATGTCTAGAAGCTACGAACTATCCATCTTTAAAACTGTGGGAGATATGACGTTTATTCCAAAATGTGGTGGCGGGGGTGGCTAAAATAACCCACCAGCCTGCTTGCAAATCTAACATGTTTTTGTCCCATACACGGCAAACCTCTATCTCATACCATCTCTGAGGTCTGTGCGTTCATAAGGACATCCAGACGGACGGATGGACATGGCTATATCGAATCGGCTGTTGATGCTGATCAAGAATATATGAACTTTATGGGATCGGAGATGCTTCCTTCTGGCTGTTACTTTCCTTTGCACAAACTTAATATACCCTGTGTACTTATAGTACAGAGTTTGAAAAAAGAGGAAAGATAACTTCGGCTCTGCCGAAGTTTTTATTCCCTTGCAGCACGTTTGAAGCACTTTTTCATGGAAAACAAACAAGTTTTTCTCAATAAGACTACTTTTCAGACTCTAATTCTCTATGACAAATATACTATATAAATGTCCGACTTCGGCCAAACTATTTTTGATCCTTAATTTTATTAAATTGTGAGCCTAAAATGGATAAATGGACTATAGTGCAAATATTTAGGTAATATTTTAACTAAGAAATGGAAATGTGGACTACATCGTAAGTACTTAGCCAACAAATTTTATATTATTCCAAGCCTAAAGTCTAGGACCATTTTTCTAATAATATTTTTCTAATCTTTTGGTTTGATTTGGTGAGTATACTTGAACGTGTCCGTTTTTTTTCCCGTGTTTAACAATTCCGTAAGCCATTCACGCCACTCTGGTTCTGGTCATTTTTTTTGCCAACCAACCTGTGATTTTAATTCGAGGTGTAATTAAAAAGGACCGATAATTCTTTCCTCCATTGACAACCACATAAGACCATTGCCAATCTGCTATCGCAACCTATAGGAAAGAAGATGACATGATTGTCAACGCTAAATCGTTAGTCCCCAGAGAGATATAGTATGTTTTTATATTCTTTAAAAAAACCCCTTGATCCTTATAAGTAAAATTTGTTACTAAAACCAACACAAATGCAGTGCAAACATCGTGCACAAAGACGAATAGAACAATCTAAAATCATGACCAAATGTTAAACACATTTTAAATAAAAAAAATAAGTAATTTATGCTTTGACATAGATTTGAACATATGAAATCTCCCGAAAAAGCAACAGTCCTGTCATCTACACCACCTAGGTACTACAAGACTTTGTGCAAAGTTTCGTGAAGATAGTTTCAAACTGACGGAGGAAATCGCATAGAAACAGACGGACGGACATGGCTATATCGACTTAGCTCGTCATGCTGATCAAGAATATATATGCATACTTTATGTGGTTGGAGATGCTTCCTTCTATGCTTTACAAACATCTGAACAATATTAATATACCCTCTGCAAGGGTATAAAAATAGTAATAAGTCCAATGTTGAAAATTATGGGGTATTTCCAAGTTATCTGCAATTCCTAAGGCTTTTGAGAAAATTATGACATCTCAACTGCAACATTTATGTAGTTCCATTATCTTACCCTTCTAACATGGATTTGTTAAAAGAAGATCTACTACCACTAACCTCTTAGAATTCACATCTTTAGTGATCATAGGGTTATTTAGTAAGATGCAGACTGATGTCATTACATAAAGGTCCTAAGGCTTCGAGGGAGAAGTCTGGAGGGGTTGAGTAGCTCTATCGAAGACAATCAAAATCGCCATTTCTTAAATAAGGCGACCGGGAAACATTGGACGCAATAAATCGATCGTTGCTAGTACTACATTTCGGTAGCTGGCAAAATTGGCATGACAAAGTCCTTTATCATGGCCCGATAACGCTCTCCAATGACAGTTACCAAATTTGTGGCGCCTAGCTCCTTGATTAATATAACCGAGAAGCAATGCCTTATTAATACAAGTAATTACTTCTCCCCGATGTCAAACTTTCACTGTCCTTCTGTATAGACCAGCAGTAGTCAGCTAGCCAATTTTCCTTTTTCCGCGATACTTAAACTAGTCTGTTAAAATCCCGATGAAACCCATTCGGTTCATTCGAAGCCAAATTCATAAAATCTTAATGTCATTATCGAGAGTCTGTTTGATATTAAGTAAAACCTAATTTGGCGGAAATTGTTTAAATCTAGTACTGCCTAACCTTTATTTGATTGACTTTAAACGTAAGGTCTAAGTTAGATCACGTAGTCTTTTATTATTTCCAATAATCATTTCGTGCATGAATCTAGTTGGCCGGTCATAAGTTTTAAATCATTTTTCGGGATTAACCGAAAAAAAGCCTGTAGCTTTTTCCATTAAGCTGAGTTAAAAGCAACGATATTTATGAAAATAGAAGGGTATTTGGGCTATATGCTAAAGTAGATGAAATAAAAATTCGACCACCGCTCTGGCTTGTAAATTTAAAAAATTTTCCATAAACTAAGAAATATCTCTCTTCAAATGCCAATTTGGGCACCTTCGGGATTGCTGATGCCTCTCGCTTAATTTTTTGGGCTGCATTTTAGATTAGATATACTTCTCGTGAACCATGGCGGCGCACGTGTGCGAGCGGGAGGGATCCGAAGGAGCACAAATTCATTAAAAACTCTAAAAACTGTATCGTAAAATGCGTTGGTGGATTGTTCGATATCCTGAGATGCGTCTAAGAAAGACCAGTCGACCCTTGATAAAGAATCGTTGAGGCGTAGAAAATCGACCTTTCGAAAGCAAATTGATGGGATGGGTGGGGTAGAAGGAGAAGTGGTGCTCGGTATATCCAGCTCACAATCTATTTGTAATGTAGGATGATGAATGTCCTCCGGAGTTGACAAAGCCGACGTTCTGGATACGATTGAATTTGAAACATCGGTAACAAATACGAGGTCTAAGAGTCTGTTCAAACTATTTCTAATGGAATTAATCTGCCCGAGAGATTGCTCTGCCATAAGCAGCAAAAAATCATGAGAGGCAGATGGATACAGTTCACAGGAATTATCATAAGTAGCCCAAAAGATATGAGGGATATTGAAATCCCCAACGACCACCAGACGATCAAGATCACCCAGCACGGAAGCAATCCGTTGGATATGTTCGGCTTGAAGCAAATAAATTGATAGGTCTGAGGCTGGAGGAATATAGGAGCACGTTAAGAAAATGTTTGAATCGTGTGTCTGAATTTTAACTGCAATGAACTCAATGTTATGTGTTAATTCGCAAGGAATCTGCTGGGACGGCCAAATTACATCAACCGCAATTAGGACACCCCCTCCACGACCATAAGGGCGGTCAGATCTATAAATAAAGAAACGATCAGTTAGAATCTCATGATTTGAAATGTTCCCAAAGAGAGAAGTTTCAGTAAAAGCAAGCGCATCCTGCATAAAACAAGCACTGTTGGTATGCAAGGTGCTGAGCTTACCACGTAAACTATTGACGTTTTGATAGCATATGGAAAAGGAGGATTTTAGTTTTTTGGAGTATTTCGGTGTTTTGGAGTATTTCGGTTTTTTGGAATCTGAGCCGAAGTTGTAGGGGCAGAACTGAGTTGAGAATTCGAGTAATCTCTAAACAAGTGCACGATAGTATGCTCAGGCCAGAACGTTGGCTCTAACGCTCTGTCAATATATAAGTCAGGAAGCAAAATCTTAAAGGTCGAGATTTTTCTAGTAGATTTGAAGTTAAATTTTCTGACAACCACAACGCTGCTGTCAGAAATATCAAGCTTTTGACAAAGAAAACGCCTCACAAGGTCTTCCGAAGCCGATGGATTGAGTCGCGACACAAAAATAGATTTAGGAGGTGGCACCCCAAATAAGGAGCTAACGGTGGAGGCAGAGTCCGTACCTACTGGCGGAACCAGAGGGGCGCCGTTTAATTCGATTTGAATTTGAGGAGCATTAGCAGTAGTAACGGATTGTGAAGGAATGACGTTTGCAGCACCCTGGAGACCATGGGGGGCAGCAGCCAAAACGGAAGCGTCATTAGAAACAGCAGCACCAGCAACGGATTGTGGCACCTGGAGAACCGGAGGCTCTGCGGTCGAAACGATAGCGGCAGCAGCATCAGCAGAAGCAGCATCAGATTGTAGGTAGATAACGTTTGCAGCACCCTGGAGAACCGGAGGTGCAGCTGTAGAAACTATAGCGTCAGGAGCAGCGGCAGTAGCGTGGGACACCAGATCAATAATCATCGGCTCAGCTATGGGGCCAGCAGTAGGAGTGGAAAATGATTCGGGTGTCGGGGAGGGCGCAGAAGTAACAGTCGAATGAATATCCAATTGCCTTCTAGTGTTCAGGGGATCGCATTTTTTTCTTTTAGGAGATTCGCTAAGTATTTTTAGTCCAAGAAAATTAGGTTCCAAAGCATTAAACGTTGCGTTAAGTTTTTTGAATTCCGAGTGGATGTCCTTAAGGCCCACACGAGTTTGCCGCATAAACGTACGCATTTCATCTTCGATTTCTCGGCAATCCACACAAGTCCAGGTTAGCCCAATTCGCTTTGCTATTAGGTCACTTACGCGACCATTTAAACCAGCACATTTAATGTGTGCACAGTTGTCACAAAGCCAGCAAACGAGAAACATTTCGCCAGATATGTTGCCTCCAAACTCACACTTGCTCATAGTGCAGGGGATACTCATATTGGCAGATGAATTAAGAGAAGCTTCACGCTTCTCCACCAATAAGAGTGGCAGAAGAGACCAGCCTTCAGATTATGATGACTGGTGGGGGAAGCAATCAGCAGCAGCACTTAGAAGAGAGCGGCCACAAAGTATAATGCAGTTGATTTTAAACAGGAACTAACTGTATAACGCTCAGAGTCCGACTCCCACGAAGAGTTCAAGCACGATGGGAGTAGTAGCAGCAACAACAACAATGGTCCAAGCGTTGAGAGAGACTGAGAGCGAAGCACAGCAACAGTTTGTAAGCGAGAAGTCGATCACAAAACAAAAACAAAACAAGCCGTTTGTTTTTTTATAATTGCAATTAAATTTCGTTTAGTTATTATGCAGAGTCAAATTGCACAATTATGATTAAATGTCTAGGATCAAATCCCCAAATCTCTTGATATGTGTTCTGTCGCAGAAGACTAATAAACCCAGATATTTTTGCTCTCGGAGATGGTAAGAGATCGAGGTTTGACTTTTATGAGACAATAACTTCTTATAGTTACTTTTTAATTTTGGCCACGCCCCTTCCCGCCCCGTAAGTTAAGAAAATCGTCATAGCTCCCACAATTTTTTCTTACTTACTTTCTTATTTGTTTTCTGTAATCTTTTGGAAAATCTGAACAAATCTTTTTTTAACCTTACAAAAAAAAAAGAGCGAGAAAGAGTAAGAGAACTAACGAGAGCGGTAGTTAAAGTCGGCTCTGCCCGACTTCGATATAAATGTTACTCAGGGGAATTAATGTTTAACATCCCTTCTTATGTTCAATAACGGAGCATTAAAATTAATTTGAACATTTTAATATTATGTTAGCAAACAGCGCATGCGGCTCAGATGAGTATGCAACGTTTTCTTCATGATCTGTATTACAAAAAAAAAACACAGCCTCCAAAATATGGGCCCGAAGCTTTTTCATGGCTAGTAACTACACAGCTGGCGCCAACAAACTGGTGAAGGTAACCGGGTGTATAAGGTATTTAAAGAAAAAAAACTTATAAGATGTCCCGAGGCGGGATCGAACCCACGACCACTGCCACAGTAGGCAAACACACTAACCACTGCACCACACCAGGCTAATGACCTGTATTACTCTGCCATTTGTTTCGATCGGATTGAAACTCATTTTCTTAGTTCATTTTGGAATATTCATAATAATGATTCTGACTTTTGTTGGCAAATCCACCCACCTCCGCGAAAATTGGTGGAAACAATATTGTATTATGTCCATTTACTTCAAACTCATTTTCAAACCTAAATATGTATTTCCAATTTTGGAAATTTGGCCTTAGGGTCGGAAAATTTCCGGAAAACTCTACATGCAAAAAACTATGTTGCATCCGACAGACTTGCTACTAGGTTTGTAAGAAAAGTAGGATATTTTTTATGGGCTCAGAAATGTTTCCTTCTCCCTGTTACATACTTTCGCACAACTTCATGATCCCCCTTTTCTCATTTTTAATGGTAGCAGGGTAAAAATTTCGATATTTTAAAATATAATTATTTCGACTATTTTTATACCCTTGCAAAGGGTATTATAATTTTGCCAAAAAGTTTGCAACGCATAGAAATACTAATTTCCGACCCCATAAACTATATATATTCTTGATCAGGGTGACGAGCTGAGTCGATTGAGCTTTGTCCGTCCGTTTGTCCTTCTGTCTGTTTCTACGCAAACTACTCTCTCAGTTTTTAAGCTATCGAGCTGAAATTTTGCACAGAGTCTTCTTTTTGCTGCACACTACTAATATGTCGGAACCGACCGGATCAGATGACTATATCTCATAGCTCCCATAGGAACAATCGGTCGGCAAACTAGTTTTAGTAAGAAAAATTTTCTCCCAACTTTGTAGTCGTAGGTTTTCTATGTTTTTTTTATAATTCTACCAAGTTTGATGAAAATCGGACAACTATATGGTATAGCTGCCATACAAAAGATAGGTCTTAGTCTTAGGTAGAACAGTCTTAGTTAGAAAAACGTTTTTGTTTTTAATGGTAGCATCCTGCAATTTTGGACTTGTTTGTTTCACATGCTTTCACATCATTTTTCAAATTTTTGGCCAAATCTGATGACTATTACATATAGCTCCCATACGAACGATCGTTCGGAAAATGGGAAAAATAGTATTTATTTGAAAATATTTAAGCACAGACGAAGTTAGCTTAGCTTTCTAGTTAATCATAATCCGGTACGCATAAAAACTCATGGAGGCTACTTTTTTATTTGTTGGTGCTACAGTAATTGGTTTACAGTTCATTACGTTATAGTGATATCCGCTCTCTTCCTTCTGAAAAATTATTGTAAAGCATCATACGATTTGAGCGTTTTAACATTTCGTCGTAAGGTTAAATTTCGCATCTGAAGTATAATAAATATCACGGTTTGCGTCGTATTCCGTTCCAACAATGACAGTTGGAACTTCATTGGTATTTGGACCGTTAAGTCTTCTTTCGCGTTCGCCTGGAGATTTGCTATCTGCTCGAACTATAACTTTAAAATTGTTAGGGGGCATTTGTTCAACAAAAAGTTGTGGGATAGCACAACGTTGATCAGCTTCGTCATTCTCATCTCCAATGATTACTATATTGGACTTCTAAAATTATTTGTTTATTGTCAGCTTATAGCTTGGGCTGAGAATAGAAAATTGTGTCAAGTGGTGTGGATGTGCATAAAAGACAGAGGCGAGGAAGACACAAATGTAAGAAATTAAACAGCAAATTATTTAATATAGAGAACTAAGACATAAAAATAAAGATTTCAGCGCGCATTATCAGCAACTTTGGATTAAACCACAATCAAGTCTTTGTGTTGGGTAGCGGATTGTGTGGAAGCTCGAAGTCGGTGCTACTTTCTGTCGAAAAACCTCTGGCCACGCATCGCGAGACAATAATGGGCATAAATCCAAAATCACTTACAATATTTTGTTGCTCCAAAAGACGTCATCTTAAATTACGAGTTGAATTTCAACCTAAGTATGATCTAAAGGCTCTGGTGGGTCTTTTCGTAAAGGCAACTTCTGTTTGAGCAACACATTCCCCGCGGCTCATTACGAAATTAAAAAGCATCACAATAAGGACAAATAGTACTCATCTCTTTGTCATAGTTAAAAGACTCTAAAATTAAACCTCTTTCTCCTCAGCGGTTTCAGTTGCTTTAATAGTGGTAGCTCGAGTTCTGAGTTCTCGGAGACTTTCTCTTCGCTCCTCGGGTGTTTCAGTTGCTCTGACAGTGGATGCTCGAGTTTTGAGTCATCGGAGTCGAGAGGCTATAGGTGAGGCCATGGGAGAACTTTAGTTTTCTTTAAACTCTTTCAAACTATTCGCATTGTATAGTATTGACTTATTTGCACGCGAGTCGTCGATTCCGTCAATGACGTCAATGGCACTGTCTTCGATGTTGCCACGTGAGGCTAGCTCCTTCATTTTCAAAAGATATTCATTCAAACTTTCACTTTTGGTGATTTTTCGGTCCGCCATTAACTTATGTAGTTGAGCACTGTTCGTCGTCTTTTTGAATTCTCTTAAAAGACGATTTTTTCTCAGCTTGATTGTCCCGTTCACTCATAGCAAACATTTTTGCTAGTCCCTTAAGCGACCGCTTCTCCAATTTATTCCAGTACATTATTGTCGCCATATCTTCGAATTCATTAACCCACACTTCGACCGAGAGAGTATCGAATGTATAAAAAAAAACGAAAGCGCAAGTTAAAGTTGGCCCTGCCTTAGTTCGATTTACCCGTTACTCAGGGAAATTGGTGTTTAATTACCCTCGTTATGTTAATTAATGTTGATTGACAGATAATTTGAATATTTCAACACTATGTAACATGCTGTTGTTGTTGTTTATTGGTGTATTTCCTAGCACGACAAGAATTATTCTATTAGTTACTGTGCTAGTCACTACTAAAAAACAACTTATTTAAAGCTTGGCTTAGAGCCATCGGCTTTCCTGCTGTTGAACATTCAACTTGCGATACAAATATAAAAACTTGAAAGTCACAGAAATCACATTTTAAATTAAGTAAATACATTTAAAAGCAGAGGTCGCAACAACCGGTCCTCTCTTTTCAGTTGTCAGAAAACAACCTGTTTCGTGCGGCACATTTACAAAGAGGGACAAAAACAACCCTCAACTGCGCTCTCTGGTTGTTTTCGGTCGTGAGAGGAGAGAAACACTTTTGTTTTTGTTTTTTCGGTCTTGGTCTTTTGCTGACCTTTTCACAGCAACCGATCGCTGAAAAGGTCTTTTTTGTGTGTGTGGCAGGCCCGGCCACAGAGAGGGAGCACAGAAAAATTTGTGTGTCACTTTTTGACACATGGTGAGCATTCGGTGTTTATCGGCAATAAAATACATATGTACATGTGCCTTGCATAAGTATGTATGCAGCACATTACATGCGCTCTCTTATTCTCTCTCGCACTGTTATGCTCTGGGTTGTTGTCAGACCGACCAGCGTTCGTGCTCAACAGCATCCGAACTAACAGAGAGCGCGCTAGCAGCACACAATCGGTTGAGGGAAGACCGAAACGGTTTTTTTTTTGTTATTTCGGTTGTGGTCGTGAGCAGAGCCATCTGACAATATGGGTTAAGAGTTATTTACGTGCTATGTCTAAAAGTCAAAGTTAAAAAAGAAAACAGAAGATCAAAAGAAAGCGTTAAGTTGAATTTTACTTATTTTAAATAAGAATTTATCTTAAAAACTATAATATTACTAGCTAATATTTTCCCGCGGTTTCGGTCGCTTTTGCGTCATTTTGTTGTTTATTTATCACCTGGAAATATTTTTTAACTTAATACTTTTCAAATGAGCATGGAGCTGATGAAATGAAGAGCAAACGAGTTTCATACAATAATGTTCCGCCCATTATTGAACTTTGTTGGTAGATTTATTCCTTACTTTTTTGAATGTAGCTCCCAAAATACGTTTGGAGCTAATCGCTGGGAATTAAGTCCATGGGTTGAAGTTTTCGAAAGAATAGTAAAATGTCTTTGTTGAATTTTCGTTACCGTCCTTACAAACATAGTTTCTTGTCAAACAGATGCAATATACCTTATGGCATGCATTGTTCGGGAAGTTTCGCGGCCGTAAGGCCAAATTTCCAAAATCGAAAAATCACATTACAAATTATTATACTTACTGTCCTTTAAATTTAAAATATTAAATAAAATATTTTTATACCCGTTACTCGTAGAGTAAAAAGGGTGTACTAAAGTCGTGCAAATGTATGTAACAGAGAGAAGGAAGCATCTCCGATATCATAAAGTATATATATTCTTTATCAGCATCAACAGCCGAGTCGATATAGCCATGTCCGTCTGTCCGTCCGTCCGTTCGTTCGTCCGTTCGTCCGTCCGTCTGTATGAACACCTAGATCTCAGAGACTAGAAGAGCTAGGGCAACCAAATTTTAGATGTAAGCTAGTATTGTGTGTAGGCAAATCAAGTTTGTTTCAAATTTTGGCCACACCCCCTCCCGCCCCCGCAATAAAAAATGTTAAATAACCCCCAAAATTTTTAAGATATCGAGCTCAGATTTTGCAGTGTAGTCTATGTGGCCAATATCTACAATCTCACAATTTTCAAAAGGATCGGATAATAAATGGACGAGTTAAAAAACTGTTGCATACTTATCCGAGCCGCATGAGGTTATTAAACACTAATTGAACTGAGTAACGGGTATTTCGAAGTCGGGCAGGGCCTACTTTAACTAACGCTCTCGTTTTTATGCCATACAAAAGATAGGTCTTAGTCTTAGGTAGAACAGTCTTAGTTAGAAAAACGTTTTTGTTTTTAATGGTAGCATCCTGCAATTTTGGACTTGTTTGTTTCACATGCTTTCACATCATTTTTCAAATTTTTGGCCAAATCTGATGACTATTACATATAGCTCCCATACGAACGATCGTTCGGAAAATGGGAAAAATAGTATTTATTTGAAAATATTTAAGCACAGACGAAGTTAGCTTAGCTTTCTAGTTAATCATAATCCGGTACGCATAAAAACTCATGGAGGCTACTTTTTTATTTGTTGGTGCTACAGTAATTGGTTTACAGTTCATTACGTTATAGTGATATCCGCTCTCTTCCTTCTGAAAAATTATTGTAAAGCATCATACGATTTGAGCGTTTTAACATTTCGTCGTAAGGTTAAATTTCGCATCTGAAGTATAATAAATATCACGGTTTGCGTCGTATTCCGTTCCAACAATGACAGTTGGAACTTCATTGGTATTTGGACCGTTAAGTCTTCTTTCGCGTTCGCCTGGAGATTTGCTATCTGCTCGAACTATAACTTTAAAATTGTTAGGGGGCATTTGTTCAACAAAAAGTTGTGGGATAGCACAACGTTGATCAGCTTCGTCATTCTCATCTCCAATGATTACTATATTGGACTTCTAAAATTATTTGTTTATTGTCAGCTTATAGCTTGGGCTGAGAATAGAAAATTGTGTCAAGTGGTGTGGATGTGCATAAAAGACAGAGGCGAGGAAGACACAAATGTAAGAAATTAAACAGCAAATTATTTAATATAGAGAACTAAGACATAAAAATAAAGATTTCAGCGCGCATTATCAGCAACTTTGGATTAAACCACAATCAAGTCTTTGTGTTGGGTAGCGGATTGTGTGGAAGCTCGAAGTCGGTGCTACTTTCTGTCGAAAAACCTCTGGCCACGCATCGCGAGACAATAATGGGCATAAATCCAAAATCACTTACAATATTTTGTTGCTCCAAAAGACGTCATCTTAAATTACGAGTTGAATTTCAACCTAAGTATGATCTAAAGGCTCTGGTGGGTCTTTTCGTAAAGGCAACTTCTGTTTGAGCAACACATTCCCCGCGGCTCATTACGAAATTAAAAAGCATCACAATAAGGACAAATAGTACTCATCTCTTTGTCATAGTTAAAAGACTCTAAAATTAAACCTCTTTCTCCTCAGCGGTTTCAGTTGCTTTAATAGTGGTAGCTCGAGTTCTGAGTTCTCGGAGACTTTCTCTTCGCTCCTCGGGTGTTTCAGTTGCTCTGACAGTGGATGCTCGAGTTTTGAGTCATCGGAGTCGAGAGGCTATAGGTGAGGCCATGGGAGAACTTTAGTTTTCTTTAAACTCTTTCAAACTATTCGCATTGTATAGTATTGACTTATTTGCACGCGAGTCGTCGATTCCGTCAATGACGTCAATGGCACTGTCTTCGATGTTGCCACGTGAGGCTAGCTCCTTCATTTTCAAAAGATATTCATTCAAACTTTCACTTTTGGTGATTTTTCGGTCCGCCATTAACTTATGTAGTTGAGCACTGTTCGTCGTCTTTTTGAATTCTCTTAAAAGACGATTTTTTCTCAGCTTGATTGTCCCGTTCACTCATAGCAAACATTTTTGCTAGTCCCTTAAGCGACCGCTTCTCCAATTTATTCCAGTACATTATTGTCGCCATATCTTCGAATTCATTAACCCACACTTCGACCGAGAGAGTATCGAATGTATAAAAAAAAACGAAAGCGCAAGTTAAAGTTGGCCCTGCCTTAGTTCGATTTACCCGTTACTCAGGGAAATTGGTGTTTAATTACCCTCGTTATGTTAATTAATGTTGATTGACAGATAATTTGAATATTTCAACACTATGTAACATGCTGTTGTTGTTGTTTATTGGTGTATTTCCTAGCACGACAAGAATTATTCTATTAGTTACTGTGCTAGTCACTACTAAAAAACAACTTATTTAAAGCTTGGCTTAGAGCCATCGGCTTTCCTGCTGTTGAACATTCAACTTGCGATACAAATATAAAAACTTGAAAGTCACAGAAATCACATTTTAAATTAAGTAAATACATTTAAAAGCAGAGGTCGCAACAACCGGTCCTCTCTTTTCAGTTGTCAGAAAACAACCTGTTTCGTGCGGCACATTTACAAAGAGGGACAAAAACAACCCTCAACTGCGCTCTCTGGTTGTTTTCGGTCGTGAGAGGAGAGAAACACTTTTGTTTTTGTTTTTTCGGTCTTGGTCTTTTGCTGACCTTTTCACAGCAACCGATCGCTGAAAAGGTCTTTTTTGTGTGTGTGGCAGGCCCGGCCACAGAGAGGGAGCACAGAAAAATTTGTGTGTCACTTTTTGACACATGGTGAGCATTCGGTGTTTATCGGCAATAAAATACATATGTACATGTGCCTTGCATAAGTATGTATGCAGCACATTACATGCGCTCTCTTATTCTCTCTCGCACTGTTATGCTCTGGGTTGTTGTCAGACCGACCAGCGTTCGTGCTCAACAGCATCCGAACTAACAGAGAGCGCGCTAGCAGCACACAATCGGTTGAGGGAAGACCGAAACGGTTTTTTTTTTGTTATTTCGGTTGTGGTCGTGAGCAGAGCCATCTGACAATATGGGTTAAGAGTTATTTACGTGCTATGTCTAAAAGTCAAAGTTAAAAAAGAAAACAGAAGATCAAAAGAAAGCGTTAAGTTGAATTTTACTTATTTTAAATAAGAATTTATCTTAAAAACTATAATATTACTAGCTAATATTTTCCCGCGGTTTCGGTCGCTTTTGCGTCATTTTGTTGTTTATTTATCACCTGGAAATATTTTTTAACTTAATACTTTTCAAATGAGCATGGAGCTGATGAAATGAAGAGCAAACGAGTTTCATACAATAATGTTCCGCCCATTATTGAACTTTGTTGGTAGATTTATTCCTTACTTTTTTGAATGTAGCTCCCAAAATACGTTTGGAGCTAATCGCTGGGAATTAAGTCCATGGGTTGAAGTTTTCGAAAGAATAGTAAAATGTCTTTGTTGAATTTTCGTTACCGTCCTTACAAACATAGTTTCTTGTCAAACAGATGCAATATACCTTATGGCATGCATTGTTCGGGAAGTTTCGCGGCCGTAAGGCCAAATTTCCAAAATCGAAAAATCACATTACAAATTATTATACTTACTGTCCTTTAAATTTAAAATATTAAATAAAATATTTTTATACCCGTTACTCGTAGAGTAAAAAGGGTGTACTAAAGTCGTGCAAATGTATGTAACAGAGAGAAGGAAGCATCTCCGATATCATAAAGTATATATATTCTTCATCAGCATCAACAGCCGAGTCGATATAGCCATGTCCGTCTGTCCGTCCGTCCGTTCGTTCGTCCGTTCGTCCGTCCGTCTGTATGAACACCTAGATCTCAGAGACTAGAAGAGCTAGGGCAACCAAATTTTAGATGTAAGCTAGTATTGTGTGTAGGCAAATCAAGTTTGTTTCAAATTTTGGCCACACCCCCTCCCGCCCCCGCAATAAAAAATGTTAAATAACCCCCAAAATTTTTAAGATATCGAGCTCAGATTTTGCAGTGTAGTCTATGTGGCCAATATCTACAATCTCACAATTTTCAAAAGGATCGGATAATAAATGGACGAGTTAAAAAACTGTTGCATACTTATCCGAGCCGCATGAGGTTATTAAACACTAATTGAACTGAGTAACGGGTATTTCGAAGTCGGGCAGGGCCGACTTTAACTAACGCTCTCGTTTTTATGCAGAATTTGCGGGAAGTTTACCGACGTTCGAATTTTCCAACATCGGAAAATTGCATCTCAATTTGTTTCACTTATTTTCCTTAAAAACCCAGTTTCAAGTCAATCGAATGAAAAATATTTTTTTTGGATGCAGAGTCTTCCATGATTTTTCCGACCCTACCGTCGAATTTTTCAACATCGAAAAACTACATCTCAATTTATCTCACTACTATCCTTACAAAATAAGTTTCAAGTCAATCGGATGAAAAATAGTTTTTCGGATGCAGATTTTGTTCGGGAATTTCCCGAAATAGTTGTTGGTATGCAGAATTTCCCGGGAATTTTCCGACCCTTGTTTATTTCACTTACTATTCGTACAAACCGAATTTCAAATCAATCGAATGAAATATACAGGGGTGCCACAGAAATCACTTTCGCTCGAATTTCAATTCGCCCTGCCTTTCAAAATCGCGCACCACTGAGTCAGCGAATAGTTTAAATAATCCCCTAAAATCCATTTTCATAAAAATAAACCTTATTGATGCAAAAAGAATGTTCAATTTCTGAATAAACTACATCTATTATATATATAAAACTGTGCAACCTGACTAATTGACTGACTGATTGGTGACCGCCGCACAGCCTAAACGGTAAGATATAGAAGGCTGAAATTTTGAGAGAAGTTTCCTTCCGGAAAAGCCGGAAAAGCGTCGGAAAAGTTTGTATGGGGAAAATTTTATTTTTGATCCGAATGACTTGAAACTCGGTTTGTAAGCAAAGTATGCGAAATAATTAGACACGTGTTTTCCCGATTTCGGAAAATCCGCCTGTTGGGGAAGTTGGTTCAGAGAAAGGGTACGAGTTTTTAATAGCAACCGTTTTTTATAATTTTATTTATTCAATTTCGAGCGAAGCGCTTTAAAATAAAACGTGTTTCTCTCACTATAGTTTTTTCCGACTGACTCGGCTGGCCCTACATTTGACTACCTAGAAACTTAAGGTTAGGAAGTAGATTTCAAGGCCTGCTTAGGCCTTGGGTTCGTGGGTTTGCTTTCGCCCCGCATTTCGGTGGCAACATTCCCTCCCCCGTCAACGACCGACGGAAGTTGGCCTCATTTGCCGACGTCTAAAACAGCAATTTTTGCTGCACGGCGAACCAAAAGACCGTGAGCCGTCTTAACCGTTGCACGCCTTACTTGACCATCTTTAGCCTTTACGATGTCAGTGATGAATCCCTTTGGCCACAGGTTCCTTCGAAGATTGTCGTCCACCACGATGGCCACATCGTTGAAAGCAATTAGTGGACGCTTATAAAACCATTTGCCGCGTCTGGTAATCGTAGGTAGGTACTCTTTTACCCATCGCCTCCAAAACTGGTCAGCAAACACCTGAGCCTGGTGCCACCTCTCTCTTAGGTCTGCAGATCCTGCCGGCACGGGCTTGTAACCTGTCGACGATCCTATAACAAGGTGGTTTGGAGTAAGGGCCTCATCATCTGCTGAATCTATGGAGACAAATGTTAGTGGTCTAGCGTTAATAATATATTGCGCCTCATAAAGGGCGTTCCTCAGGGTCTCATCAGAGTAGCTTCCCCCAGGACAAATGGACTTCAGCACAGTTTTGACTGAGCGAACCAAGCGCTCCCAAGCACCTCCCATGTGCGGTGCTCCGGGTGGTTTGAAATTCCATTTTATTGCCGAATACTTTATGATCATCTGATCGAATTCAACCTTCTGCAACTCCTCCTTAACAGTTTTCTCCGGTGCTTTAAAATTGGTGCCGTTATCAGAGAAAATTTCTCTTGGTTGTCCTCGGATCGACATAAAATTATGAAGGCACATTATGCAGGAGCTCGTATCCAGTTTATAGGCAATTTAAAAATGTACTGCCCTTAATGTGAGGCACGTAAAGAGAACACCCCAGCGTTTTTCTTTATGCCTTCCTACGTTGACGAGAATGGGGCCGAAATAATCCACGTCTGTAAAGGTGAATGGTATCTCGAAGCTAGCCTTTCTAGCTGCTGGTAGCGGTGCCATCTGGCGAATTTGCTGGTCTGCCTGGTCAATCTTGCATTTTTGGCATCTTTTACGAACGGTTTTGTGGAGTATTCGCAGTCGTGGATATAATAGGTTCCTCTAATGATGTTAATAGTCGACTCGTGGAACATGTGGTGATATTTCTCATGGTACTCCTTTACCAGTAGATACGTAATGTAGATTTCCTTAGGAACCACAATCGCGTCATCTTGGCAGTTTATTCGGTCCTCTCTACCTTGAACGCGTATGATCTGGTCCTGGTCAAAGTATACATTCATGCTTGTCAGTGAGCTGGTTCTCTTCAAAGATCCATAGGATTGAAGAGAGCCGATCTCCGTTGAATAAGACGTTAACTGCGCATTCTTATAAAGAAAGGTTTTCGCTGAATTTATCAACTCAAGATCTAGATACCTGGTTGGTACGACTCCGGCCACCTCAAAGCGCAAAATCCTTATGTACAGTAGGAAAGTTGCAACCGCTCGATGAAGTCGCTTCCAGTCTAAGAAATATTCAATATTTAATGAAGTAATTTCAGCCTTCCTCGCCAGAAGTACGTGTTTTTTCATCTCAGTGACATCGACGTCGGAGCATTTGACGTCCAATTTGGGCCAACCGCTTTCATTTTGCTTCAGAAAGTCTGGTCCATGTAGCCATCGCTCGACGTCTGGGTTAGCTTTGATTTTCGTTGCCGCGTCCGCTGCATTCAAACTTGTTGGGACCCATCTCCATTGCGCAACACTTGTGCTTTCCAAAATTTCGCCAACTCGGTGCATGACAAACGACTGGAAATTTCTTGGGTCCATCGTTAACCAGTGCAGGACGGATTTCGAGTCGGACCAATATGTATGGCTGTTGATGTTGAGTTCTCGGGTGTTGCTCACATTTTTTGGTAGCCGTGTTCCAAGAACTGCCGCCTGAAGCTCCATCTGAGGAATGGACAATGGTTTTAAGGGAGCCACCCTGCTCTTGGCCACTACCAATGCGACATCTATTTCCTCGTTTCGTTGCACGCGGAGGTATCTGGCCGCTGCATATGCTTGCTCGCTAGCGCCCACAAAGGTGTGGAGGTCGATGCGATTGGCATCCTTGAGCATCATGGAATATTGACGGGGAACTGCAACAGACGCAGCTTGTTGGAGTATTACTCTCCACTGGTGCCAGTAGGTTAGCAGATTCTCTGGCAAACACTCATCCCATCCAATTCCGGCTCGCCACACGTGCTGCAAGAGCATTTTCAGCCTGATTGTGCGGCACGCCAAAAATTCAAGCGGGTCGAATATGGACATCAGGACCTGGATCGTTTCTCGATTAGTAGTGATCAAATCAGCTTTGATGACATTTCGTTTCAATCTCGGAAATCTAAAAATATAACGAAAGACATCAGAAAATGGTTCCCAATATATGCCCAGCACCTTTTCAGGGTCGCATAGATCTTTGGGAGGTCGGCTAATTGCCGCTGAGGGATGATCTATTAGCTTTAATAAAACTTTAGTTGAGTTGGAAACCCAGTTACGGATTGTGAGTCCGCCAAATGCATGGATCTCTCTTACCTTAGACGCTATCTCGAATGCTTCTGCGTCGCTATCGATCATATCATCTATGTAGTGCGCCTTGCAAATGGACTCGTGGGCCCTTGGACTTGCTTCTCTGTGTTCCTCAGCATTTTTATCACGCACGTAGTGAACAATGCATGGTGCGCAGCACACCCCAAACGTCATTGCCTGCATAACAAAGATTTTCAGTGTGTTACTGTTCCTGTCGAACCACACAAATCTTTGAACATGCATGTCGGACTTCTGGATCTGTATTTGGTGGAACATATCTGCAATGTCCCCGCAGACACCAACTTTTCTAATCCGGAACGCCATCAGTACATCCGTCAAAGGGTGAAGATAGTCAGGTCCACTAAGCATGAAGTCATTTAGAGATTTGCCTCTCGTCTTTGCATCCGCATCCCACACCAGCCTAATCTTTTGTGTCTTTTTTGGGTTCAGCGCGATAAATATTGGGAGATACCAAACTCTTTTACCAGACTCCATTGCTTCTTCTGGAGACAATTCCATGGCATAGCCTTTGTCAACCAAATTATCAATTTGGGCTTGTATTTTGCCGTACAAATCCGGGTCTTTTTTAATTTTGTTTTTTAGGTAGTCCATGCGTTCCACAGCATTTGAGAAACTTTCGGGCAGGACTGCGCCTTCGTCGCGCCATAGGAATCCGACTTGATAACGACCATCAACTTTTATACAAGTATCTTCAAGGATTTTTAATGCTCGCTTGTCATCGGCCGACTGTAGTTTGTAAGGCTGCACTGCATCCAACTTAAAGCTTTCCTTTACAGCTTTATCAATCCTGTCCCAGTTGCATTCACAATGGTGCATCAAAACGCAGGTGCCTGGATTACTGGATTCCTGAAGTGCCCATCCTAACATACACTTTGAGGCGATCGGTTCATTCCATTTTCCCTCGCGTAACCTACGGGGCACTGCTTCTTTCCAATTGTTCGCACCAATCAGGATCATTGGCTTGGCATTATGGTATGTTCTCAATGGCAATTTGCTTAAGTGAGCATATTTTTTCACAAGCTCTTCCATATTTACTGTCTGCTTGGGCAGTCCAAGTTCGGAGACTGTATGAACATTATTTAACCACATTTTTTTATCGTTGTCACATCCTGAGATCTGTATATTTGTACAGATGGACTCGCTTTCTGTCCGGGTTGTGTTTCCCGTCCATTGCAGGCACAGGGATTCTGGCATACCACCCAAATTTAAGCAGTTGAATGCAGTTTGATCCATTAGCGTTACGGAAGAGCCTTCATCCAGGAACGCATATGTATTCAGAGTCACACCTCTCCCGTACAGCTTTACTGGGATGATGCGAAAGAAGTGCTCTTTGCTTCCATTACTGCTTTGATGAGCAGATAATATTTCGCATCCTGAACCTCTTTTATGGTGCAGTGGATGATGTGCCAAGGCACAGCCGTCGACTTGGCATGCCATTTTCGAGAAGCATCTGCCTCTATGCCTCCTTAGGCATATTGAACATAGACAGCGTTCCTCCACAATGCGACTTCTCTTGTCCAATGCTAGCTGCAGAAACTGATGACATTTCGTAATGGTGTGCCCACTACCGTCACACATCACACATTGATGCTTGATTTCTTGTGTTGGTTCTCGATTCTTCAAGTCCGCTTAGGCATCCACATGCGTGTTCACGCTGGTTTTCGAACCCATTCCTGAAACCACAGTAGAGACCGCCTCAGCAACATTGTACAACCAATCGCTGAAGGATTTCATTATTGGCTCGGCACTGTTTTGTGGATGCATCGCCCAATTCAGCCTCTGATTCGGTGGGAGTTTACTGACTAGATCCTTTAAGCTGCAGGCCTCCATCGCTGCGCACACATGCGAACGGCCAAACCGAAGCCAATCAGCGACTCCAATTTATCCTTATGGACATTAATTTGCCTAACCGTTTCAACAAGACGCTCTATGATTTGGTCTGGTCGTCCAAAAAAGGTCTTCAATGTAGCAATAACATCTGGTACCATTGCTGTGATGTGTGGGCAGTATAGAGGATCCAGGATATACATTCAGGGCAATATCCTCAGCAGTCGATCAGCCAGTTTCTCCCAATCAATTCACAACCAAGCAAACGTGTTGCTTCGTTCAATGTTCATTTATTTCTCTTTTTGTTCATAACTTATGCTATGCCGCTATGCTGCCGGCGTAGGGCAGCGGGCTTATGTATATAATTTACATATATATTCTTTGGCTGCAGAGCGGCCACGAGTGGTGTGCATGTACATATGTGGCTTAGCTGAATATGCTGACTTATGCATATGCGAGAATTATCAAATTACAATTGCGCTTGAAGTCTTTGTGTTTTCTGCAACAAAGTTGTTACAGTGCGCACTCACTATATGAACATGCTACACCTCCCCTTTTAGAGGAATAACGTAATTATCTAATGAAGTTATTCTAAATAGATATTTATTAATTCGATATATATTATTAATATTAGAGTAAGAGTTTTATTTATTAGTATCGTATAAAAAAAATTATTCTATTTTATTTTTTTTTTCTTTTTTTTTTAATTTAATTCAAGAGTATATGTATTTTTGTAGACATTAGGGTTTCATTGAAATTAGGAAAACGTGATTAATTAAATTGAATTTTAATAAAGTGTTCGATATTGAATTTTAAACAAATGCGATTGGTTGATCAGGCCATCGTTTTTGTCAAACTGATTTGTTCTGTTGTACTGTTTCATTATCATGTTTATGTGTTATAGGATTTTAACCTATCCTTGTGAACTTTCTGAGTCTTATTTTTGTTATCTTTAATGAAAATGTTATCTTTATCGTCTATTTTTATTACTGAATAGGGACCTAAATATGCTGGTTCCAATTTATGGCCAGTTTCGTTTCTTAGTAAGACCTTATCTCCTACTTTTAGTTCAAAGTTAACTATTTTTCTATCATAATATTCCTTATTTTTAGCTTTATTGTTTTCTATCATTACTCTAGCTCTCTTAAATGCTTGTTCTAACCTGAATTTTGTTTCCTTAGCATAATCTTCTATATTATATAGTGGGTTAATCTTATCTATTGTATTAAAGTATTTCGGCAAATTGCTTTGTTTGCCGAACACTAGCTCATATGGACAATAACTATGTGCCATAGAGGGTGTCGTGTTAAAACAGTAAACAAAATATTGAAGCCATACATCCCAATCGGTCTTATCAACCGATATGTAGGAACGTATATATTCATTAAAGGTTCGATGACTTCGTTCGACTGTTCCGACTGTCTGGTGGTGGTGTGCTGTTGACGTTATATTGTCAATTTTAAGATATTTGCACAGATCATTGATTACAGAATTTTTATATTCAGTTCCCATGTCTGTAATGAATGTTTTCATCGGACCGAACTTTAGTATAAATGATTCAAATATTGCTTTAGCAACGGTATTGGCGTTCTTGTTTGGGATTGGAATAGCTACAAGATATTACGTTAAGTCGCATATCAATGTAATTGCATATTCGTTACCGTTTTCAGATTTAGGTAGCGGACCTATAGTATCCACTATCACTCTGTCGAAAGCATATATTGCGGTGTCCGTTATGGTTAATGGAGTTTTGGTATGTTTGGTTGTTTTTGACATTTGACATTTCGGACATCTACGTATGTACTCTTTTATTTGACGAGTCATATTTTTCCAATAGTAGTGTCTTTTTACTTTGGCCAAAGTTTTTGTAATGCCAGTGTGTCCTCCTTCTGTAGGATTATCATGGAATGTAGACATTGTAGCTTCTATTTCTTTTTCATTTGTTAATGTGATCACCGGCTTGAGTAGCGCTACCCTTAATGATTTTAATATCATATTGCCCATTTTTTTAAAATTATCCATCGAAACTAGTTCGAAGACTTTTTCACGTCGGTGCCACTTTGAGTTTGCGGATATTATGCATACCGGCTTGTATTTCAAGCCTTTGGAAGAACTGACCTAAATCGAGACTTCCATTGGTGTACAGATCGCTAACATCAATTCTTGCAATGATTTTCTTTCCGTGTTTAAAAAAACACGTCATGATTATTACATGCAAGGCCACTACTTTTCGTACATCGTCATTTTTGATGACTTCGTATACGTTGGGCTCTGAAGCTTTATCAAGATTTTGCCTAAATAAAAGTTCTTGTTTATTCCCTGCGCAGGATTTATTTTGTCTACTTTGGTGACTGGTAGTGATTTTCAGGACTTCTGTAAATCTTGTAGTTCCTTTATTGTGATGCGTGACAGTGACAGTGCGTCTGCCACAAAATTGTCTTTACCCTTTAGATATTCGACGGTGAAGTCATATTCTTCTAATTCAAGACGCATACGCGTAAGCTTAGAGCTTGGGTTGACCATAGAAAATAGGTATGTTAAAGGTCTGTGGTCCGTTTTCCTGGAAGGGCTTTCTTTGGAACGACTAATAGTGGGCTGTTGTATTCGGACACAGACGGTTCAACTTGCTTTTGTATCTCTTCGCTTTGGCTGTGCGGACTTCTATAGTTCTTCGTATACACCGGTTCAGTATCCTTCAGTCTCAGTTTCTGTTTGTAAAAATTGTTTGTCGTGATTGATTCGGTTTCGAGTCCGAATACGTCACTATATTTGCTGCACAAGTCCACCAATGGTGGCTTGAATTGGGGTGGAAAGTTTTTAGTTAGTTGTGATAGGACAATTTTTTTCCCTAGTTTCTGGTGTTGTTTGAACTACATCATAGTTCGAAAGTGATTCAAATTTTAGGCCATTTATATTGACTAGTTGGTCATTGTTTGTTGTATTTAATAATCGGACAAATGCATTTTGGGACGCTGCAACTGTGTTTGCAACATAAATACCAGGTTGGATTTCCTGATTTGGTATTAATATATTATCTTCGATTGAAGTGATCTAGACTTTTCGGACAACTTGTGATCTTGCGGGCAACAATATCAAATTATTACCAGAAGTGTACGTTATTGGTACGTAAATAGGATATTTTAAGTTATCTGGCCTGATTATAAGCCAGTCTTCTGACGGTTTAAAATCGAGTTGGCAGTTGAATCTTTTAATAAAATCAATGCCTATAATCCCATCGCATGGTATCACGAAGTTTGTGTCAACAATTTGAAAATTGTGTGGGATTATGTATTTCTCTGTTTGTATTTCCATTGAGGTCAAACCTTGGGATTGTTCCTTTCCCAATACCTTGGATGTTAATGGTATTATTTGTTTGAATGTCATGAAAGACATCAGAATTCTCTTTTAATATTGAAATATCTGCACCTGTATCTACCAAAAATGTTAACTTCGTACCTGTTGGTACATGACTGAATGATACAAATATGTTGAGACTGAGGTTTATGTTGAATATTGTGGTGTTTTTTAGTTTCTCATATCTAAAGGTGGCTGCGAGTTTCCCGAACTGTTCTGGGCTACTCTGACATTGTTGTTGCTATTTTGCCCTTGGTTAGAGTTGCTGTTTCCTCTATAATTAGAGTTGCCTCTTCCTCTATAGTTAGGGTTTCCTCGGCCTCTGTAATTAGAGTTTCCTCTA
Source organism: Lordiphosa fenestrarum (assembly GCA_035044985.1). Lineage (NCBI taxonomy): Eukaryota > Metazoa > Arthropoda > Insecta > Diptera > Drosophilidae > Lordiphosa > Lordiphosa fenestrarum. The sequence goes on along the minus strand of JAWNNO010000342.1, from coordinate 24,841 downwards.
TATTGGCCTTGTCCATTATTGTTGTTGCGGTTATTGTTATTTTGGAAATTTCCTCTGTTATTAAACGAACCTCGGTTGTATCCTCGGTTGAAGCCTCTATTGTTTCCTTGACTGTTTCGTTGCTGATAGTACAGTACAGTATTTGTCTGTCCTATAGCTTCTGTGCAACTATTGATAAACTTTGATATGGCATCGTTCATTGTGTTGAATGTACCTGCTTGCATGATAAGTTTGACCTTATCAATTGCGCAGTTTTGTGTCATGGCCTTGACATCTAGTGTTGTGCTGTATCTACTGGCCAAGTCAGGGGATAAGCCGTGGTGGATATACGCTCCCTCTAGAGATTTAGTTAGTTTCTCCACTTCTTGGGTGTATAAATTGGCGGGTTTGTTTCTTTGTTGTAAATTTAGGAGTTTTGCGGATATTACCTCCACTGACTCTCCTTTTACTGTACTTGTTAACTTTGTAATTATAGAATCGATTGAACTTTCGTTGCTTATCAGATTCCTTGCATGTCCTTTTAACTTAGTCTTTATTAGACTTACAGCTGTTTCCTCATAAGTACCTTGCAAAGTCTTTACAAGGGTTAACGCATCCGTAAAACTTTGGAGATTTTCGGGCCTTCCTTCAAACTCTGGCAAAAGTGAGGATGCTAGTCTCAAAAATTCCACTAGTGTTTGAGTCATGTTGATGTCAGTTGGATTGTTAACTGGTGAACTTGTTGTTTTAGACGCTTGTATGTTTTCTTGTTTTGTACTATTGGCTGGCTCGGTGTCTAATGAACCTGATTCCATTAGTATTGATTTGTCCAATTTAGCAGGCGAATTTAATATTGTTGGACAGACCAGTTGTAGATTGTGCCTGTTAGAAATATGTATTAAATTGTCTCTCAGACGTTTGATAACATCTGATGCCTGTGTAAAGTGCAATGATATAAATCTATTTTGATTTTTATAGATTATTTCTCGTACGTCATTGTATATGGTAATTAAAGTTTCGACATGCTTAATTTTGGTCTGGTTAGTAATATTTATGCTTTTATTGAGGCATTTAAACGACTTGTCGAATTGCTCTCTTTGCTGCTTGATGAATATCGCTATTTCTCTCCATTCCATATGGATGGTAATTGATTTATTTCAAGCTGTTATTCATTGTCTGAACTACAGTATTCTGAACTACTCTTAGGTAATTCCTCTATTCTGTCATCGAATGCATAATGTAGCCAAAGTGGCATACTTTTGTCGTTTATGTTTTTCCTGTATAGGAACTTTATCGATCTCTCTACTGTTGTTTCGAAGTTCTTATTTTTTTCAATCCAGTCCAACATTTGGGCTAATTTAGGATTGGTTTCTCCATTTTGTAGGATGTGTCTCAAGAAGTGGACATATTTTTTCAAATGATTTAAATCCTGTACTTTCATTTTTAAGATTTTCTTTATTTATTAAATTATTTTTTTTTTTTTTGTGATCTTATACCTTATCTAAATCGTTTGCTTGGCTTAAGGCCCTTTTTGTTACACACTTATTGTGGAACATATAAGCTTTATACAGAATGTATGCGATCATAATAAAAACAATTATTGACAATAATATATTTGTTAAATTTGAATCAATAGTTGTTGATTCAATTTTATTAATTACGTTTGCAGTGGAGTCCACTGTTTTGGTATCAATTAAACCCATTTCTGTATTGTATGTAATTTCTATTTTGGATATTGAATTACTGTTCATTAAAAAAAAATTTTCGTCAATTTTTTTTTGTGACAGGTATATTCGCAACCTGTATTTTGGAATGGCCCCTTGCAATCTGCTGGGCACTTTGGTTTCCTGGCTTCTTGTAAATCTGTCTTATTCTTATGAGCTTCTAATTCTCTGTACGTATTTTCTAGTTCCTTTTTAATTCTTCCCAGGGTACTGGGGCTATTCCTGGAGCATATAACTGCCTGTTCAATTCTTTTATCTTCAAATTTAGGAAGTTTTTTATTCTTCCTCTCCTTTTCTTTTTCCTTTCTCCCGCTTTAGGCATTTATATTCTATCGTTAAAAAAATTTCTTTTGATATATAGTTTTACAGGTATCCCTACCTAGGTAAAAAATGAAAACCCGCAGCTAGAAACTGCCTGGCCTGTACAATGTGTGTTAATTATAATTTGCATCGCAGTGCAAAGAGACATATATAAAAAAAATTTAATTGTGTTTTAAACTGGAACTGTTGATGTCCATCGTTGGCATAGATAGCGGCCTGCTATCCATACTTGTTGTTCGGGGCACATCTTGTCGGAATGGTTGGGTGTTGTGCTTCTGGTGCTTGCTTCGCACAGGTCGTTTTTATTTGCTGCTGCTGATGTCCTGGGCCTATGGGCTCATGCGGTACCGGTGCTGGTCATCGCACAGGTCAGTTTTGTATTCTTTAATCTTGGGCCTATGGGCTCAGGCGGTACCGGTGCTGGTCATCGCACAGGTCAGTTTTATATATTTTAGTCCGGGGCCTATGGGCTCAGGCGGTACCGATGCTGGTCATCGCACAGGTTAGTTTTATATTTTTTAATCCGGGGCCTATGGGCTTAGGCGGTACCGGTGCTGGTCATCGCACAGGTCAGTTTTATATTTTATCAAATTACAATTGCGCTTGAAGTCTTTGTGGTTTCTGCAACAAAGTTGTTACATGCTACAGCTGGGATTAGCAACTTATCCCGACCTAAGTTATATGCATGGCATTTAAGACATTTCTGTAGGCGAAGCATATTCTCTACATTCGAAAAGCCCGCCACTCGATTGCCTCCTTTGCCGACGTTAATAGCAACCGTTTTTTATAATTTTATTTATTCAATTTCGAGCGAAGCGCTTTAAAAAAAAACGTGTTTCCCTCACTATAGTTTTTTCCGACTGACTCGGCTGGCCCTACATTTGACTACCTAGAAACTTAATATTATGAAGTAGATTTCAAGGCCTGCTTAGGCCTTGGGTTCGTCGGTTTGCTTTCGCCCCGCATTTCGGTGGTAACACCGCCCACAAGGAAAATTCCCGGAAAATTTGAGGTGCAAAAACCTATATTTCACCCAATTCACTTGAAACTCGGTTTGTAAGGACAGTAAGTGAAATAAATTGAGATGTCATTTTCCGATGTTGGAAAATTTGACCGTTAGGTCGGAAAATTCCCGGAAAATTCTGCATGCTAAATTACTATATTTCATCCGATTGACTTGATATTCGTTTTGTAAGGAAAGTAAGTGATATAAATTGAAATGTCATTTTCCGATGTTGGAAAATTTGACGGTTCGGTCGGAAAATTGCCGGAAAATTCTGCGTGCCAAATAAATATATTTCATCCGATTGACTTGAAATTCGGTTTGTAAGGAAAGTAAGGGAAATAAATTGAGATGTCATTTTCCGATGTTGGGAAATTTGACCGTAGGGCCGGAAAATTCCCGCAAAAGTGTCGGAAAAGTTTGTATGGGGAAAATTGTATTTACCATCCGATTGTATGCGAAATAATTGGACACGTGTTTTCCTGATTTTGGAAAATCGACCCACAAGGAAAATTGCCGGAACATTCGATCTGCAAAAATCTATTTTTCTCCCGATTGACTGAAAACTCGGTTAGTAAGAATAGTAAGTGAAATAAATTGAGATTAGTTTTTCCGATGTCGGAAAATTCGACAGTAGGGTCTAGGAATTTTAGGAATTCTGCATCCGAAAAACTGTTTTTCATCCGATTGACTTTAATCAGTCAGTCAGTGAGGACAAGCTCTTATATATGTACTATTTTAGATTATTTTAAGTTATTTCAAGTGGTGTGAAGGTGACTAGTGAGGTGTTTCTTAAATTTGGATGCGCTTGTAACTGCTTTTAAATTATGTGGTAGCTGGTTCCAACGACGAACGGCATAAATAAAGTAATGCGTCTCAGAGCTGGCTAGCTTAGTTCTTATACATAAAATGTTATGTGCCCTTACTGATGCACTGAAGCTTAGCATTGAATATAAGTAATCAGTATTCAATTTTTTCTTAAAGATGACTAAGCATTTTGATTTTAAGGGATTCAGTCCAAGAGCATTCTCTTCTGCCCATTTGTTTATTGCTAGAAGGTTATTATTACACTCATGTAAACATTCACTTAATCTATTTAACGGACAACTAACTTACATTTGCACCTCATCAGCATACGTTGGGACCACATTTTGACAATACACTAGGAAGATCATTTACATACACAGTGAATAACAGTGGTCCAAGGACAGAGCCTTGAGGCACACCGCGCTTAATCACAATCAAGGCTGTAAACCGGTCCGGAACCGAACTCCTGAGAACCGGTTCGGTTCGGGTTTTTTGGGGTTCGCGAACCGAACCATGAACCAGGCGGCTTACATTTTTGACTCCGCGAACCTGAACCCGAACCGGACCACTTTTTCGAAAAATGAGGTTCGGATCACCAATTTAAGTAATATTTACAACGATACATTGAAAATTCTCCAGCAAAACATTGTTTATTACTTTATAAGTGCCTCGACACACGTTATTCTGTTATGAACTCTGCACCAAAATTGGCTGCTGTGTTCTTATATCCAAGATTTCAAACTTTGTTTACTTCTGACCAAAAACAACTTGCAAAGCAGGACATTGCAGACATGCTAAAGCGCCAACAAAAAGTATTAATGAGAGTTTTTAAAATTTAACAATAAATGACTCAACGTCTGATTGCGAAGACGAGAAGGTTATGAAAGCAAAAAACAAATATCAAATATAAAATCTGTGAATTATGTTATAGATTCCTCTGAAAATTGTCCAAAATCACATCTGTAAAGCTCCGGGTTTTTGTTATTTACTGCTCGGTAGTCACAAATGAACTGAATTTTGTTGACCCTTAAAATGAATTTCCAAATCCCAAATTTAACGTAAGGTTCCAGGCTCCCACAACATGCATCTATAAATGTTTTAAAATTTTGGAAAGGTCATAATAACGAAGACTTAAAAAATATTGATTTTACTATTCTAGCTGTACCAGCAACTCAGGTATCAGTTAAACGAGCATTTTCAACACTTAAGTTTGTTCTTTCTGATTTAAGAGCTAGTATAGATGAACAGCTCTTGGAAGATATAATGCTAATTAGATTAACCTAAGCAGTTTTTGAAAGCTGTTAATGTCATCTAAAGGATTTGATAATTGAAATAACTTAAGTAATGATCATTGTTATTAAGCATATGGATAGAAGATGTATATATGTTTCATTTTCAACGTATTACAACCGCCTGAGAAAAGTGACTTGCCCACTGTCCATTTGTTTTCTAATCTCTTGAGTCATTTTTTTAATATTTATACTCTGTTCACATAGAAAATGGGAAAAGAGGGATCATGAAGTTGTGCGAATGTGTGTAACAGGGAGAAGGAAACATTTCCGACCCCATAAAGTATATTTATTCTTGATCAGTATGAACAGCCTAGTCGATATAGTCATGTCCGTCTGTCCGCCTGTCCTTCCGTTTGTATGAACACCAAGATCTCAGAGACTAGAAGAGCTAGAGCAACCAAATTTTAGAAGTAAGCTAGTATTGTCTGCAGGCAGATCAAGTTTGTTTCAAATTTTGGCCTCGCCCCCTACCGCCCCGCAATAAAAAATGTTGAATATCTCCAACAAATTGTAAGCTATCCAGCTTAGATTTTGCAGCATAGTGCATGTGGCCAATATGTACAATCTTACAAACAAATTTTCATAAAGATCGGATAATAAATGGCCGAGTTAAAAAAACGTTGCATACTTATCTGAGCCGCATGAGGTTATTAAACACTAATTGCCTTGAGTAACGGGTATTTCGAAGTCGGGCAGGGCCGACTTTAACTTACGCTCTCGTTTGATTTATTTATTCCTATTTGCTGAGTCGATTGAGCTTTGTCTGTCCGTCAGTCTGTATGTTTCTACGCGAACTAGTCCCTCAGTTTTAAAGCAATCGAGCTGAATTTTTGCACAGAGTCTTCTTTTTGCTACCCGCCACTAATATGTCGCAACCGACCGGATCGGATGATTATGTCTCATAGCTCCCATAGGAACAATCTGTCGGAAAACTAGTTTTAGTATGAAAAACTTTTTTCTTTTCAATGGAAACGTCTCCAAACTTTGTATTCATAAGTTGTCTATGCATTTTTATAATTTTGACAATTTTGATGAAAATCGGACAACTATGTTATAGCTGCGCTGCTAAGGATAGGTCTGAAAAACAGTCTTAGTTAGAAATACTTTTTGGATTTTAATGGTAGCATCCTGCAATTTTGAATTTGTTTGTTTCACATGCTTTCACATAGCTCTACAAATTTTAGCCCAAGTTGGATGACTATATCATATAGCTCCGATACTAAAGATCGGTCGGAAAAGCTTAACTCAGAAATACTGCTTAATAAGTCAGTATATTCGGTATTCAATGATGTCTATATAGGCAGCCAACGAGTGTCCTTCACATCACAAACAACTAAGGAATCACAAATTCTAGACACATACCAAGTTTCAGATACTCATACAATTTCAACATTTGAGTTAACAAAAATATACATTTATTTGGCAAATTTTAGGACCAGCCTTTTGCTTACTAAGAACTCTAATTATTGCTAATCCGTTCGTCATGTTTGTTGTCATTTGATTGTTACTACCCATTTTAGTACAATTAAACCAATTACCAGCGCACGCCTTTTACATTGTATATAGTTATAAACAAAAATCCCACACACCATACAAAGATTATTATTTAAACTGACTCTTACAAATTCACTCTTCCAAAGTAGAAAGCTTTTAGTCGCGAAATGTGTCACCAACCTCCAAAGCTCCAGCATCGGCAACAGATGCATTAGCTGCAGCAACTGGGACGAATTCAGAAGCTCGTCCACTGTCTCGACACATACATACTCCGTTTTGTCTTTTCCACAAACATGTACAACACCAAGCTGTGAGAACACAGCTGAGTGCAATTTGAGCTTTTTAGTTTCATCGGGAACAGCCATTTTGTTGCAGCCTCTTTGATGAAAAATACTGGTTCAGTTTTGTCGACTGATTACAAAACTGGACTCGGTTTGGCTTCATAACGTGTTTTGCATGTTTTTTTGCTTTAAAAAAATTATGGAGGTCAGACTGAGCCAAAATTTCTGGTTTTATGAGTCTTATGCGACAGAACACAAACTAACGCAGCTCAAAAAAATCAAGCGAGCAGCATCAGCAAGCCCGAAGGTGCCCAAATTGGCCTTTGAAGAGAGTTATTCCTTAGTTTATTGAAAATTTTTCAAATTTGATCGACATGTACAACCCAGAGCGGTGGTCGAGTTTTAACTGAAACCATTTTAGCATATATCCCATAGACCCTTCTACTTTCATAAATTTCGTTGCATTTAAAGGGTGATTTTTAAAGAGCTATAGGAACGTTTTAAAAAAAAAACACATAAAATTCAGAAAAATGCATGAAATCTTTATTTGAATCGATAGTACGGTCCATATAATTTAATGTTTGAAGATTATTTCATGCAAATGTTGACCGTGACTGCGCCTCAAATGGTCCATTCGCTTAGTCCAATTTTGGCATACTCTGTCCAACACGTCGGCAAGTGCCTTGACCATTTCGTGTCAATAATATTTCGAGACTTTTAAAGTTTTTTGAGCCAAAAACAATTTTCTTTGCTTAAGCTATGTACGGAGAACGACAAACAGTTTGGGCGCACAAAAAGTCATTTTATTGGTCAAACTGTCCCAAAACTGAAGGGCGGGCAGGTTTGCCAAGGGCAGCTCAGTGGCACCACATGCAATTGCTCCAAAAACTGGCCGACCGCACCTGCTAGTTTCTGAGACTCTCTTGGCTACTCCACTCTGCCGTGTTTCCCCCTTTTTGCTGCCAAAAATAATGAATTAGATTCGGTTGGTTTGGTCATTAAGTACGCGATACTTACATATGATCGATGTTCTCTTCCTTATGATAGCGGTTCAACCGTTTCTTACGTCCAAACTTCTTGTCAGACATTTTCTTTCTCTACCGACCGTCAAAATAAATAAATTTAATTAGTTTGGGCGCCCAAACAAAACTCGTACAGCTGTTCAATAAAATCCACACATTGAGAAAGAGTGGCAACGCCACGTCGTCCGTGTGGATTTTACTACCCCTTTGTTTGTTTGTCGCCGTACACAATGTAAGACGGCTACTGTCAAACTTTTTTCGAACGATTCCGAGCGCTTTTTAGCGTTCTCCGTACATAGCTTTAACCAAAAATCGTCATTGGGTCGAAAGTGTGTGTGTCTGCGCGCAAAACTGTAAAGCATTCAAACCGTCAAACATTTGAGAGCCGCTGGTGGATCTTCACGGGTGCACAGGCATTTTCTGCAAGCTTATAGAGTAAATTATTTTAGAGATTTTATTCAGATTTTTCGAAAGACATTTAGAGGTCGCGCAAGTCGCGTTTTCCACAAAAATCGAGTATTCCGTAGTGTATTTGAATTTTACCAATTACTTGGTCAATAAGCACGATTTCTGAGTTTTTAAATCAACATCTTTAAAGCAAAATGTCCAAATTTTACTTTTATGAGCATAAATCATAAGCTTTTTCTTTGTTTTGCATAGTTTTTACAAAAATGCCCATAATTCGTGAACCAAGGCTTCGTTGGTGAAACCGAAAACACAATTTGTTATAATTTTCGTTCTACTTTATGACCTATATAAGGTGGTTCGTGTGTAAATCTTTAAATGGTAATTCATCTCACGGTTTTTTGGCTGAGGAGTACCATCTCCTAGGGACAACTCTACCGTGCGCTTTTAAAGATATTCAAGAATTTAGGTTTGACTCCCCCTGGAAATACCTTTTAACGCTATTTTTAGATATTACGTTTCCAAAGACCCTGTCCGTGTTTGCTCAATTTTTTCAGATTCTTCTCTTGAACCATTACAAATTAAGTTAAAATTTTTGTCGCTTTGTGTTGCTAGTACAAATGCACTATTGGAACGCGAACCTAGGGCACCACTCCATACATACATACATTCAAACAAATTCGGCAGCACAACATCTCAATAAAATGGGACATCCAAATGGACAGGCTCCCAAGCGTGTGCGTCAAAACACCAGCACTGACCTAAAGGGAGGACGGATCTCTGACGTGTCGACTCCGCAACTGCTTCAGCTGGTGGACCAGCGGTTTGATGAGCAAGCTGGTCTGATCACCAACAACATGCGAAAGGCTGAAACTCGCATACCGGATGCTCTTTTGGAGCGGATTGATGGTCTGACCAACGAGGTGAGGCAACTCAACGAACGAGTACTAACTCTGGAAGCCGAGGTTGGAGATCTACGCTCTTACAAGGAGATTGTGTGGGTGTTAGAGGCGAATCTATGGCTGCGCAACTATCAGCCAGCACATCAAATGAGCTTCGTGTCCACGGTATCCCTATTGTTGAAAATGAAAACACCTAAACAATTTTTAATTCACAGTGTTTTGCACTAAACAACACGCCGGCGCCTCGCCTTACCGACATTTTCAGGCTGAGGAAGACGGCACATGCCGTAGTTGACCCGGCGATTATTGTAAAATTTGAGCGGCACAGTGATAAAGTTTTGCTGCTCAAACACTGCGACGTGAGACCAAAAAACCACTGAGTCTGGAGATGATGGTCTTTGACAGGAACGTTTTACTTGAATGAGCAGCTTACAAAAAAAAATTATGTTATAGTTAAGGAGGCAATGCGCCTCAAAAGGCAGAAAGCTCTCTCTGCTGTCTTCTCTCGCCGCGGGGTCGTGCATGTTAGGCGGAGTGCGAGTGATATTGGGCACTCTATTCAGCACATCGAAGAACTTTCTCGTATCATCAATAATCCGATGCCCTCTTCAACGCTGACTCCAATGTTCCCACTGCTGCAAGAGTATCTTTCGTGAATAAAAATAATATTATATATTAGTTCATAAATTTATAATTAGCCTTTTAATGAATTTGTTTTGTGTGTCAACTAACAAGCCTGCACTTCTTAATCAAAAACCATTTTTTTTAAATGTCAGTAGTAACAGAAAAATCCACGTCAAGCAGTCATGCATTGATAAGAATTTTAGCCAAGCAAGAAAAGGGACTAAATATTTGTCACATCAATGCCCAAAGCTTAACCAAAAAGATCGACGAATTTAGGTATTTATTCGTAAACTCCAAGGTAGATGTTATCTGTGTTTCAGAGACTTGGTTTGTGTCCGACTTATGTGACTCGTTAATATCATGTGATGGTTATAATGTATATCGTTCAGACCGCATAGGCCTCGCAGAAGGAATTGCCATATATGTTAGCGAACGTCTTTAGTGTAAAGTTATTTGTTGCCAGCAATCAGACAGTCCAATAGAATTTTTATTACTTGAAGTCCTAAATAAAACGGATACGACTAAGTTGTTAATTGGATGTTTCTATAGACAATATCGGAATATTGAGTATATTGAAATGCTGGAAGTTATTACAAATATCTCATTGACCTATAGAGACATAATTTTCGTTGGAGATTTTAACAGTGACATCTTTAAAGAAAGGCATCTTGCAGCAAATATGGAAATGGAATTTGGTCAATGACTCTATACCAACACACTTTTCTAGCACTACGGACACGCTATTAGATTTACATTTTGTGGATGATATAAGCAAAACTTAGCTTTATGGCCAAATTGACGTTCCATTATTTTCTAGACATGACCTAATTTTCTTGACATATAAATGTAATTTTGACTTATGTGAGTATCATATAGAGTACCGAGACTTTAATAGGATCGACTATGGACAGCTTGACTCAGACTTTAACTCGTGTGACTTGGATATCCTTTACTTTACTCCTAACGTCGACTCGCAGTTAACCCGCTTTCATTATAATTTTGAATATCTTTTGAATAAATGTGTACCTAAAAAGCGGAAAATTGTGAAGCCAAGTATAAAGCCTTGGTTTAATGATGAAATTAAAATCCTAATTGCAAGACGTGATAAGTCTTTCAAAAAGTGGAAGCGGTACAAAACTAATACCCTTCATCAAGTCAACCTGATGTGCAAATCGGCTAAAAGAACATATTACTTCACACAATTTGATGAAACGACGTTTTCTAAGCAGTTTTGGAGAAAGATTCGCGATATGGGTGTTTGAAAACCACGACCTAAATCGTCTGGCGATGTCGACGTATACGAACTTAATAGAAAATTTGTGCAATTAGAAACCCAAGTACCTAAAGTCACTAGCAATTCGCACCTAAACTCATTAGCTTATAATAACTGTAATAATTGTTTTAGTTTTGCCTGTGTCAGAGTGATGTCTTAGCATCTCTACTTCGCATTAAGTCCAATTCAACTGGTCTAGACAATATCGATCCGAGATTTCTAAAAACACTCCTTCCTAAAATTCTTCCCTATATTACGCAAATAATTAACACAGCAATGACTTCGACCTTTCCTAACTGTTGGAAAAAGGCCAAAATAATTCCCATTCCGAAAAGCAAAAATTAATATAGGCCTATTTCCATTCTTCCGTACTTTCTAAAGTTCTCGAGCAATTGATGGCTCATCAAATAAATACATTCTTGGAAGAAAACACGCTGTTAAATAATCATCAATCTGGTTTTAGAAAACATCGTAGTTGCACAACAGCTATATTGAAAATAACCGAAGACATTCGCTGGAAACTTGACAACAGCTTTGTGACATTTCTCACACTTCTGGATTATAGCAAGGCTTTCGATATGGTGAACCACCAAATACTTTGCACAAAGCTTACGAGATTGTACAACTTTTCGGATACAGCAACAAACCTAATGTCATCTTATCTCTCTGACCGTCAACAAGCAGTAATGAACTCAACGATGACCAATCTTTTCTAAAAACAAGTCGCGGCGTTCCCCAAGGATCAGTTCTTGGACCACTACACTTCTCCATATACGTTACTGATCTTCCAAGTGCCCTGTCTAACTGTGAAGTCCATATGTATGCTGACGATCTTCAAATGTATGTTAGTCGTCCAATTAATCAGATGTCTGAATGTATGAGTATATGTAATAATGAGCTAAGCCTGGTAAGTGAATGGGCCAGGAAAAACAACTTGCTGATCAACCCTAAAAAGTCAAAATGTTTGGTTCTATACACAAAGCCTCTCAAAACGAACTGTCTACAGAAACTCCAAATTGATAATAGTCCCATTGAATATGTAGAGCGAGCCGAAAATCTTGGATTTACTTTTAACAACACATTATCCTGGGACGATCATATTAATAGTGCAATAGGAAAAACATGCAGAAAACTAAGGCAATTACGATTCAGTCAACAGTTCTTACCCACGCGAACAAAGTTATTGATATCGTTATTGAAAATCGTTCTTGATTTCGACTCTTTTTTATGGAATAGAGTATTTGGTAAATGTGACTCGAGTAGCAGCAGGAAACTGAATGTAGCCTTTAATAATATAGCCCGATATATTTTCAATAAGAAGAGAACGGATCATATTTCGGTGTATTCAGAAAGAATTTTCAATATGGATTTAAATTCATGGATATAATTTTGAGTACTAATAAAATTACAAAATATACTGCAATCGAAAGAACCCTCCTATCTCTTTGCCCTTCTAACAAATACTTCCTCCAAAAGAACGAATAATTTAGTGTCCATTCAAAAAAAACTATCAAGTTCTGATAAGCAATTCTTTTCATTTGCTGTTCGGCTGTGGAATAATTTACTACATGATTTAAAAACACCAAGAAGTGCAGCGCAATTTAAAATCAAAATTTTTGAATGCCCAAAAAAAGAATAAATTATTTTACACACACACAACACAAAAAAAAAACCTAATTATAAATAACTCTATAAATAATTACATTAAAACAAAATTATATCATTATCGTAAGTTAGGGCACCCTTTATGTTATTTTTTTCGTTATAAGTATTATTGTACTTTTAAGCCGGGTATCCAGCACAGCGGAAACTAAAAACTCCTGCCAAACTTCATATAAAAAAAACTGTGCCAGGAATTTTTAGTTTGCTTTTTCGTTTGTTGTGTATCCAGCAACACGAACGAAATCCACACTTGAATAGATAGCGGCGTATCAATAGCGGCGTTTCGGAAGCGTGTGTAAAATGAGAAACAGCTGATATTCAGGCCAGGAATATATTGCTGACAATTATTTTGGAAGTGATTTGACAAAAGATGAAGGCAATCAATGTGCGCAAAAAAAGGATTGATAATTTTCAACGGGACGAGAAGATAGCTTTAATAAAAGCAGTGGAGGCACGACCATGTCTTTGGCAAATCACAGAGAAAAAACATTTTGGCATTTCTGTGAAAAGTTCTTGGGAAAGTGTTGCTGCACAAATAAATAAAGAATATTATGTTAAAAGTTATTAAATTCATTAATGTTATGTATGCTTGCTAGCGAATGACTGTAAGAACGCTTGGACAGAGAGAACAGGGAGGGACAGAGAATTCTCTGCTCAAAATAAATAGCAAATTCCTGGCAGGAATTTTCCGCAGTGCTGGATACAGGCCTTTAGCGCTAAGAAAATGTCAATAAAATAATAATAATAATAACCTAAAAAAAGACTACGTGATCTAACATAGACCTTACATTTAAAGTCAATCAAATGTACAATAATAACATTCAGGAGCACTAGATTCAAATGATTTTCGTCAAGTTCGGCCTTAATGAAAATCTATAAGTGTTTTTATAGTCAACGGAATCTACTTTGAGACGCGTTTAATTCAAGTTAAAAACCTGCAGTTTTTAGACTGCTCGAGGTCGTGTTATGCCTTCGCACAACTTTAAACGGAGACCCAAAGGTCACAAAAAATCCAGTCACATGTAAATTTAAAAACTTTATGGAAAGACTGACCACTGATGGCGAAAGGGAAAACAGCTGCACTCGATTTCAGTATCTTACGACAACTAACTTTTAGTTTTCAACAATTTCTCTAAGCCTATCTTAAGCTAGGGTGGCGAATCGGACGAACTCGTTTAGAGCGACAAAAAGAGATAGGTACTGCGCTTCCGCTCCGCCCCAAACTAAACTTACACTAGACTTCAAGCTATAACTTCATAAAAAATATCAACTATCTTAAATTTATAAAATAAAACGCCATATGCGTCAAAACCGCCCCCATTGAAGGGCTGCACAGGCTTCAACAGCTTGGAAGAGGGCTTGTGGCTATCCCTCTTGTAGGTCGCTCCACTAGTCGTCGTAATGTCGACGACCCTGAACATGCAGTCCTGCCCGGCGGGTGTTGCCGTTACCCTGCCACTGCCACTGCTGGGGGCATGTTGTTCTCTGCGACGACGACAAGATCTCCCTCGGCGATGTTCGGCTTCTGCTTGTGCCACTTGGCCCGGGTCTGCAATCCCAGCACGTATTCCCGGGACCAACGCTGCCAAAACATTTGCCTAAGAGAACATTTGTCTGAGAAACCCTGCTGGTTTGGGATGCCGACTTCTGGTGGAGTGATCAGCGACCCGCCTATCAGTAGGAACGCTGGAGTGAGAGCCTCTCCATCGCTTGGGTCTTGGTCCCAGGAGTCGAGAGTTCATTGCGGCCTCGACACCCACCAGCACCGTCTGAAGCTCCTCTATGCTTAGGAGCGTGCTGAGCACCCTCCGTTGGAGCAGATTCTTGGCAGTTTTTACACCTGCCTCCCATAGACCCCCAAAATGAGGCGCTCGTGGCAGTATGAACGCAAACGTGCATCCGCTCCTTGACGCGAGTGCCCAACTTGCGCTCTCTTCCGCCTCTATCTTCCTTCGCGGGTCCTCGAAATGGCGACATGCTCCGACGAAGTTCGTCGCATTTTCGCAATGGACGACTTGGGGAACGCCGGGGCGACCAACGAACAAAAATAGCAATATAAGACTTATACGGGGGCTTTTCACGAATCTTAAGAGACGTAATCACTGGGCCTCAAAAATGAATGCCACATGTAGAAAATGGACGGAGAGCACGATGCCGATCTGGCAAATTTCCCATAATTTGAGTCAGCAGTTGAGGTTTGCACTTTAAGCTCCGGTTACATGATCGCACTGTCTGAAGACAGACCTCTTGAGCGTTGACTAGTCACAGTTGCTCTCTGAGTTAGCTTACGAGCGCTCTAGGGCCCAAGTGGAAGCATCTACTAGTCGGCCCCCAACTTGAAACAACGAAAAGGCACACCAAGTTCCCCGACACTCATGGATGAAGGGATAAAATCGCTGAAGATTTTGGCCTACACGCCTGCTCTTTCTAACTCTTTAGAGTTTCCAACTCAAGTACCTCCTTCGACAATTGAAAGTGAGGGTTTTTAGGCCATTCTTCTTCCGGTTCTAGTAAATATGATGGACCAGTCAACCAAATTGACTCCATCAACTCGTCAACCTCACAACCTCTAGAGACAATATCTTTTTTTTTTATTTATTTATAGTTTAACAATTATCTGTCTAACTTAAAGTGGCCTGCTTAAAACCGATTTTTTTATTACAAATAAGGAGTGAGAAGAATAGGTATAATTGAACTTATTATAGCTAAGACAAAGGATTCGGAAGGGTTCGTGATGAGCGTAGTAAGTCAGGCAAGGTGAAGGTAAATTGGATGAAAATTTCTAGTAGCGCGTTGTGGAACAGCAATATTTGTACTGGATAACAAAGCGATAGAGTCAATTTCCCCAGATAGTAGTTTATGAATAAACAGGACACTATGGCAAATGAAAACATTTTTAGGAGAGCGAGCTGAGCGGACGTGTTGTTTGTAAGCTCCGAGTTGAAAGTAAAAATAAACGTATTGTGGAAGCCGAAAAATTACAATAATTTGCGCAGAGTTCAATAGCCCCTGTGAGTGCAATAAGCAATGCAAAGCAAGTCATTCTGATAAGTTGCAGCCAAACTAGAACAATTTAAAAATACAAGCAAACCAACTGGGAAGTGTTGTTGTTGTGCTAGCAAACAAAAGCGCATATAAAAACGGAATTAAATCGAGAGAGAGTGGCGCTAGTGCTTGTGGAATATAAGAGCGACCTAAGAAAGCTGCCAGACAGGCTAAACCCACGACCCTTATTTCCTGGATTGCATACTTTTAGGCGCAATCAAAATGCAACGATCACCAACTATAATGACGCCTTCCAGCAAAAGAGGTAGGGGAGAACTAGGTAAGGAGCTGACATTAGAGGACATCATTAAAGCGGTAACATCTATGGAGTCAAATATTAACCAACGTATGGAAAATCTAGCTTCTAAAGAGGACATCAATGATTTTAAAAACCAAATGGTCGACCACATTGAAGAGCTTAGGACCGAAAATGAGCTGTTAAAAAATAAAGTCGACCAGCTAGAACGAGATCGCCAGCAGGACAGAAAAGAGCTAAGCCGATTGGTAAATGACAGTAAAAAAAATGTCTAGTGGTTAAAGGACTCCAAGCTGACGAGTCACCAACAAAAGCTTTCCTTAAATTATGTAAGGATAAGCTGGATATGCCGCAAATGTCTGCAAAAAATGGGCGGATCATTTTCAAAAACAACGGAAAAATGGGCGTGATAGTAGAACTAGATTCTGAGAAGATGGTGTCCAGAGTGCTAAAAAATACTAGAAAGTTGGCAGGTACGGATGTATACGTGGAGAAAGATCTGTCAGAGGAAAAACAAACGCAGAAAAAGGCACTTATTCAACTTAAGAGGGAGCTGTCTAGGATAGGAAGCGCCAAGACTTTTGTCAGAAATGATAGTCTTAATGTAAATGGCACTTGGATATATAAGGTTGTCAAAAAAGTCTTGCGGTATTTCCGCAAGCTTGTCTTTGCAAGCGCGTAGTTCTAGTTGTATTCGTCGCATCGGTTCACGCTAGAGCTTTTTTGGAAAGCTCTTTTCACGCGCTAACACGTGTTTGATTTATTGTTGTTTGTTTTTAGTCGTTCGTGAGTTATAGCGTCGCAAACATGGAGCAAAATAAAGAGAAAATACGGCATATCTTACAGTACTACTACGATAAAGGCAAAAATGCATCTCATGCTGCCAATAAAATTTGTGCAGTTTATGGACCCGATACAGTTTCCATTTCCACCGCACAACGATGGTTTCAACGTTTTCGTTCTGGTGCAGAGGTGATCGAAGATGCGCCACGGTCCGGAAGGCCTGTCGTCGAAAATTGCGATAAAATCGCTGAATTGATCGAAAGAGACCGGCATAGTAGCAGCCGTAGCATCGGCCAAGAGCTGGCCATGAGTCATCAAACCGTTATAAACCATTTGAAGAAGCTTGGATTCAAAAAGAAGCTCGATGTATGGGTGCCACACGACTTGACGCAAAAAAACATTTTGGCCCGTATGGATGCATGCGAATCGCTTCTGAATCGCAACAAAATCGACCCGTTTTTGAAGCGGATGGTGACTGGCGATGAAAAGTGGGTCACTGGACGTGAAGCGCAAACGGTCGTGGTCGAAAAGCGGTGAAGCTGCCCAGACGGTGGCCAAGCCTGGATTGACGGCCAGGAAGGTTCTTCTGTGTGTTTTGGTGGGATTGGCAGGGAATCATCCACTATGAGCTGCTCCCCTATGGCCAAACGCTCAATTCGGACCTGTACTGCCAACAACTGGACCGCTTGAATGCAGCACTCATGCAGAAGAGGCCATCTTTGATCAACAGAGGCCGAATTGTCTTCCATCAGGACAACGCCAGGCCACACACATCTTTGGTGACGCGCCAGAAGCTCCGGGAGCTCGGATGGGAGGTTCTTTCCACCGAATAGTCCGGATCTCGCACCAAGTGATTACCACCTATTTCTGTCCATGGCGAACGAGCTTGGTAGTCGGAAGTTGGCCACAAGAGAGTCCTGTGAAAATTGGCTCTCCGAGTTTTTTGACAATAGGGAAGCGAGCTTCTATAAGAGGGGCATTATGAAGATGGCATCTCGTTGGGAACTCGTCATCGAACAAAACGGCGCATATTTAGACTTAAATCGCATTATTATAACCAATTTTATAAACAATTGAAAATTCAATAAAAATACCGCAAGACTTTTTTGACAACATTATATTTTGATTTGAACCGTAAGTTAGTTGCTAAAGGACAACAAGTGGATCAATACCTAAAGAGCATATATGGTGACAAGCTCCAAGATTTGGATCACCACTTTGAGGCCCTATTGGAAAGAGCCCAAAAAAACCAAGCCGCAGTCATCCGAGCACCACTAAGAATAATGTTAGAAATAGTTGTCAAAGTAAATCGTGTAACAAGCTGTTAAATGTCGTGTCGTATAATATACATGGTTTAGAAAATAAATCAATGTTCCCCCTATTCTTTGAGTACGTAAAATCATTTGATATTTTTATTTTATTGGAAACCCATATATGTCAAAACAAAATTAAAAATTATGAAAAACATTTTGGTAGCTATGAGGTGTACTGGACTCCTGCAACAAGAAACGCCAACTTCGGTCGAGCTATCGGTGGAAGCTTAGTCGGAGTTAAAAGAAGCCTGCAAACTATGGGTCTTAAGCACGAGATGATATAAGTGCAAGGTATACAGATACTGAAGCTGAGCGACACTCAAACAACCTTAAATATAATTCCACTGTACATAAGAGGATGCAACTGGAACATGGAATTTTTACCTGTGGAAGATATTTTCTCAGAAAGCGGCATAGAGAATCCCATTGTCATAGGAGATCTTAATATTCGAATCGGATAACTATCTCAGGAGATTGACAATTTGGAAAATACCTCATGTGTGGTGAACAAGGAGGGCCGAAAATCGAAGGATAAAGTGGTAAATTCAACGGGGTCCCATTTCATGGATTTCTGCAATGATAACGGGCTTATAGTTTAGAACGGTTTAGTTGCTGGAGATAAAGAAGGATGTCTTACATTCGTAAACACGGTGGGAAGCTCAACCAACGATATTGTTGCAGTGCACCATGAAGTATTGCCGATAATTGAAACATTCACGGAAGACAGCAAGCTATGGTCAGATCACCAACCAATTTGCGTGAGTGCTAACCTTAAAGCGTCTGAGAATGCTAAATCGCTGAATTTGTTACCCAAACTGAGATGGAACCCGAAACAACAAAAAAGGTACCAAGCAAGAGTTGTGAAGGCACTTCAGGAAAAAGAAACAGAAGAACAGGAGAAAACCATAACCCAGTTGCAGGATATTGTGAGAAGTGCAGCAGTGACGGCCAACATTAATGCCACGCCTTCAGAGCCAAAAAGCAAAAATATATGGTTCGATAATCAATGCAGGGAACACAGAAAACGGTCGATGAGCCTCCTAAGTGATCTTAGGGATTGCCATAGCGGTACATGTGCGGATGAACTTGGGAAGCAACAAAGCATTTAAGCGGATATGCAAGGAAAAAAAGGCAAAGTATTACAAGCAATTAGAGTTGAAGCTGGAGCAAGTAAATGACAGCAAGCAGTGGTGGTGCATGGTCCGAGAGATTAGAGGAACAGAAATTAAAATAAGCCCAAGCATACATGCAAGTTGCTTTAAACAGCACTTTAGTTCTCTGCTTAATCCAATGACACAAGGATGCAGCCTTCATTACGCCCGTAACCTTGTTCAGGATGATATATTGGATGCAGAAATTGGGTTAACTGACGTACAATACGCTATCAAAACGGCAAAGGAAAACAAGGCTCCAGGAGAAGATCGCATTCCATATGAGTTCTTCGTCAACGCCCCCGTGGAACTCCTGAAGGTCTTAACTAAAGCTTACAATACAATGCTGAATGGAGGTGAATTGGAAAAATGCTGTTCTGCTAGTATTGTATTCCCAATATACAAAAAGGGTGATATGAATCTGCCCGAAAACTACCGTGGCATATCTTTTATCAATTGCATTTCAAAAATTCTTATGAGCGTGATCAACTACAGGCTGAGCAAGTGGGTTAACCTAAATAATATTATGAACGAGTATCAGGCCGGATTCAGAGAGGGCTACTCCACCGTAGATAACGTATATAACCTAGCAACAATCATACATCTAAAACTGCAGGAAACCAAAAAAGTATACGGATTTTTTTTTTATCGATTTCAAAGCGGCTTTTGATAAGGTCCCTAGAAATTTACTTGGTTACAAGCTGCATGCAAAGGGTGTCTTGACAAAAATAATCAACCTCCTAGAAAGGCTATATGAACAAACTGAATCCGCTGTTTGGACAGGAGAAGAAATGTCAGACTATTTTAAGACTGACTGGGTGCGACAAGGATGCGTATTATCTCCGATGCTTTTTGCTTTATTTTTGGATGACTTGCACGACTCATTGGAAGGAGGATTTTATATTGGAGATCGCAATATACGTCTATTAATGTTTGCAGACGACATCGTAATTTTAGCGGATAATATAAGCGTACTTCAAAGCATGATTAATCGACTGGAGGTGTATTGCACCAGGGGGGGGGGGGGGGGGGCATGGAGGTAAATCTAGCAAAATCCGAAATTATGATCTTCAGGAAAGGTTGTAGACTGGCAGCGACGGAGAGGTGGACATATAAAGGAAACCTCATAAAAATTTCACCCGAATTCACCTACCTAGGAGTTATATTCACCCCCACAGTGTCCTTTAAAAAACACGTAATTAGCCGCAACAATAAAGCCAAAACCAGTATGAATGTGACATGGAACCATTTTCTTAGCAAACGCGATATAAGCATAAGTACCAAATGGAAGCTGTTTAATGCAGTATGTGGAGCTGTTCAAACCTATGGAGCACAAGTCTGGGGCTGCAAGCACTTTGAAGAAGTGGACAGGCTCCAAGTCCTATTCCTTAAGAATGTTCTGCATTTATTAACAAGCACTCCGAACTATGCATTGGCACTAGAAACTGGCCTGGACGAAGCACACCTATATTCTCTAGATCTCCATCTAGGATACATAGAACAAATTATTGCATAATTACGATGATAAGCGCCTGCCCAACTACCTAACAGGCAAACTTCTGGAGTCAGTTGACAACGTTTTTTGGATTTCGGGGATGGAGGATTTGTGTAGGCCTTTGGGACTGGACTGGCGTAGCGCTATAAGCACGGCAACGCAATGGAACGCGTTTTGCGCGACCTTACTCAGCACAATTAAATACAAGGCCATAAGAGAACGAACCCACAGACAAACCACTAGCACCTCGAGGATTTACAAGTATCATGACCCTACAGTGTCCAATAAATATCTCTATCTGGCAGCGCACATTATCCCTTGGATCATAAAAGCTCGCTTTGATTTGATAAAGTTAACATCAAACACCTATAATCGAGCAGAGCATGTATCATGTCCACTTTGCAATATCCGAGAAAACGATGACATATGGCATTTCCTGGGGAGATGCCCAATTCTGAAGGAACTGAGAATGCTGCATCTCGGTAGGCAGCTCCTCACTGGAGAGGAGGTGGTCAGCATACTAAATGACAGAAGCGACAACTTGTGGGAGGACCTAGTCAACTATTTGAGAAGCTCATTGACTTATCGGACGGAAATTCTGGAGACACTTACTGGCACTTAAGTCAGCATGGGCAGGAGTTTGCGCATTGCACTGAGGAACGATCAGGTATCTGGGGACGACCCGGGCAGCCTGGTGTAGTAGTTCAGTGTAGTGTAAGACGAACTGCTCATGGCCGACAGACGGATTGAGATATCCATGTCGGTCACCTAAAAGTACATTGTACATCTTTTTGTTTATTTGTGGGATCTTTATTATAAATAATTTATACTTTTTTTACATATCATATTTCTTAAACAATAAATAAACATTAATTAATTATTAATTATAGAACATTTTTAAGTGTTTAAAAAACTATTGGCTGTCCCATTGAGAAATGTTCGCTATCTATTGGAAACCAATTTAGTCATATCTAATTTAATCTTAATTCTCAATCAATTTGATTTTTTTCTTGGTTTAAGAGTAATATGTTAGTTTTGAAACGAATCGAAGCGCTTCTATAAATATTACAAATTTCTAAAAAATTCTATGCCCTGATCGTTTTGAGAAAGCACGGCCCCAACTGCGTAATTGGAAGCGTCCGTGGTTAAGTGGATTGTTAAAGTCTGGGAAAACCAGCCCTTGGGATGACGAAAGGATTGTCTTTAAATCATCGAAGGCTTGCAAAGCTTGTTTCTCCAATTCAATAGGGATTCGTTTCGATTGATTCGCCTTGACTTTTGCGAACTCGCCCCGCGTCAAGTTCGTTAAGGGCTTAGCGACCTTAGCATAGTCGCGAATGAACTTCCTGTAGTATGACGTCATACCAAGGAAACTCTGCAGTTCCTTGACATTTGTGGGAGGCTTCATTTTCGTTATAGCCTCAACTTTCTTCTCGTCTGCCCTTATACCGTCAGAGGTGACGACGTAACCCAGGAATTCTACTTGTGTATACCAAAACTGGGTTTTCTCCAAATTTACCTGGAGACTCGCTTTTTTGAGCTTGTCAAAAACCAAGCGAAGATTCTCCCAATGACTGTTCAAGTCTTTGCTAAAGATTATTATATCGTCAATGTAGACGTAGCATATCTTGCCGATATGTTCTCTCAGAACATCGTCAATCATGCGTTGGAAGATTGCTGGGGCGTTCTTTAGTCTAAATGGGAGACAGAGGAATTCGTATTTCCCGTTCAGGGTAGAAAATGCAGTTTTTTCAATGTCGGATTCTCTCATATGGATTTGGTGAAATCCTGATGTCAAGTCAAATGTTGTAAAGAATTTAGCTTCACCGAGGCTAGCTAGGGTGGAGTTAATGTCTGGAATCGGGTAAGTATCGGATATAGCATAGGCGTTCAATCGTTTAAAATCGATCACCATACGGTACTGCATATCTCCGTTGGGCTTTGGCTTCTTAGGAAGCACCCAGACCGGGGAATTGTAAGGGCTTTTTGAACGTCGAATAATACCTTCGTTCAAAAGCTCTTCAATTTGCCTTTCTACCTCACCCCTCATACTAGCTGGGTAAGAGTAACTTTTGGCGTAAATAGGGTCCTCCGTTTTATTGGGTATTTCGGCTTTTACGCTACTGATTCACCATTTGACAATGGTTCAAAGATCTTCGAGAACTCATTGATCAAAGCGCTCAAAGTTTGTTTCTCACACTCTGAATGTTCGACGTCGAGTAGATGGTAGAGTAAAGGGTACACATTCGAGGACTCCTTTTGAAAAAGAGGAATTTCAATGTCGGGAGGTAAGAGCATGCGGTGATTTTTCCTGTCCTCCATAGTCCCTAAGTGTTTGAGGATGTCATCTCCGATAATACCATCAAAAAAGTTCAATCCGGGGAGAAGGAAAAAAGTGATGGTTGTGTTGTTAACGATAAGTTTGAAAAACTGGCCCTGGAAGTGGTGCATGATCTTGACGCCACCCGCGGCGTACTGAACATGGAAAGGGGTAGGAAGGGGGGTGCAACCGGCAGCTATCTTGGGGCTTATAAAGTTCTTGTTTGCGCCGGTGTCTATGAGGAATTGTAGTTAAGCCCCGTCCTTGGTTCCATACTCTAGGTATGGTACATTGGAGAGGCATCTGTCATAAAATTCGCCCCTTCCCCTCCTGCGCAAGTGAATACCTCGTGCAAACAACCCACGCCTTCGTCCTGCGACGGGAGTTCGACAACTCCCTCGGCGTTATGACAACCTTGCTCATAGGCAGGTTCGTGTAAGGGCTCTTGACTGAACCCATCCGAGCCTGGGGCTGGAGAAGACACCGTTGGCTCGAGGTGATACAACCTCTGAGCCTTTCGGAAAGGGTTGGAGGGACCATTCAAAGCTCTCTTGACACCAGAGCTGTCGTCCTGTTGGACACCAAACCCAGAACGGTACGATTGACCCGATTGGTTCGACCCCATCTTGATAGCCGGTCTTGGACCCTGGAATCTAGGTGAGTACAGGGAGCTCCTACTAGGGCCTGGGTTGTACGCGGGTCTCATAAGTGGTCTGGCTTGAGACTGAAAGGTGCTCTGAAACCTAGGAGCATTTGCGGGCTGATAGACGGGCCTGTTAATTTGAGGAGGTTGTGGGGATCTATTAGCATAATGTGCCGGGTTATAGCTAGCCCTCGAGACAACGTTCTGTAATTACAGGCAAAAGGAGTATGCCTCCGACAAATCCTTAGGATTACGAACCACCAATAACTTGGAAAATTCCCCATTAACGCCTTGAATGAAGACATCCAAGGCCTTGGCCCTATAAGTCTCGACGAGAGCACTGACAATGTCAGAGAAGTGGTTGTTCACTTCCATGTAAAATTCGTTCAAAGGCCTATACCCCAGAGTCATACGATTCAACTGGTGTTCCAAGGTGCGCACATCTCTTTTGTCGGCATAGTAAAGTGCGAGGACACGCTTGACTTCCTGCCAATCGTCGTCCTGCACATTATGGGATGCCAACGTAACGTCGGCGTTACCCCTTATTTTCTGCCTAATATGCAAAACGATTGCCCTATACAAGGGCTTGTTATTGATGATTTCGTGATCATTCAAAATTGCTTGTTGCCCTGTTGACCCACGAGACGTATCCCCCATGTTGGCCCTCAAAGGGTTGCAATTCTTTTACGCAATCCGGTAGGATCGAAGTTTCCTTCAACTCGTACTCATTGCGAGCACGAGCCAGAGGCGCGAACTGAACCCCGACAGGATTACGACTTTCCAATTCGCCCTCCAAGGTCACCACCCTATCGCCAACCTTCTTTATGTCTTCCTTAACTCCTACCACCTGGACAAGCAAGGTGTTCAAGGATTCGTTAAACCTGTTTAACGTTTCCTTAATTTCCTCCATTTTGAGGACAGAAACTTTGAGGATAGAAACGATTTAAGAGGGGTGCAAAATTTCTTCAGAAGTCGGATATAAAACGAGGAGGGACGTGTTCACTTCCCCGGACGTAGGAACGTAAAGAACAATTTCAATAAAAAAA
>JAWNNO010000340.1:0-71634 GCA_035044985.1 Lordiphosa fenestrarum | reverse complement strand
GAGAGAGTGGCCAAAGAATTTGTTTGGCGCGGCGTGAGTCTTGTGAAGATTTTAGTGACCGGACGATAAACTCTTCAGAGATCCAATATAACGAGCAAGCAGGGTTCTCAGCCACTCCCTCGGCACATAATTTTACATTATTTTAGGTATTAGGATTCCATAAAAATGTCTTGGTCAGACTTAATTGGGTTTGAGAGATTGGTGTTGTTGGATTTTGACTTAGGGAGGCTATTTTTTACGTTTTTGGCTTTAAGGCTAGTTTTCAAGGTGATAGATGGGGTTTTGGGAAATATTTTGATGTTGGGGTCAGAGATGATTCGTTCCTTTAGGTCTGAATTTCTTTTGGACGTGGACGGGGTTTTGTTCAGGGTGTCTGTTGGGTTTTCTGAATTTTGATGGACATCTGTGTAGGAAATGATCTGGCGGCTGAAGGATGATGATGGAGCAGTCGATGTGATATCGGCGGCGTTGGCTGATGCGAAAGAGTGTGGCAATTGGTGTCGCTGGTCATAGATATTGCGAGCAGTCTTGAAGTCGGTTTTTTCGATGGTTTTGTTAGCCAAAATTTCTTTATGTTTTTGGAAGGTGGGACAGTTGCGGTCCATGATGTTGTGATTGTTATTGGTAGTTTTGCTTCTTTACAGTAGATACCGGTATTGGGGAAGGGGCAGGGGTTCTCTGGGTCTTCGTTGTTATGGGTAGGGGAGCCACAGTTCAAGCAAAGCTCGACACTGCTACAGTATTGAGCTAAGTGACCAAGGCGACCACATTTGCGGCATTTTCTTGGCATGGGTATATATGGGCGAACTTCAGTAATCTCGTAACCAATTTTCACTGATGGGGGTAGATTAGGTGTGTTGAAAGTTAGAATTGTGAGACCGGTTTCAACGAACGTATCTTGTTTTTTTTTTTTAATTTTACGGGACTAAATTTTGGCTTGAGAGTTCTTCGGTGATGTGTTCTTCAGGTATAAAGCGGAGGGCATTTGAGTATATTACACCTTTCGATGTGTTGAGTGTGTTATGTTCTGTTACTGAAACATGGATGTTGTTACCGATTGATGTTAGGTAGATTAACTGCTTGTGTTAGGGTTTTGGTTTTTACCAGCTTCGAGCCGTTCATTTGAGAGGTACAAGATTCCACTTCTCTTGAGCATACATTGTCAATTATTTTTTTGATGAGAAAGGGGCTGACGTTTGATAGAGTTTCTTCACTATTCACACGAGACATAACTAAGAATTTGGGTCCAATTGAAATGTTTTTTATTGTAATTGTGTTGTCCAGCACAAAACCCAGCTGCGTCTGAGTTTTTGCTTTGCTTCTATCCGGAGGTTCAGGCATTGTTGTTGCTGCAAAGCAGCAGGTAGTTGGAGAGTCGAAGTCTTATCAGTTGGAGTTCGATTTTTAACGGTGTGAGCTTATTTTTATTTTTGTGAGTTGTTGTTTTAGATCGAATTGATTTGTTGAGTTTAGGCTTTGCGTACGCACGACTATTCGCAGTGGGAGTTGGGAATTGACTGTGATCTGTAGTTATAAGGTCCACCCTGAGGGTACTATAACTAAAAATTTGTCAGTACAAAACCAAACCAAGGATAGAAACTGATGTTTTTTCAGTTATAGGGTCCACACTAAGATAGAAACTGATGTTTTTTTTCAGTTATAAGGTCTACCCAGAGGGTATCAGGACTAAAATCGATAGTACAAAGTCCACTCGAATATAAATAGTAATTTGAGATTCAAGGTCCACCCCAATGGAGAAATCTAAGGAGTAGAGGAAAAGAATAAGGTTCACCCCATACAAGGCAGTTTCCCCAGCTTGTTGCTAGGCAGTAAGCGCAGCGAATTGCGGCGAATTGCCATTTGCCAGCATGGGGACAAGGCACAGGCGTAGGCGGAGCACTACCCCGGTGCTGCAACTGCTGGCGTCCACACTGGTGGCGAAGGAGGAGGAGGAGGAGGAAGGAAACTTCCTATCACCCATCCCTTCGGAGGAGAAGCCAGGGCGCGAAGAAGGGCAGGAGGAAGGAGCAGGATGGGTCCCGCCCACTCGGTCACAGTGGCACACAACCACTGTAAGGAGTGGGTGGCGGATCCATCAAATCACCACAACGGTGACGTGGGCGGAGAAGGCAGAGGCGGAGGAGAAGCGGCAGTCAAATGACCGGGACCCGAGAGGTAAAGAATCGAGTCCCGTGATGGAAGAGCCTGAAGAAGTGGCCGGTAAGGAGGTGCCGGAGATACCAGTGCGGAGATCGGAGCCTGCGAGCGGCGAGGATGGTGAAAAAGGCCCGTGGGTGTGGCCTGCTCCGCTGACGGACCATAAAAGGCAGGTGGGGAGGCAGCAGTCCTGTCCCGGTCCCGAAGTGCGGTCGGGCGCAGAGAAGGCGAAGGCGGCGTTTAGGAGGCAGACGTCATGGCCTCAACAGCAGCCAGGCTTCTCTCGGAGGATGAGGTGGAGACACCTGGGCCTGGATGTGTGGCCGCAAGAGCATTGCAATGCTGGCGAGGAGAGACGGGGGAAGGCAGGCTCGGTGATCGCAGATATTGTTGATCAGGGCCACGCGATACCGTCTTAGGCTGCGAGGAGGTAAGGGAGAGGAATGGGTGGAGGAGGCCCGAGGGTAGAGCAAAAACTTTAAAAAAAGAAAGAAAAAATAAAGGCACGTAATGAACACAAACATAATTGAATTTCATAATTTATTAGCAAGAACGGAGTAGGGACGTGGGATAAAGCACTATACAATGGGAGGGGTGCACTTTCACAGGACGCGTCAGCAAACGGGATGTATGAATGGGAAAGGCGACGTTCAGGGGGTACATTCACAAAGGAGAGCCACTATCCAACGGTCATTGATATGGCGGAGGGAAGGAGAAGAAGCAAGGAAAATAAAGGGAATACAAGGGTAAAACAGCACGGCGAACGCGGATGGTTGATTAGGATTAAGGCACGCAAACGTCACGGGAGGAGTATGGTTGTCGGAGGCAAGGCATGTATCGCCAGGGATACAATGGCTGCACAGAAGGG
The DNA here is from genome assembly GCA_035044985.1 of Lordiphosa fenestrarum. Classification (NCBI taxonomy): domain Eukaryota; kingdom Metazoa; phylum Arthropoda; class Insecta; order Diptera; family Drosophilidae; genus Lordiphosa; species Lordiphosa fenestrarum. The sequence continues at coordinate 68,609 of JAWNNO010000340.1, read as the reverse complement.
GCGGCATCAATCATGAGTTGACGGCGGCTGTGCAGTCACCGTCGACTGAAGTCACATAAGAATCTGTAAAAGAAAGTAATTCGGGGTAAGAAACAATAGGAAAAGGGGTGAAAGCAGAAAAATACTTACCGGTGGACAGAAAAGAAAATAGAAAGTCATGTGCAATCTGCGATGGGAGTTACGCGATTACCAAGTGATCGATGGTTATCGATGTATCCGATAAAGGAACGAGCAAAGTAACGATGGTTACTGGTACTCGTTGCAATCTGCGATGGGAGTTACGCGATTACCAAGTGATCGATGGTTATCGATGTATCCGATAAAGGAACGAGCAAAGTATCGATGGTTATTTGTACTCGTGATTGGGGGACCGATTGTCGACCGATCGATTGTTCGAATGAAAAGATTTGATCGAGGCGGGAAGTTTAAGTGGGGGAAAAATGGCTGTAGGAAATGGGACACTCCCGCTTCCCGAAGAAAGAGGGGAGTGTGAGGAACGGTGTTCCCCACAAAGAGCAGAGTATACAAGGGGAAGTGGTCGTGAGGGGAAATGCGGCGAATTCGGAGGGGCGGCGAATTCAACAGTAAGGGGAAATGGATGGGAGGCCTCGGAAAGTAGCAGCACGACGCTATGGGTCGGTGTTGGTATTAGCGGAAAGGCCGTTAGGTGCAAATGGGTGACCGGTCGGTGCATTCGCACTTGCGAGATAAAAGGGCGATCAGGCAGATGGACCAATGGCAGGAGAGCGACTCGGCCGTCGAGCGCTGTTGCTAGGCAGCGAGAAGTACCGTTGGGAAGCGGCGAGCCTCGAATGTTCTAGAAGGCGACGGGAGACAGCAGCAGACAGCCCAGGAGGGCTATTTAAGACGTCGCTCTCAGAAGGAATCAATCAGTGTGAACCGGAATTAAAACGAGTGCGAATCGAATACGCGAGTCTGAAGTGCGAGCAACGGAAAGCGACGGAACAACGTGGAACATAGTGGCGTGATCCTTTGCGGAAAGATCAGAGCAGGAAGCTGAGCGCAAGCGTAGACTGTGGGCTGAACGTACGGTCAGCGAGAACAGTGAGCGATAAGCCAGCGTATCCTGCGGGTCCTTGAAAGGACAATAGTAGGGAAGAACGTGGAGTGTTGTGCGATTAAGGAGGCCGGCGAGTGAGCGAATGCTTTGTGAGGCACGGCGTATCCTTAGCCAACTATACCCTGCGAGAATAGCGAAACAGCTAGTCAGTAGGCGGACCTTGCGACGTGGCAAGGATACCTCAGATAGGATCAACCATTATAAAGCGAAGATTAAGTTAGTGATGTCGAATAAAATAAAGTGAACCAGACGCCTGGTGCATCCTAGCATAAACCACACTGTGTTGTTATTGCAAGTCCAATATAAATTTGTTGGAACGAATCTCGACAGCCCTGAGCAAAGCCTGCACAGGTATACGGGTCAGAAGAGCTCGTTACAAGGGCGATCGGGCGAGTGGGCCAATGAAGGGAGAGGGACTCGGCATTCAAACGCTGTTGCTAGGCAGCGAGGAGTACCGTTGGGAAGTCGGCGAGCCTCGAATGTTCTGGAAGGCGACAGGAGACAGCAGCAGACAGCCCAGGAGGGCTATATAAGACGTCGCTGTCAGAAGGAAGGCAATCAATGTGAACCGGAATTGAAGCGAGTGCGAATCGAGTACGCGAGTTAAAAGTGCGAACAACGAAAGCGGCGGAACCGGCGTAGAACTTAGTGGCGTGATCCTTCGAGGAAAAACCAGAACAGGAAGCTGAGTGCAAGTGTAGACTGTAGGCTGAACGTACTGTCCGCGATAACAGTGAGCAACACGCCAGCGTATCCTGCGAGTCCTTGGAAAGGACAGTAGTAGGGAAGAGCGTGGAGTGTTGTACAAGTAAAGGAGGCCGGCATGTGAGCGCTTACTCTACGAGGCGCGGCGTATCCTTAGCCAACGATACCCAGCGAGTGTGGCGAAGTTGCCAGATAGGAGGCGGACCTTACGATTTGGCAAGGATACCTCAGATAGGATCGATAATTGTAAACCGAAGATTAAGTTTAGTGAGAACGAGTGAAATAAAGTGAACCGGGCTTCTGGTTCATCCTAGCATAAACCTACACTGTGTTGTTATTGCAAGTACAATAAAAATTTGTTGGAACGAACCTTTGCAGTCCTGAGCAAAGCCTGCATAGGTATACAGAAGGGCTCGTTACAGTATTTCTTGTTGCAATTTTACCTACTTCAGCCGAGAAAAGGTCACACCGTTAATGTGCGAAGCAAACACAACCAAAAACAGTTTTCCCAACGCCGAACAAATAAGTTTGTTTACTCTTCACGTTTGAGCTATCATTGAGATCATATATAATTTGCATTTTAAAGCATTTTACAATGAGTCGATTGGACAGATCGTTAATGGAAAAGCCTTAAGATATACTTTTATTATTATTAACTCAAAAACAATGAATTATATATGGATCATACACAAATGTGTACAAATGATTCTGGTAGCCGGATATGCCACTTCATACTCTGAGTAGGCAAAAGTGACGCGCGCCGAAGGCGAAAGACAAAGCGGAGAAACGGATTAACGGCGCATCGTTTATTGTTTCTGGTTTTGCGTTTGCATAGAAAGATCTAAACACTTGCTTAATTTTTACTGGCAGCTCGTGACGAATGACTTTTCAAATAATGTTTAATATATAACTTAAGTTATAAATAAATATATTTCTTGTGAAAAGTGAATGAATAATTGTCTGCAGATTAGTTACTGTGATGTAAAGTGATTTCTTGTCTTATGTATTCTTTTTAATTCAAATCAACAGTTTATTTTTCTATAAACACTAGTTTTTTGTTTATTATGATAATTTCAAATTCTAATATATATTGTTAAATAAAATGAATTTTACTGTTATGACTATATAGTGTTGCGTTTTTGTGAATCAGGGGAAATTTCTTGGTAAATTATTTAAATAAATACATAAATCGAATGAAAGTCAATGTAAACTAAAATGATAGGTGACTTCTTTGCAAAAGTCATTAGGGAATCATGAGTGAATCAAATATGAAGTTTTAAGTGAATTCATCAATGATTTCAAATAAGAAATCATGCGTGAATCGTATATGAATTCATGAGTGATTCACACATGAGCAGTCATGCATGACCGCCTTGGACATGCCAATGTTAAATTCACGTCTGATTTGCATGGGAATTCACCGAGGATTCCTCGATACACATGACTAATTCCTCGGTGAATCCTAGGTGATTCACTGATGTTGAGTACTGAAGGGCACGTACTCACACACACACCCACACATATTCACACACACATCCACACATATTCTCACACACATCCACACATACACAAATTTTACATATTAAATCAAATATCTGTAAACTATCAGGCGTTCCTTTTGGGGCAGCATTGCGGAAAATATTTTAGGTTCTTTTCTCACCGAAAATTATGAACAAAAAACGTCGAGATAGCATATCCGATGCTAGTTTTTTGAATTCAAGTGAATCCGTGCCTCATCATAGCCGACTGCCTAAAATCAAGTTGCCTACCTTTGACGGCCAATATTTAAACTACAAACGGTTTAACGCGTTTGAAAGTCTCCTTGTTCAGGATAAAGCAGTAGCTGATTACATATCAAATTTGTTTGGACTTCCCATAATGCAAAAGCCAGATGCGTCTACTCTACAAAAACTTGTTGATTCCACATCGGGGTTCGCTTCTATCATTAGGAACTGCTGAAGACATCATGAATGCAATCGTGATCCACATTATGTTTTCAAAGGTCGATGCGGATACCAAATTACATTATGATGAAAAGCAGGACTTCGAGTCACTTCCATCCTGGGAAAATTGATGCAAGGTTCTCATTCATATATTCCAATTTTTAGAAAGTCGATCGAAAGGGCTAGCACTAGTAGAGATGCAAGACACCAAACAAAGACCGAAAGCAGGGCAAGGATCAAAATCATTTGTCACCACATCCTCAAAATGCGAATATTGTAATTCAGCAGAGCATTAGACTTTGAATTGTTCTGCGTTTACAAATCTACTTCTTGCACCATGAAAAGAATGGGTCAAAAAATGGGTCACTTTGTTTCAACTGCTTACGGAAAAACCATAGTCAAAGACAATGCCAGTCTAAATCTCGCTGCAAGGTTTGTCATGCATCATTCGTTGCTGCATAATTTCACTCAGGATTTCACACCTAACTGCAACTCGAGGATTCAACAGTCAAATCCGACACCAAATGTAACGCTGGTAGTGCGTGCAGCCAAACGAGGTGTACTTCCCACTGCGATAGTACAAGTTCAAGACAGGTTCGGCGAATTCCATTATGTTTGCGCCATGTTAGATTCTTCCTCCAAAGTTAATCTTATCACTGAGGAGATTGCTAAGCGCCTGCAGCTAGAAAAAGTTAATCCATTAAACACAACGTGTCAACAACATTGAAGTCTCGTGTCTCAGAGTTTCAATGGTCATCTATATTCGCAGTAGTAAAGTCGATTTGCAGCAATCAACCACGTAACAACCTTGATATTGGTCAGTGAAAGTTTCCACAGGAAGTGGTTTTAGGCGATCCATTATTCTATGAGGGTTTCTTCGATGCCATTCGTTCTGGCAAATATTCGTTAGTTCCAAACATGACGTGTCTGTTGAATACAGAATTTGGATGGTTAGTTGGGGGACAGACATCAGCTCCTCCTTTACTTCGTCAGATTTTCCAATGCAACTGAGATAATGAAACTCTTTTGGAAAGGCGAGGAATATTAAAAGCCACCAGCAAAGTACACAGAGGAAGAGCAAAGGTGCGAAGATCATTTCGTGAACAATGTTTCGCTATGTACAGATGGACGCGTACAGGTGCGTCTTCCATTTCAAGAAGCACATGCAAGCTTAGGAAAATCATACAATACTGCCCAAAGCCGGTTTTCTATGCTTGAACGCAGACTTAATCGCAATCAAGAGCTCAAAGCTGCATATGTAGACTTCATGAATGAGTATATTTCTCTAGGGCATATGTCACCAATTCATTCACTCGATCAAGATCAGCCCCATTTCTTCATTCCACATCATTGCGTAATACGACTTCAAAGTCAAACTACAAAGTTACGGGTAGTATTCGATGAATCAGCCAAATCATCATGAGGAATCATTAAGCGATATCTAATGTCTGGCCCAACAATTCAGCAGGACTTGATAACGACCTTACTTGCTTTTCGACTGCACAAAGTCGTACTTACGGGCGACATCAACAAGATGTATCGCCAATTTATGATTGATCAGTGTGACAGATCGTTTCAACTCATATTGTGGAGAGAGAATCCAAATGACCCTCTTCAAATATATCAACTGAATACAGTGATATATGGCTTGTCATCAGCACCATTCTTGGCGATTCGATGCCTTCAATATATCGCAAATCTCTTTGAGTCAGAATTTCTTGTTGGCTCTTTGGTGCTCGTAAGCGACTCATATGTTGATGATCTTCTTACAGGAGCAGATACTGTAGATAAATTGCAAGCTAAGAAGGATCAAATTATTGCGCTATTAGAGAAAGCAGGTCTCAAGATGACCAAATTCAACAGCAATTCAACAGATCTCATCGAGGCTTCAGAGACGGAAGTCACAATTAAGGCGGATGAGGAAAATGTGACAAAAGCACTTGGACTATCATGTCATGTCACCCAGCCAAGATCTTTTGGTGTAATGACACGACTGTCAGACCAATCAACCCGTTACGAAACGATCAGTTTTATCAACAATTGCAAGGACTTTCGATGCAAAATTCTTCTTCAAGACCTACACATCCTTAAACTCGACTGGGATGAACCGCTACAAGACAACTTATCTCAATTGTGGACAGAAATGAGAAACGATATTCAGGACACCTAATCGTTGAAAATTCCCCGTTTCGTTCATAAGTCGCTCTCTGTCAAAGACGAAATACATGGATTTGCTGATGCCTCTGACCGGGTTTATGGTTGCTGCATATACGTTCGCATTGAAATTGACTCGGAAATACATACTAGCCTGTTAATGCGAAATTCAAGGTGGCTCCAGTCAAGGTGAAGTCATTGCCTAGGCTGGAATTATGTGCAGCCGTGTTGCTCAGTAGGACATTTCGGAAATTCCAACAAAAGCTAGCTCCATACATACTATAAGCAACATCACATTTTGGACAGACTCTAAGATCGTTCTTCAGTGGATGAGAATGCATTCATCCAGATTGTATTGTTTCGTCGCCAATCGAATATCCGAGTTGCAAGAAAGCTCCAGCGACATCCAGTGGCGACATGTTCCATCAGCGAAAAATCCGACTGATATCGTCTCGAGAGGTTGCCGCACTTCTGAACTACAAACTAACATGTGGTTGGCTGGACCTGAATTCTTGAAGAAGCCACACGATGAGTGGCCACTTTTAAATGAACCACTTCCTGCTCCTAGTGAAGTCAGAGGAAGAGCTCTTTTAATGTCTAATGAAGCATTCACAGACGTCTCAAATGGTTTTGTGATACGGAACGAAACACTCACTGACGGTTCGGAGCACAACAACGGAAAAGATGTTTCAATTATAGACAGGAATATTAAGAATTCATCATCACACATGCGCATCCTTCGAATTCTGTCACGCATATATCGAGTATTTAACAATGTCTCACCTAATCGTCTTCTCAAGGTTAGCAATACTATACAGGTATCAACACAAGAATTAAATCAGATCAGAGCTGTCGTTTGATGCGGAATTTCCGGCAATCATCCCAAGTGACCATCGATTCGCTCACGTATATCTTGTTTTTCTTCATCGACAAAATATGCATGCCAATCCGAAAGTTCTCATTTCGCAATTGAGAGAGAAGATTTGGGTCATTAACGCTAGGTCATTAGCTCGAAAGGTCGTCCGGAATTGTACTCAATGCTTTCACAATAAGCCTCGATTAATGCAGCAGCTGATGGGAGATCTCCCTGCTGATCGTCTCCGTGGCGAGCGCCCATTTTTGGTTACTGGTGTGGATTTTTGTTTTCATATTGGTCAATTTTTGTATGCTTTGCAACCAAGGCTATTCATATCAAGTTGGTAACGGCACTATCAGCTTATGCTTTTCTTCTCTGTATTCGAAGATTTATTGATCGACGTGGAATGCCTCAAAAATTGTACTGCGATAATGCAACCATCTTTGTAGGTGCAGCTGCCAAGCTTGCTAAGTTTAAGAAAGATGCGCTTAATCCCAAGGCGATTGAGATGATTCAGAACTACAGCGCTTGTAAAGGATTCGAGTTTTCGTTCATTCCGCCCCGAGCGCCACATTTTGGTGGGCTTTAGGAGGCGCCAGTGAAGTCAGCCAAGACACTATTAATAAAAATCATATCTGAAGCGAATTTGACCTATGAAGAACTGCAAACAACATTCATCGAGATAGAAGCGATACTTAACTCTAGGCCGATCGCTCCACAAACAGATGATCCCACCGATGGCAGTGCTTTAACTCAGGCACACTTACTGATTGGCTCTTCACTTCTGGCTGCTCCAGAAGAATCAGTCTACAAAACAGATTCGGACTCTTAACTTCGCTACATGGATCGTTGGCAGAAAGTAACTTTTCTGAAGCAGCAATTCTGGGAGATGTGGCATCGCGACTACATCCATACTTTGCAACGGCGATCCAAATGGACTTCTCCACAGCCCAACATTCGAGAAGGGCAGCTTGTTATTGTTCACGAAGACAATACTCCACCTTAACACTGGAATCTCGCTCGTGTCACATCGGTCATCGCTGGAAAGGATAGACGTGTCAGAGTGGTGGATCTCAGAACCAGCAAGGGCATTCTTCGCCGTCCAATTCAAAAAATCGCCCCACTACCATTCTATTAGGTTGAAAAGGATGTGGATCCCTTCAACGGGGGGAGGCAATGTTTGGGGTCAACAAGCATAAATGAATTAAGTCAAATATCCCGCCCTCAAATTGTCATCTCTAATTTAGCACATTTAGTTTACGCCCATCTGGCAACATTGTAAATAACTTAGACACACATACATACACATGACTAAATGTAAGCCACTCACCCAGCCGCCGGCAAACAGAGCAACAGAAACACACAAAAAACGTAGAAATTAATTTGGATCAAAGGGATTTGGAAGTTGCGGATCAAATTGGACATATCCAGAGCTAGGTCTGGAACAAGGATATTAAGTGAAAACAAGAAAGAAAGTCGGTCAAGCCCGACTATAACTTACTCTGTACCAAGAAAATTCGTCTTTTGATCATAACTCGAAAACCGTTTATCCGATCTTCTTCATTTCTTTGGCGGATCGATAAGTTATCCTGATAACTAGAACCAGAACCATAACCAGAAGGAACAAGCCATCTATCTTCAAAACTGTAAGAGATATGACTTTTTTCTTAATTGCGGGGGCGGGAGGGGGCGTGGCCAAAATTGAAAATAAACTTGATCTGCCTGTAGACATAAGAAGCATGTGTCCCATACATGTCAAGCCTCTATCTCTTACCATCTCTGAGATCTGTGCGTTCATACGGACAGACAGACGGACAGACTGACAGACGGACAGACGGACATGGCTATATCGACTCGGATGTTGATGCTGATCAAGAATATATATACTTTATGGGGTCGGAGATGCTTCTTTCTGGATGTTGCATACTTTTGCACAAACTTATAATACTCTGTGTACCTACGGTACAGAGTATAAAAATTGAGATGTAATTTTTTTCAATTTCGGAAATATCGATCGAGTAGGGTCGGAAAACTCAGCATGGAAACAACTGTAATTCATCCGAATGATTTCAAATTCAGTTTGTAAGGATGGTAAGTGAAATAAATATAAATGTGATATAGCGATGTTGGAGAATTCTACAGTAGGGTCGGAAAATTTATGGCGAGTCTGCATGCAAAACAAGAAAGAAAGTCGGTCAAGCCCGACGATAACATACTCTGTACCAAGAAACAGTCTTTTGAGCATAACTCGAAAACCGTTCATCCGATCTTCTCCATTCCTTTGGAGGATCGATAAGTTATCCTGATAACTAGAACCAGAACCATAACCAGAAGGAACAAGCCATCTATCTTCAAAACTGTAAGAGATATGACGTTTTTTCTTAATTTGGGGGGCGGGAGGGGGCGTGGCCAAAATTGGAAATAAACTTGATCTGCTTGCAAAGATAAGAAGCATATGTCTCGTACATGTCAAACCTCTATCTCTTACTATCTCTGAGATCAGTGTGTTCATACGGACAGACAGACGGACAGACGTACCTGACTCGGCTGTTGATGCTGATCAAGAATATATATACTTAATAGGGTCGGAGATGCTTCCTTCTGGATGTTACATACTTTTGCACAAACATAATACTCTATAGTATGTTGCCCATATTCGACGGACGTATCTGGCAACGCCATAACTTTTGACAGAGAAGTCAGATCGCTTAATGACATACCGCGTTTGAAGCGTCAGTCCAAGCAGAACAATACACGCCATGGAACAATACACGCCACGCGAGCGCTCTGAAATAGTTGAAATTTACATTCAACAGAACAAGTCAATTGGGAAAACTCAGCGTGCTTTTAAAAAATTAAAAAATGTGAAATGTGCGCCTTCTAAGAACACCATTAAGCGTTTATACGAAAAATTTTCGACTGGTGAGGCTCTTTCTAATCCGAAGAGGCCAAATAAAAGTCGACCAAGGCGATCGGCCGAGAATATCGCTGCCGTACGAGCCAGTGTTGAGAGGTCCCCAAGAACATCCCAAAAACGCCGTTCTCAGCAGTTGGGCATGGCTCGGTCCACTTTACAACGGATTATTCGCGTTGATTTGCATTTGTTCACGTACAAAATTCAATTGACGCAAAGATTGTTGCCTGCGGACAAGCCTCGTCGATTGGAATGGGCCCAAAGAGTCATCGAAATGGCCGAAGATGACGAGCAATTTTGGAACAAAATTATCATGTCCGATGAAGCCCATTTCACATTGAATGGGACCGTAAATAAGCAAAATTGCCGTATTTACGCCACTGAAAATCCTCAGGAGATTCAAGAAGTGCCTCTTCATGACGAAAAAGTCACAGTTTGGTGCGGCGTTAGTGCGAAAACGGTCATTGGGCCGTTTTTCTTCCAAAATGAAAATGGCCATGCTGTTACCATCAACCAGGAGCGTTATCGCGACATGATGACCAATTTTGTGATGCCAATTATTCGTCGAAAGCGTATGAGGCAGTTCTGGTTTCAACAAGACGGCGCTCCACCGCACACAAGTCGCATAACAATCGATTTTCTGAAGAAATTGTTTCCGGGCCGTTTGATGTCGAAAAGTGGTGATTTGGACTGGCCACCGCGTTCGCCCGATTTGACGCCGCCTGACTTCTTCTTGTGGGGATATTTGAAGTCAAAGGTTTACGTTAACAAGCCAAGGACCGTAGAAGAGCTCAAGGACAACATTCGTGAAGAAATAGCCGCTATTCCGGCCGAAATGTTGGCGAAAACGATGGAAAATGCTGCAAAAAGGGCACAATACGCCATCAACGCCAGAGGCGGCCATTTGAGAGATATCATATTCAAAAATTGATGTAAACAAATCTACTTGGAACAAATTAAATGATTAAGATTGCCAACCGCCAAATTTTTATTTTTTTCTTCGATTTTTTAAAAAAAAACATGGGTCCGTCGAATATGGGCAACCCTGTACCTACGGTACAGAGTAAAAAAATATTTTTCCTATAATTTACTAAAAGCTCAGTTTGTAAGGATGATAAGTGAAATTGAGATCATTTTCCATGGTTATCGTCATTGTAATTGTAATTGTAATTGTAATTGTAATTGTAAATGTAATTGTAATTGTAATTGTAATTGTAATTGTAATTGTAATTGTAATTGTAATTGTAATTGTAATTGTAATTGTAATTGTAATTGTAATTGTAATTGTAATTGTAATTGTAATTGTAATTGTAATTGTAATTGTAATTGTAATTGTAATTGTAATTGTAATTGTAATTGTAATTGTAATTGTAATTGTAATTGTAATTGTAATTGTAATTGTAATTGTAATTGTAATTGTAATTGTAATTGTAATTGTAATTGTAATTGTAATTGTAATTGTAATTGTAATTGTAATTGTAATTGTAATTGTAATTGTAATTGTAATTGTAATTGTAATTGTAATTGTAATTGTAATTGTAATTGTAATTGTAATTGTAATTGTAATTGTAATTGTAATTGTAATTGTAATTGTAATTGTAATTGTAATTGTAATTGTAATTGTAATTGTAATTGTAATTGTAATTGTAATTGTAATTGTAATTGTAATTGTAATTGTAATTGTAATTGTAATTGTAATTGTAATTGTAATTGTAATTGTAATTGTAATTGTAATTGTAATTGTAATTGTAATTGTAATTGTAATTGTAATTGTAATTGTAATTGTAATTGTAATTGTAATTGTAATTGTAATTGTAATTGTAATTGTAATTGTAATTGTAATTTTATTTTTTTTTTTATGCTTGGTTTGTATTTATTGGATCTTCTCTTACAGAGACTAACAATAATTTTTCAAATCTTAATCTAGAAACTATTTTAAAAACTATCCCCTATTGGAGGTAGTTTGTGTTCTACGGCCCTTCAAGTCAGTCGCTGGGTTGGTAGGTCATTTCTTCGGAGGCGAGAATGCGTTGCCAGCATGGTGAGAGATTTTGCAAGTTGGTTTGGGTGGGCAAGAAGCTTCTCAGAATATTTGCGCTTAAGTTCCTCTATTTCAGTTTCAACCAGTGGGATGCTGAGGTCGTTGTGGATACAATCATTGCGAATGTACCATGGCGCTCCAGTGATGGTTCTAAGGATTCTCGACTGTGATCTTTGGAGGATGTCCACGCTGCTCGCACAAGCATTTCCCCATAGCTGCGAGCCATAGGTCCAGACAGGCTTTATGATGCTCTTGTACAGTAAGACTATATACTCCAGCTTTAGAGGGGAACGGGAGTTAATTAGCCTGTGAAGGCTGTTGGCCTTAAGCTTTATCTGAAGTTTTTTCGAGTCTATGTGCTTGCGCCATGTTAGCCTTCTATCAAGGTGTACACCTAGGTATACAACATCGTTTGATTGCGGGATCAAAGTCGCGTTTAGTGATAGCTGGGGACAGGTGCTTCTGTTGAGTGTGAACGTCACGTGTTTACACTTTTGCTCGTTGATTTTAATACGCCAGTTGGCCAGCCACTCTTCCACGTCGGTAAGATGGCTTGCCAGAAGTCTTGTTGCGGTAATTGGACATCGTGATCTGCTTAATATTGCCGTATCATCCGCAAAAGTACTTATTGTAAGTCGAGAGTCTGTTGGTATGTCGGCAGTGTATAGTACGTATAGGAAAGGACCAAGAACACTTCCCTGCGGTACTCCGGCTCCTATGGTGAACTCTTCTGTTGTGTACTCATTTTGACGAACTGTAAATACTCTGTTACTGACGTAACTTTCTAGGACTTTGTGTGTATTTGGTGGAAGCATTGTCTTTATCTTGAATGTAAGACCGTCCAACCATACGCGGTCAAATGCTTGGGCAACATCTAGGAAAATGGCAGAGCAGTATTCGTGGTTTTCAAACGCAGTCCGAATATCTGAAGTTATGCGGTTGACTTGCTCAATAGTCCCGTGTTTAGCTCGGAACCCAAATTGGTGTGATGGAATGATATTTTGTGCATGGGAATCAATTTTACGGAGTAAGATCTTCTCAAAAAGTTTTGATAAGCAAGGTAGCAGACTAATGGGTCTATATGATGACGCTTGGGTTTTATCCTTTCCTGGTTTATGGATCATTATGATTGTGGACTTTTTCCATTGGGTTGGGAAGTATCCACATCGCAGTACTGCATTGAAAAGTCTTGAGATATATGTTATGGCAGGACTTGGAAGTTCCATAATCATTTTAGGCGTAATAAGATCATGTACAGGCGCTTTTCTGGGTTTTAGATCTCCGATAGCATTTTTTATTTCAAGTGAATGAACTTTGATTGGGTCAGTTTGTGCGGCGATGGGAACCAATGGAAGTGCATAGCCATTAGTTGGTGGATTTGGCTGGAAGACATTTCTAAGGTGAAGTGCAAAGACATTTGCCTTCTCTTCGTCACTGCGGGCCCAACTTCCACTCTGGTCCCTTATAGGCGTGTCTAACTTTGCAGGTGGCTTTATGCTTGCATGTGCTCTCCATAGGGGAAATTTGGTGCTTGTAGGCGATAGTTTTTCTATGTAACGGCTATGGGCTAGCTGCTCTTCCGCTTCGAGTGCTTTGCGAAGTATGCGTTCCGCAAGTCTCAGACGATTTTTTGACGCAGGCGACCAATGGTGCTGCCATTCTCTTCTTGCACGCCGCTTTTCAGACACCAGTCGGTCTATGTAGCTGTTCGTTAATCTACTATCTTGCTTAGGTGTTATTGTTGTTGTTTGAGGGTTTGAATGACGAGCAGCAGCAGTAATGATAGAGGTGAGGGCTTCTACTGAGTTTTCAATGTCTACTTCGCTGTTTATGGTCGGGCTCAGCTCGATGTGACTGCTGATATATTTTTTGTATTTGAGCCAGTTTGTCTTGTGTGAAGTCAGTCTCCGAGGATATTGTCTGATCTGAGGGCACTCCAGAAGGGTAAATATTATTGGAGAATGGTCTGACGACAAGTCTGCAAGGGCTTCTGCAGTTACCAGGTTTTGTGGAACTTTTCTTGTTATGGCAAAGTCTATAAGATCGGGTATTTTCTTTGGATCTGCTGGCCAGTATGTTGGCCCTCCCGGAGATACATAGTCGAGTTTGTTTGATGCGAGCGTGAGTACGTTGTAGAGTTGCTTCCCCTTGGGATTAGTCAGTCTGGAGCCCCAGTGGGGATGTTTCGAGTTATAGTCACCCGCAGCGAAGAAGCGTTGACCAAGTGTATTAAAGAAATCTAGGAATTGTTTTTCTGATATTGTAAATCGTGGGGGACAGTAAACCGCAGACAGAGTGATATTGCCTCGTTTAGATTCTACGCATATCGATGTGGCTTGTAGGTAGGTTTCCGAATATCCCGTTAGTGGATAATGTTTGATGCGGCTTCTGACTAGGATACCAGTTCCGCCATGGGCTTTACCATCTGGGTGATTTGTGCCGTAAAATGCATATCCCGATAATTGGAAATTATATCGGTCCGTCAGATGAGTTTCCGCAAGAAGCATTATGTCGATTTCATTGTCTTGGAGAAATTTGGATAACTCCACTTTGTGGCGAGGAATGCCATTTGCATTCCAGAGTGATACTCTTAGGAGAGCCATTATTTGGGTTGTTGCGAAGCGAGCAGTTGAATGAGAAGGCCTTGCATTCTCATCTGTTCTTGCATTGCGTTTTGCATATACACCATAAAATCTTTCAGGGTTTGTTGTAACGATAGAAACATGGCTTCTAAGCTACTTTGGTTTGATGGTTGCTCCACATGTTTTGTTGTCAGAGGTGCCTCAGTTCGAGTTTCGTGTGAAATCGTTCCTTGTTTCAAGACGCTTGCGAAAGAAACGCCTTGGGTAGTAGTCGATGGGGCAAAAGACGATCTCGTAGCTTTTGTGAAGAAGACTCCAGGGGTCGATTGCGAGGGTGTATACGTATTAAGGTTTCCATTGGAACGAGCAAATTCCGTGCGCGTATTAATCCTGCTCTTTAGATCTTTGTATACTTGGCAACCTCTGTAGTTTGCGGTGTGGTTACCTCCACAGTTACTGCATTTTTTAACTGATGGATCCTCCTTGTTTGCGGGGCATGAGGCAGTATTGTGCAGCTCTCCGCATGCCACACAAACAGATCGCAGAGCGCAGTAGGACTTGGTGTGTCCAAATTCTTGGCAATTGGTACATTGCACTGGATTTGTGCGCTTGTGCGGTTCCTCTACAGTTACTCTGCGGTGCAATAAGTAAGGTAGTTTGTAAATGGGGTGCACTTCATTTTTGTTAGGAGCTATGTCTTCCGGGCTCAGCTCAACTTTGAAAAGCGGTTGGGGTTTTTTGTCTCTGTTTATTAAATTTATTACGGACTTGACCTTAAATCCATTTTCTTCCAAAGCATAAGCAACTTCCGTTGCAGGTACACTTGATTCTATACCTTTGATTACAACTTGTAGACCTTTGCTACTTTTTAGTTGGTAGGTGTAGTAGCTTTTATTTTCAGCTCTTAAACATTTTTCGACAGCGCGATAGTCGTCATCGGTGTTAACTTGGAGCTTGGTTTCGCGTATGTTGCCTTTGCTGACGGATGTCACATAGAAGTTGTTATTGCCTATTAGCGAGACAAGCTTTGTTACTAGGGCCGTACAGCTAGTATCCCTAATGTAGATTGCCGGAGGCTTTGGTTTTGCGGCACTTGCAGCTTTTTCTTCAGTCTCAGCGTCAGACTGTTTGGCGAGAATTTGGAACCTATTCCCAGTGAGGGGATCTTTGTCCGCAGGTTTATCGCTTGTTTTGTTAAATTTTGGTGTATTACCGCTTTTTTTGTTTTGCGGGCTTAATTTTCGTTTGTTTATTTTTACATACCGATCGATGCCGGTCTGCACATACGAACGGGTGGTGGGTGTTGTGCTCACTTGTGTATGTGTAAGTGGGAGCGCGTGCTGAGTTGACGCTGGTTTCTGCATAGTTGTTGTTGTTGAGTTCGTACAGGTTAATTGCGCTGGAGTAAGCGTTACCGTACTTTTTGTTGCATTTGCCGAAAAGTTCTTCATCGTGGGCTGAGGAGAGGGGGTGGGGCATTGGGAGCTCCACGTCGCGGTGGTAGTATGAGAGCTTACAGTCGCCGTGCTGGTGGGCTCGGGAGAGACAATTGCAAAATAAGCGTTGTTGCGCTGTATAGAAAGCCGGCGATCGTCTTGTTGTTGTTGCATTTGGGCATTGAGTTGGCTCTGACTCATGGTGTTGTTAGTGTTCATTGCACTAGCATTTGCTGAATTTGAACGCGTAGTCATTCAATTAATTTAATTTAATTAAATATCAACTGTTAGATATTATTGGACCACATAAGCACGAGTGCCTATGAATGTCCATTAAAGTCTTTTATCGCGAGTCGAAAGTTTTTGTTTTAACTACTGATTTTAAAGATTTTGCAACGAATAAAGCCGGAGCTCGACAAAAACACGTCTTCACACTTCAACCGACAGACAGTAATTGTAATTGTAATTGTAATTGTAATTGTAATTGTAATTGTAATTGTAATTGTAATTGTAATTGTAATTGTAATTGTAATTGTAATTGTAATTGTAATTGTAATTGTAATTGTAATTGTAATTGTAATTGTAATTGTAATTGTAATTGTAATTGTAATTGTAATTGTAATTGTAATTGTAATTGTAATTGTAATTGTAATTGTAATTGTAATTGTAATTGTAATTGTAATTGTAATTGTAATTGTAATTGTAATTGTAATTGTAATTGTAATTGTAATTGTAATTGTAATTGTAATTGTAATTGTAATTGTAATTGTAATTGTAATTGTAATTGTAATTGTAATTGTAATTGTAATTGTAATTGTAATTGTAATTGTAATTGTAATTGTAATTGTAATTGTAATTGTAATTGTAATTGTAATTGTAATTGTAATTGTAATTGTAATTGTAATTGTAATTGTAATTGTAATTGTAATTGTAATTGTAATTGTAATTGTAATTGTAATTGTAATTGTAATTGTAATTGTAATTGTAATTGTTCGTCATCGTCATGGGGCTTTGACTCTTCAGCGCCCTTCTATATTAATGACCAGCTAACCAGATAGAACTTTGCAGTTTTCAAAGAAGCTTTGCGGCTGAAAAAACGTAAAGTTCTCTCTGCAGTCTTCAATCGTCGTGGGCTCAGGCGAAATGCGAGTGATAGCGTGCATTGCATTCAGAGCTTGGAAGAGCTTTCGAGTTTGACAAACGGTCATTCTCTGCCCTCCTCCTCCCCTCCCTCCTCTGATATTGTCACCAATGAACCTTATGCTCCCGCTGATGCACCAGCTGGCTCGGAAGTGTCTCAACTGCAGCAGAGCTTTCGTGACCAATTGTAACAAAAAATATTAGAAAACTGTATTTCCTTACTCTACTATTTGTACATAAACTTAGTTTTACTTAGCTATATCGTTAATTTTGTCCTTGCAAGTATAGTTAAATCTGTTCAGTGTGCGTTCCTAATAGGCCCTCATCTCCCCATTGGAGTTAATACCTTGTAGTTCCATAGCAAGCAGCATAATACGAATTCTAGGAAAACAAAGAAACGGTTTAAATGTTGTTCACCTTAACGCGCAGAGTCTAGGGAAGAAAATGGATGAGCTTAGATTCTTATTTGTAAATTCAAATGTAGATGTTAAATGTGTTTCTGAGACGTGGTTTGTCTATAATTCCAGTGATTTATTGTTTGATTGTGATGGCTACATGTTGTACCGTTCAGACCGTGTAGGCCATGCCGGTGGTATATTAAAAAAATCTTAGGAGTTGACTAGTATGTATGAATTCCCCTGAGAGTGCAATAGAATATTTATTTATATAAATTTTACGTAACAAACCTGGTGATAAAACATTGATTGGTTGTAGTTATCGACCACATCGGCAACTCGAATACTCTAACCTGATAAATTTACTATCGGACTTTTCACTGCTTTATTCCGATGTCATATTGACTGGTGACATGAACAGCAACTTGAAAACCACCTCCAACTCGAAATGGAATTTCTTGGGTTAAGTGTGGTCAATAACACTGTACCTACACACTTCACAAATAACTCTAACACCCTGTTAGATGTTTTCTTTGTCAGCGACCCTAACAAAATTCTAACCTACTACCAAGTCTCAGCCCCAGCTTTTTCGAAACAGGATCTTATATTTTTGACTTACGAGTTAGACCTTGACCATATTGACCTTACTTTTACATATAAAGACCTTAAAAACATTGATTATGCATCCCTCGCTGTAGAATTTAGTAAATGTGACTGGTCCCCTATCTATAACATGTCCACCCCCGACTCGTAACTAGCAGTATTTGACTCGAATTTTTACTACCTACTCAATACATGTGCAACTCTTAAATCAAAAATAATCAAGCCATCCCAAAATCCATGATTCAATAATACCATTAAGCGCTACATTAAACTGCGTGACGTTGCTTACAACAGGTGGAAACGTTACAAAACTCCCTCTTTACGGTCAGAATTTAAAAAACTTAGAAACACCGTCACCAAAATGATAAGCTCTGCTAAAAGTGCATTCTACCACACAAAGCTTACCAGTGCATGAGCATCGGGTCAAATTTGGAAGGAGCTCAAGAAGCTAGGTATTAGCAAAAGTAGTCCTCTACCAAGTTGTGATTTGGATGTGTATCAACTAAACGAAACATTTTTGCTGGCAAACGTATCAGCTCCAACTCGAAATATGTATGTAGACTTTAGGCCCCGCTGTGATATTAGTTTTAGCTTCATGTGTGTCCGCTCGTGTGATGTCTTAGAAAGTATTTTAAATGTTAAGTCGGATGCAGAAGGTCTGGTCAAGCTAAACCCTAAATTTTAAAAAATTCTATTGCCAATGATAATTGATCACATTACCCATATTTTAAATACCTCCCTTACTACGTCCATTTTCATTAACATGTGGAAAGCCGCAAAAGTGATACCAACACCTAAATCGAATGGCGATTTCAGATCTATCTCTATCCTTCCCTTTCTATCAAAGGCCTTCGAGCAAATAATTGCCAAGCAAGTGCAAGCATTTCTTGACCTAAACTCTCTTATGAGTCAGAAGCAATCAGGATTCAAAAAGAACCGTAGCTGTACAACTGCCATCTTAAATATAGTCGAAGAAATCCGCAAACAAGTTGATGAAAGCCATGTAACATTCTTGACCCTATTAGATTTTAGTAAAGCATTTGACACGGTGGACCATGATATACTATGCACTACTAAGCCATTTATTCAACTTTTCTTCCTCTGCTTCGAATATGATTAGATCATATCTTTCATATAGACAGCAAGCCGTAGTTTCAGGTAACCGCATGTCACAGTTCGTCCGACTACTCGGGGAGTCCCTCAAGGGTCTGTTGTTGGTCCGCTTTTGTTTTCGATGTATATAAATGACTTACCTGATAGTTTGTGTAACTGTGCAGTCCATATGTATGCTGAATTTGTTCAGCTGTATGTAAGTCGTCCGTTGCGTGAAATCGTTGACTGTGTCAGTATATGTAATGAAAACCTCCTTAAAATAAGCAACTGGGCAAAGGCGAACGGTCTGGGGTTGAACCCGTCAAAATCTAAGTTCTTAATTGTGTACAAAAAGACCATTGATATAACCCAGCTACCTAAGCTTACTATTGATGACAATGCCTTGGAATATGTGAATCAAATATGTAACCTAGGTATACAATTTAATGCAACGCTCTGCTGGAGCAACCACATAGCAAAAGCTTCTGGAAAAACATATGGCTATCTCAAGCAACTATCTGTTTCAATAAAAATTAAACCGCAGAACATTAAAATGATCATAGCAAGAACATGTTAAGTACCGACTTTATTTTATGACATAGAAATTTTTGCTTGTAGCGATGCTAATAGTATGCAACGACTCCGAGTGACCTTCAACTCTATTGCGAGATATGTCTTCGACCGTAAGCCCTCTGAGCATATAACGACATTTGCCAACCAAATATTTGACCTGCCTCTTGAATCGTGGATTAACCTTAGAACTCTCATTTTTGTCCATAAAATAATTGTTAATTGTGAACCACCGTACTTATTTGAAAAATTAGAATTCGCCTCATCCGCGAGAACTAATAATTTAATTTGCCCAAGATTGAACCTGGCCAGCTCAGGAACACATTTCTTCGTCTTTGCTGCTCGCTGCTGGAACCTGCTTCCACACCAACTCAAAACCATTAGGAACGCAACACTTTTTCAAACTATCCTATCTTATGCATATCTTAAAAGTCAAAACTATTAAAAATGATTAGCTTATTCTAATAACAATCAATTCAAAAATTTTGTAAAACTATATTAAATGTTAAATTTCCCTATTAGTAATTAAGCTAGTATCCATTATTTATTTTTGAACTACCTTCCAACAACAAATTGTGACCAATACTATAACTATCAAGATTAGTTCTTGTTGTATTCGGAAAACTATTAAACAAACAAACAAACTTATGCAAATAAGTGAATGATCGGATTACATCAAGTGCAAAAAGACTGCTTTGGGTCTTGTGCTTATTTATGTTTTTACTTTGTGTTGTGCAACAAAGTATTAACAGTGGTTACTCGCTATTATTATGATTTTTTTTTTATAAATGCAATTGGTTGATCAGGTCATCGCTTTTGTCAAAATGATTTGTTATGTATAGTAGTAGTAGTATAATTTTATTTGGGCTTATTATAGGCATGGCAATTTGCCGTTAGCCTAAAGCCGTTTTGATATAAAATAATTACATATTCTGTTGCACTTAATAATATTAGCATTTATACATATAACATAATTACATACAATTAACAAGAATTTGAACATTAAAGGCAGCATAAAGGAGTTAATAAAGCAAAAGAAGGCAGACAGTACAAGCGAGATCAATATTTAAAACAATTCATGTATAATTTTATTCCTATATTTTAAAGCGTGGCTTATGTATGATGCTAAATCCATCCAGCTCCTTCCATTTAGCGTATTGTGGCATTCCTCCTCAGTCAGCCTTGGTTTTCCCAGATAGGTTATTCTCAGCTCCTGAAGTATCGGGCATCTGCCGAGAAAGTGTAGAGTGTCCTCACGTTCCCTCATGTTACACAAAGTGCATAAAGCGTCTCCGTTTTGGTGATGGGGTCTATAATTAAGCTGGAGCATTTCCACTCGAGCCTTAAAAATTTGCGAGATTCTGACAGTTCCAAAAGCATCTTGGAAGTAATTATTTTCCGCCAAATTGTAGCATAACTTTGAGTATGAGTTTCTTGTGGAGCTAAGTCTCGCTTCCGTTTCCCATCTTTGCCGCATTGTCGATTCAATACTATTTATTAGCCTCCTCTGCTGTGTTTCCCAATGATTGGGATTTTGAAGTGTAAGCTCAGTCTCGAACTCCTGTGCCAAGTTAATCCACTGGCGAAAGAATTGTGTTTCGTATCTGTATCTGTGTTCGGGCATATCGAATATTTTTTTGACTTAACTGAAATGCAGTTGCAGAGTATAGGTGAATAATGGTGGCAGACCAGTTTCTAGGTGTATCGCATAGTTAGGTGTGTTTTGTGGGAGTTGAAAAATCATTTTTATGAAGAACCTGAGACTGCGTTCAACGTCCTCGTGTTGAAAACATCCCCATACTTGAGACGATTAGCACGTTATCGCCTTTGCTGTCGCCTGGTACATCTTGTATTTGGTGCTAGGATTGACATTTGCTCGCCTTAAGAGAGAGTTCCACGTGCTTCCTATCGCTGCTCGAGTGTCTTTTAATTTCAGTTCCGCATGTCTGTCAAACTCAATATTACCAGTAAGAGTCACTCCTAGGTATTTAAATGAC
Source organism: Lordiphosa fenestrarum (assembly GCA_035044985.1). Lineage (NCBI taxonomy): Eukaryota > Metazoa > Arthropoda > Insecta > Diptera > Drosophilidae > Lordiphosa > Lordiphosa fenestrarum. The sequence continues at coordinate 47,100 of JAWNNO010000340.1, read as the reverse complement.
TTTACTACCTCCAGCTGTGATCCATTTAGGGTCCATGATTCGTTGCTTGCTTGTCTCCCTCGGTTATCACGTACCACTAGTACCTTAGACTTCTCGATGTTAATCTTAAGATTCCAAGTGTGGCAATAAGCCTGTGTAGCATTTATCATGTTTTGCAACTGCTTGGGACTTTCTGCTAGCATGACCATGTCATCGGCATACATTAGAACTTTAAATATGTGACCACCCATTTTGACTCCTCCTGGAAGATCCTCTACAATGTCGTCTACAAAGAGAGCAAAGAGCAGAGGACTGAGTAGGCATCCCTGTTTCACACCTTGATTCGTCGCGAATTCTTCCGATAGTACATGTCCATCCCATACCGTAGTAGTGTTGCCGCTGAACAGGCTTCGCAGGATTGCAATCATTTTTGCCGATATACCTTTGTTTGCCAACTTAAAAAGAAGTTGCTCTCTATTGATTGTATCGAACGCAGCTTGAAAATCTATGAAAAACAGGTACATCTTTCTTTTCCTTTCCCGATACTCTTTTGCAAGCGAAGTCAATACAAATATGCTATCCACAGTAAAGTAACCAGGTCTGAAGCCCATTTGATTTTCGCTTAGAACTTGATTCCGACTTAAAAAACTTGTCAGACGCGCCAGTAGCACTGCTGAAAAGATTTTCATTGTTGCATTCAGAAATGAAATTCCTCTATAGTTGTGTGCTTATTTTGGGTCTCCTTTCTTATAAATTGGGAACAGGATGCTTGTAAGGAAACAACTCGGCACGCTGGCAAAATCAAAGATTCTGTTAAAGGCATCCTTCAAATATTGCTTAAATTGTGGGCTGGCGTTTACAAGAAACTCGGCAGGTACGCGGTCTGTCCCCGGCGCTTTATTTGGTTTACTACTATTGAGAGCACAGCAGATCTCCTGGGTAGAAAATTCACTATCAAGTTCGTCAACTACATTGTTCGGCAACTCTAATATGATTGTGGAGGTTTGGCCATTATCATATAGAAGGCTCTGAAAGTATTGTGCTAGTTCCGCAGCTTCGACCTCAATGTTCCTTCTCCCTGCGTCTCCATTTAGCTTTCTCACAAGGTTCCAAAAAGATTTTCCGTCCTTCACATTTCCAATTTCCCACTCCATCCTTTTGAAGTAAAGCTTCTGTTTTTCTCTACATATGCTTTTTTAGAGACCGTTCGCATGCTGGTAAATCAATTTGTCCTCTGACGTATTCGATTTCGTAGCTTTTTTGAGCGCGATTTGTGAACCATTTCTAGCTTCTTCACACTCAAAATCAAACCAGGGTTGCTTCCATTTTTGCGCTACTGGCCTTTGCATACATTTTCCAGCTGATGTGATACTTTCAACTAAGTCTTGTAGGCCCAATAGTTCCTGTGTTGTTGACCGCTATGTCAGCTCCTGATCTAATTTAGCGGCATAGTCCTGCGCTCGCCCTGGAATCCATCTAAGCTTGGGTAATAGCTGACTACTTTTTTCTGCCAAGTCCTTGCCCACTAACAACTCAGCTTTTACAATTAGGGGCATATGATCGGAGAAGTTTTCCGCTTTGATTTGGAAGTCCTACAAATAGTTGTGCCACTTTCCTTGGATCAGATAATAGTCGATTGTAGAAATTGCTTGGCCACGCAGAAATGTGTAGCATCCTTTTTCATCGCTGTTGGTTATGCCATTTATGATTGTGAAGCGAAAGTCTTCACACAGCTCTACCAATTTCTTTCCTTTTCTGTCTATTACTAAATCTCTTGCTTTTCTTGGGACATTTGCAAACGATCTCCGCCTGCTGATTTCCTGCATTTAAGTCTCCTATTATCATAATATTGCTCAAGGAGGACTCGATCAAGATGTCGTAGAGTCTTTCATAGTCTGCTGACCAGTTGTTGCAGTTTAGGTAACAGGGTATAATGTACACCTTTTCATTTGAAAGTAGTAGCTCTATAACAGTGGTTTGTTCCACTATTATTAGTTTGCAAAATTGTTTTAAACTCTTCTTAATTCCATATAATATTCCCCCGCTTGCTCGCCGTCTTTCCGCCGTTCTTGTTGCCAATTGCCATTGGATGTTATAGTCGCAGAAATATGGCTCATAAAGTTCCAGACTCTTATCGACTAATGTTTGAAACAGGATAAATATGTCGAGCACGTTTAACATGTTAAAAAATTGTTTTTGGATTAGCTTGCTGCTTAGTCCGGCTACGTTATAGGATAATACCTTTAAGTTAGCTTTAAAATAACCGTTCAGGTTTCTATTTCCCTTGCTTATATTACTACATAGATTATGCCTTTGTAGGCTACATTTAGTAGATTTAGACTTCGATTTTCTACTTTTATGTTGCCTTTTCTTATTTAGTTTTTTGGGGGTGATTTCTCTATTAGTTTACCATAATCAATGTTATCTTCAGTAAGAGTTGGGTATATTTTCGCCAATGACAGGTATCCGTTTTCCTTGCCGCAGACAAGCTCGTGTTTGACATTCCAGTAGTACCAATTGTTTTCAATCCTCATTGAATCATTTTTGACTAAGACTTTTACCTCTTTGTTGAGCAATTGCAGATGTCGTTTGAGTTGAAGCAGCAGGATTTTATTTTGCTGTTTTTGCTCGGACAAGTCTTTTTCAACGTATATATTTGACCCTCTAACTTCCTAGCGTTCTTAAAAATTTCGTCCGCTTGCTCGATTGTGGCCATTTCGCTAATCAGTATCCTGCTTTGTTCCCGTTCCGCAAGAATTCTGGTTGCCATGATCTTTGGCTGTATTATGCCTAATTTATTTTTGCAGAGATCCGACACGGCATCTTTGGGCTCTTTTGTTTTGACCACGCCCCTGAAAATCACGTTTTTCCTTTTAGACTGGCTAATGAGCTTATCGATTTCCTTTTGTTCCTTTTGTCTATCATTTTTGATTTGCTCAAGTTCTCGCTTAAGCTGACTGTTTTCGGCCTTTATTGCTTCTATTTGGGTCGAAACCTCCATTAGCCGACCATTTAGCCCTAGTATGGCATCTTTTTTCGCGAAATGCTTGAGCTTATCATCCAGCGTTGAAGCCATAGTTTCCTGCATCACCTGCATTAACTGCTCTATCGAGACTCCAGCTAACCCAGTAGCTTCACCCATTTCCGCTTTATCCGGGGACAAGTCCGTTTTTTTCCGCTTAATGTTCGGCTTACCGAATTTGCATTTAAACTGTGGCACAGCTTCCAAAACTGCAACGGCCTTTTCAGTACTCTACAGTTTTAGAGTGGGTAACAGAGCGTTAGATCAGTCCAGCTGACTACAGTTGCACATGCACAGGGCTTTGCGGCTGCGCTTTGACGTGGGTGGGCCTTACGTTACGTGTTTTAATTACTCACGTGCGGTGCGATGATCAGCTGTTTAGTGCCACCACTAGTTTGTTTTGTTTGCTGCTTCACGTTGCTTTTGTCCCGGTGGAGAAACTTTCTTCGTTTTCCTTGGTTTTTCCTCACTTTCGCCGAATAGCAGGTCCCAAATGTGAAATGGCCGCCAACAATTATGTGGAAAATCGTCCCTCGTTGCGCGACTACGTGAACTCAGGTGCACAGTTATGGCTAGAGGAGCACCCCGGCCAGCGCGATGACACCAGTTTATTCGCTTTTGGATGTGCGTGTGTGTCTTACAGGTGAATAGTCCGGAGCTCGATGCAAAGCACATCCGACCCTCTTTACTTCACTTCTTCTTCTTTGTTATGTTTTCTATCTTTTTTTCATTATTGTGATTACGTGTTATAAGCTTTTATCCTACTATCCTTTTATCCTTGTGAACTTTCTAAATCTTGTTTTGCTATCTTTAATTATAATGCTTCTTCTAGTTTTTCTACAGAATAAGAAAATACATATAAGGGTTCTAACTTATGACCTGTTTCATTCTTAAATAGAACTTGGTCTCCGATTTGAATTTTAAAATCATATATTTACTTATCATAATATTCTTTGTTTCTAACCTTATGTTTTTCTAACAAAATTCTGGATCTTTTGTAAGCTTGTTTTAATCTAAACTTAGCGTAATCCTCTTTGTTACATAAGGGGTTAATCTTATCTATTGTATTAAAGTAATCCTGCCAATTGCTTTGTTTGCCGAAAACTAGCTCATATGGGCTCCAGCTCCTGAAGGTGGATTTGGCACTTTCCTCAACGCCTTGCGATACTCATCCTTCAAATATTAAAATTTTTTTTTTGCAATCCTCCTCTAAAATGAAATAAAAAATTTAAATACATTATTTCACATATTTATCAACTGGGATCGCAATAAGAGCTCTGGCATTCAGTTTTCGAATTGCTGAAAGCACTCTGCGCAAAATTATTCCAGAAACCTGTGCAGCAATATGGGAAACCTTACACAATATACATATGGCTCCACCAAATACCACAGGGTTTATACAAATTGCACGGGGCAATTCCCAATTATATTGGTGCCATTGATGGCAAACATTGCCGCATTAAGTGTCCTGCAAAGTCTGGATCTGAATATTTTAATTACAAACAATTTTTTCAATTGTCCTGCAAGGCGTGGCAGATTCCAACTGTAAATTTATTTTCATTGAAATAGGCTACAGAGGAAGTCAGAGCGATGGTGGAATTTTCGCAGCATCAAAGTTGCGTGAAGCTTTGATGAATGATGGGCTAAAAATTCCCCAAGAGGGAAATTTGCCAAATTCAAGTTTAAAGACGCCTTTTGTTTTCCTAGGCGATGAAGCCTACCCCTTAGCGAGTTATTTAATGAAGCCATATCCGAGACTAACGTTAAATGAATCGAAATCTATTTTTAACGAAAGAAAGTTCACAATGTATGCAGAACTTTGTCAAAGAGAAATAATAGAGCTAAAGATGGCGCAAAACGTATTCGAGAAAACTTTTATTCTTACTTTCAAAATAAAACATAAATGGTAGAGTTAAGTCAGTTTAAATATGTTTAAGCCCTGGATTAAAAGGGTTTACTGAAAGCTTTAGATATTTTCGTAGAATCAAGTTTATTTCAAATTAAACTTGAAAGTCTTTTGGAGTTAAATTACAAGAATAAATTAAGTTAATTTTCTTTGAGCATTAAATCGATTAACTTTTGTCATCTGATCTAATAACACAGGTTGACAAAAATTTCCAATTCTGATTCAAAGATCAGACAAGCATATTCCTATAAGATTTTCATCGCTAAACACGAATCTGGCATCCAAAAGTGCCTATCACGTCCAGATTTTGAGAAAAATGGACTCAAAGTCTCAAAAATAACTGGGTGTCGACTGGGCAAACATACATATATGTTTCCTTGACATATAAAGTAAATATAACATTTTGAACAACTTATCGAAGAAAAATTGATTGTATTCAAATTTTTTGGTTTGCAAAAACATTTAATAATAAAAATACTAAATTTAATTGCAGTGTGCGGCTTTTAATTCCTTTTCAACAAAATCATTGAAAATGGATTACTCATTTAGTTAAAAAATAAGGAAATTTGCAACGGATTTTGAGAAAACAAGCCACTGTGCGCTATATAAATAACCGCAAATTCGTTTTCACAGTTATTTTCATGGATAAACATAAATACATACATACACACACTCGCCCATCCATAAGTTCATACATACATACATACGATAATACTCACGTGCATTAAAACTTATCTAAATACGTACATACAGGGTTGCCCATATTCGACGGACCCATGTTTTTTTTTAAAAAATCAAAGAAAAAAATAAAAATTTGGCGGTTGGCAATCTTAATCATTTAATTTGTTCCAAGTAGATTTGTTTACATCAATTTTTGAATATGATATCTCTCAAATGGCCGCCTCTGGCGTTGATGGCGTATTGTGCCCTTTTTGCAGCATTTTCCATCGTTTTCGCCAACATTTCGGCCGGAATAGCGGCTATTTCTTCACGAATGTTGTCCTTGAGCTCTTCTACGGTCCTTGGCTTGTTAACGTAAACCTTTGACTTCAAATATCCCCACTAGAAGAAGTCAGGCGGCGTCAAATCGGGCGAACGCGGTGGCCAGTCCAAATCACCACTTTTCGACATCAAACGGCCCGGAAACAATTTCTTCAGAAAATCGATTGTTATGCGACTTGTGTGCGGTGGAGCGCCGTCTTGTTGAAACCAGAACTGCCTCATAAGCTTTCGACGAATAATTGGCATCACAAAATTGGTCATCATGTCGCGATAACGCTCCTGGTTGATGGTAACAGCATGGCCATTTTCATTTTGGAAGAAAAACGGCCCAATGACCGTTTTCTCACTAACGCCGCACCAAACTGTGACTTTTTCGTCATGAAGAGGCACTTCTTGAATCTCCTGAGGATTTTCAGTGGCGTAAATACGGCAATTTTGCTTATTTACGGTCCCATTCAATGTGCAATTTTAATTTTTTAAAAGCACGTTGAGTTTTCACAATTGACTTGTTCTGTTGAATGTAAATTTCAACTATTTCAGAGCGCTCGCGTGGCGTGTATTGTTCCATGGTAAAAATCTGCTTGGACTGACGCTTCAAACGCGGTATGTCATTAAGCGATCTGACATCTCTGTCAAAAGTTATGGCGTTGCCAGATGGGTCCGTCGAATATGGACAACCCTGTACATAGATTACACAAATTTGTATCTAAGAAAGTATGTATGTATGTGAGCTTCTTATAATTTGCGAGAATGTAAAAGAACATTTTTACTTACTTGTAGCATGAATATTGGTGGCGATTGAGTCCCATATTTTATCCGTCACAATTCTATCTTTTTATATAACTTTTTGTTTTTTTATTCCACAAAGCTGGATTTAATGATGTTTCACTCAATAATAAACTATGCACATTCTTCTAATGCGGCGGTTCAGAAATTGTGTGAACCGAACCAGTATTTATTTTCTAGTGGTTTGCATCCCTGGTTTTCAGATTCAGGTAGCGGACCTATAGTATTTTTTTTGACTTTTGACATTTAGGACATCTACGTATGTACTCTGTTATCTGACGAGACATATTTTTGTAATAGTAGTGTCTTTTTACTTTGGCCAAAGTTTTTGTAATGCGAGTGTGTCCTCCTTCTGAAGGGTTATTATGGAATGTAGACATAATAGCTTCTATTTTTTTTCATTTATTAATGTGATGATCGGCTTGAGTAGCGCTACTCTAAGAGCCAACTGCTCAAAATGAGCAGTGCATATTCACCAAATTCTCCTAGATTTGCAAAAACAGGAACATGCGCTTAATTTTTTAAATGTCAAAGTGACCATTTTTTTTTTAAATTATCTATCGAAACTAGTTCGAAGACTTTTTAACTCAGTGCCATTTTTTTCAAGCCTTTGGAAGAACTGTTCTAAATCGAGACTTCCATTCATACGTCGTCATTTTTGATGACTTCATGTACGTTGTGCTCTAAAGCTTTTTCAAGATTTTTGACAAAAGTTCTTGTTCTTTTCCTGGGCAGGATTTATTTTGCCTACTTTGTTGCCTGGTAGTGAGTTTCAGGACTATGTTTTATAGTTCTTGTTGTTCTTTAATTGTGATGTGTGACAGTGAGTCTGCCGTAAAATTGTCTATACCCTTCAGATATTCAACTTTACAGACGGCTCAAAGATGGACCTAGGAGTCGGAGCCGCCGTATACTGTGCAGAGCCAGAAATAAAGCTCTCATACAAACTGTAAAACCACTGCACCATATTCCAGGCGGAAGTCTTCGCAATAAGAAAAGCAGCGGAGTTAGCGGAAATTCAAGCTCAATACAACCAAATAAATATCTACGTTGACAGCCAAGCGGCAATCAAGGCAATGCAAGGACACTCCATCAACTCCAGAAATGTCCTGGCGAGCAGGGAAGCGCTAGATTCCCTTAGCATCACCAGAAAGGTGCAAATCTACTGGATTCCCAGCCACCGGGGCATCGACGGAAACGAGATGGCAGACAGTCTTGCAAAAGCCGGAGTCGTACTCGGCCAAGAAGAAACACTAAACTTACCTATCTCCATACAGACGCTTCATAGCAAGATGGAAGAGATAGCAGAGAAAGAAGCGGAGGTAAGGTGGGAAAACACCAGCGGATGCAGAATCTCTAAAATTATGTGCAAGACAAGAGACAAAAAACTTACGCACTATCTGCTACAGCTCCAGAGAAGAGACTGTAGACTGCTCATTGGCATACTAACGGGACACTGCCTAGCAGCCGCTCATGCGATAAAGCTAGGCATAACAACAGAGGACACCTGCAGGAAATGTATGGAACCTGGAGTCGCAGAAACTCTAGAACATCTAATTTGCAGCTGCCCAGCAATTGCCACGACAAGACTACAAATTCTGCACACCCCACGGTTCTCTTCTTTGGAGGAAGCGGCCAAGAGACCCCCAAAACAGTTATTGGCATTTGCCAAAACGACAAGAATCCTCCTGGACTTCTAAGACAAACGTACCCAAATAATCACCCGACCTCATTAAGGACCCTAAGGTCTATGTGTGACCCCATCTGGGGTCAGCCGGAACTACCTACTTACCTTAGATATTCAACAGTGAAATCGTATTCTTTTAATTCAAGACACATACGTGTGAGCTTAGAGCTTGGGCTGACCTCAGAAAATAAATATATTAAAGGTCTGTGATCCGTTTTCAATGTAAAGTGTTTTCCATAAATGTATGGTCGAAAATGTGTAATAGCCTTATGAATAGCTGCTAATTCCTGTTCTGTTGTACTTTTATTACTTTCGCCCTCAGTAAATGATCGTAATGCGTATGCTATTGGGAGTTCAATTCCATTATGGTTTTGAGTTAAAACCCCTCCACAAGCTTGTTTACTTGCATCAGTTATTTTGTAAAGTTCTTTGCTTAAATCTGGATATTGTAATAAAGTTAGTTGAATGAGTTTATCTTTTTAGATATTGGAATGCGTTTTGGCTTTTAACTGTCCATTCAAAAGGAATATTCTTTTAACATAATCTAGTTATGCGCCGTGAATAGTCGCGAAGTTCTAAATAAATCGTCTGTAATAACTGCAAAATGCAACAAATCGTTTAGCGCTGTCCGCATCGTGTGGGACTGGATAATTTTTAATGACGTCGTATTTTTGTCATCTGGTAGAATTTCTTTATCCGTGCATTTATGACCAAGAAAGATCTCTTCGTGCATAAAAAATTAACATTTTTGTGAATTTAATTTAAGGTTGTGTTTCCTACATAGATCATAAACATCTGTTCAATTTTTAATTATGTGCTATAGCATGCTCGTTGAAAAGGATGTTAGATTTCTTGAACTTTCCTCAAATTCAATCTGATGAAAACCTGACATTAGTTCAAGGCATGGAAAGTATTTAGCTCAACCTAGTTAATCTAAAATATCACCAATTCTAGGGAGGGGAAATTTATCGGATAGCGTATAGTTTTTTATTTATCTGACGATGGTCAATTACTAATCGCCATTTCACTCTTTAATCATTTTCCTGAAAGGGCTTTCTTTAGAACAAGTGGAAGCGGGCTGTTGTATTCAGACACAAACGGTCCGACTATGTTGTCGGAAATCAATTTATCAACCTGTTTTTGTATCTCTTCGCTTTGGCTACGCGGGATTCGATAGTTCTTAGTATATACTGGTTTATTATCCTTTAGTCTCAGTTTCTGTTTGTTGATTTATTCCAATTAAGCATTTAAAAATTGTGGCAACTCTCTTTCTAATGTAAACAAACTACATATGTATGATTATCGATACTGCGCTCGATACTTATGCGTATAAATGAAATTGTATTCAATAAACTCCCTCTCACTCTTTGTCTAATCTTTAAACGAAAAAGCTCTGTTTCCCTTATTTCTACTAAGGTTCGCGAGCGTAAAATAGAACACGTGTCATTCCTTTCTGTGTGAAATAAAAGGCTAATTAAATTAAAAGTTCTTTGTGTGATAACTTGGGTACAAGATGAGTTCTATCTACAATATAGACAAGTTGGATGAGACCAACTACGATTCCTGGTGTGTCCAGATGAAAAGTGTGCTAATTTACCAAGAACTTTGGCCAGTCGTTTCGGGCGAATATATTGCGTGGAGATCAATAAGCGACCCAGCGTTGGCTGTAATAACTTTATCAATAAAATCTTCTGAAATCGCTGAACACCGATGTTTTTTCAAATTTTAAGAATTTGCTAATGTACCTTCACAAAGCACTTTTTTGCTGCAGATTAGATATAAATAAATAATGAATGTACATTGTAAATATTTAGATAAAAAAAATATATTTAATTTAAATATATTAATCACATTATAAAACCAATGTCCCTTCTAGGGCTCTAGACCAATTTTTTCTTATTATTATTAAGATTTAAAAATCAATAAAATTTTTATTCAGGAACACTAAACGCTCCAAAATATTCGGTTTTAAGGTGCAGCGTCTATCCGATAGGGTCTGTCCAGCTTTACTGAATGACCTTTCAGACGCGGTGGATGTAGCCGGAATACATAAATATTTCCTTGCGACTTCTGTTAGTGGGCTCATGTCTTCATCAGTATTTATCTAAAAAAGAATGATTGGCAATATAAGTACATGTAAGATTTATTTAGTTATTAAATCATTTATTGTTAGAAATTTGGCACGAACAGTTAAATAATAGATTACATTGATGGTTGATAGTAAGTTTCACAAAATAAATTAAAATGTAGACAAGAGTTCAACTTAATAGCAGGGAGTTACAACTTTTAACTTAAGTCCGACAACGACTTCTTTTCCGACTGACAACTTTATTCCCCTGCTGCTGCTCGCTGACGACTCACGACACGACTGACGTATGAGCAAAAATCACACCGTGATGCATGTCTAAGGTTACCACTTTACATACATATATTCCAATTCATATATTTATAAAACCATCCTACCCTTTTTCGCTTAGCCGCTTTAGATCCGTCCGCAATGTCCAAGTTATCAACTCTTCTGGCTCTAGCTGTGGCTGTAGCCACTTCGGCCGACTTATAATTTCACACATCACATTTAATTTTCTTAGATACTTACTTTGCAAAAATATATCCATGCTGACGCACACACTCCAATACCCCCGCAATTGGTCAAAATCTCGTTTAAGTCACTAAATTGTAAGAAATATTATACAAAAATGTTTAAGACATCTTATATCTTAATACCTTTCTTAAAGACGCCACGTAAATTTAGTAAACAGTATTGTGACCGATGCATCGATAGTGGAAAAAAACCATCGATATTTTTAGCTTTGATTAAAACATCGATGCATCGATGTTATCATCGAAGTTTCTCCAGCTCTACTTTAAGCTGCAGGAGGAGTTATACGTTATCATGCTCTTAGCAAGCTTGCCAAAATCGTATGAAAATTTGGTTGTCGCGTTAGAGTCGCGTGATGAGTTACCAAAATTCAGTGTCTTAAAAGTAAAACAAGAAAGAAAGTCGGTCAAGCCCGACTATAACATACTCTGTACCAAGAAAATTTGTCTTTTGATCATAACTCGAAAACCGTTCATCTGATCTTCTTCATGGCGGATCGATAAGTTATCCTAATAACTAAATATGTCCAGAAGGAACGAATCATCTATCTTTAAAACTGTGGGAGATATGACGTTTTTTCTAAATTGCGGGGGCGGGAAGGGCCGTGGCCAAAATTGAAAATAAACTTGATCTGCCTGCAGACATAAGAAGCATATGTCCCATGCACGTCAAACCTCTATCTCTTACCATCTCTGAGATCTGTGCGTTCATACGGACAGACAGACGGATAGACGGACGGACGGACGGACAGACGGACATACGGACATGGCTATATCGACTCGGCTGTTGATGCTGATCAAGAATATATATACTTTATGGGGTCGGAGATGCTTCCTTCTGGCTGTTACATACTTTTGCAGAAACTTATAATACTCTGTGTACCTACGGTACAGAGTATAATTAGCTGAGGAATGTGATAGACGAAAGAACGATGAGCAAATAGAGAATGAAAGCACCGTTCAAGCATTTATGCGTAGATCACCAAACGCGAAAACGGTGGCGGACAAGTACGAAAGCTCAAAATGTAACGGAGCTAACAAACGAAATAGAAATATTAAGTGCTATAATTGCGGAAAAAGGGCCACATGGCTTCGGAATGTAAGTCAAAAACGGACGATCATAAAGGCAAAGCAGACAAAGCGATGCGAAGATAAAAACAGAAAAGTCGGTAGTGCAACTTAAAAATGTACTGTTCGTTCCACAATTACAATGCAATTTCATTTCGGTTATCAAAGCGGTGAACGCCGGTTGCACTGTAATATTCAAAATTAATTGTGCGCGTCTGCCTAATAAGGTCTAATAATTGCCAAACAAGTAAAGAACTTATTTCTGTGTGAGATAAGAAAAGCAACCAACATGGTATGCTTAGGAATGAAAGGCAAAGAGGAACTCGAGAAATTTCACAAGAGGTACGGACGTCTCAATGTGAAAAGCCTAAAAGAACTGAAACAAAAGAAATTAGTGCGTGGTCTAAAATTCGAAGAAGTGAACGAATTTGATAGTACAATTTGTCTAAAAAGCAAATGTTGCTCTAAGCCATTTACTGTGTCGGAAAATAAAAGCGATAATGTTCTCGACCTAATACACAGTGTTGTTTGTGGGCCGATAAACACAAATTTACACGGTGGTTCGCGTTACTTTGTTAACATGATTGTTGATAAATCGCGATATGTTCATGTATATTTTATTAAATACAAATCAGATGTCTGTAATGTACACATGTAACTGAGCGTTGGACTTCACAATTAACGTAGAGGTGCCTTTTCTCATCCCAGCTTACACAAGGAATAAATCCCTTGCAATGCCAGCGCAGCCTACATAGTACATCCACTTGCAGTAGCAGACTCTTCCCCAATATCATTCGAAGAGGTGTACTTCACTATAAGTGTAGTTACATTCTCTCTTAATAATCTGTGAATTGAAACTTTGCATGTGAGTCCACCTATTAAGGCTAAACGATCTTCCGCCGTCCCACGGATGCACGGTGACGGAAGCATACCATCGGAAGAAGCCTCCTTAGTCTTAATTAGGAAGGACTGTTGTGGGCTGAATGTGAAAGAGAAGTAGTCGGTTGGGACTCTCAAAGATACGACTAGCAAAATCAGCCTGCGGGGGGGGTTCGTTAACTTGTTCTCCAACACACCCACAATACAAATTTAGTAAGAATCCCTAAAGCCTGGAGTACAAAATAAGTAATCATAAAATAAACAAAGAAAGAAAATAAACAGAGATAGAGAGATACGAAATCAGACCTACATTTTAACTAAGCTACTACCCTACCTTTGATTTTCCTTTAGCGGACATGTTGATGGAAAATCCCTAAATGTATCTACATCGCCTTATCTAACCGTTCATCCTCAAATGAAAAATTTTATCTTTAGAACTTGATTGCAATTTTAGTTTATTCTATTCAATCATAATCCTGTTCATAATATCCAAAAGCTATTAAACTTAACAACGCATTTTAATTCAAACATAATAGTAAGGAAACATACGTAATATGGCTTTTCAGAGCCATTCTCTTTTCAGAATAAATTCATAATATGTCTTGCCTTCACAAAATTTGAAGAAACGTCTTATACAAGAGTAACCTAATTTAATTAACACCATTCGCCGATTAATTTTGCCATTATATTTTACTTAAACAATCAACTGTGGCTTTTCTTTCAATTTTCCTCAAATTCTTCTCTCGACTTTCAGTTGTAATTCTTTTTAACTAAAAGTCTGGTTGGTCAAGCCATTATCATGATTATCTCCATTTGCCTAAATTTTAAGCTCGATTGCAAATTCATGTAATGCTTCATACGGTTGCTACCACGTTAAACCGATTTAAATTCGATCAATGTTTTCATTTGGCTGTAACCACGGTAGAGCATTTTAGCAAACGAAGGGGTTGATCAAAACAAACCGAAAATTAAGTAGGCTGCACTCGAGTTACTACACACAGTATGACAATTCTGTTAGCCATAGTTATAGGCCAAGGTCAGCGACGTTCTTGTTTGTTTTATTCACTTTGAATATATTTTAATTACGCTTTCATCCAAAACATTCTCGAAGAGAAGCCAAAACAAAGTGTATGCGATGGGAGAAGCCAAAACAAAGTGCACTGACTTTGCTGCCATCAAACAGCTGATCACTTACAACCACAATGATACTTGAAACATTTACTTTGATAGGAATTCACAAACCATCACTGCACTTTATTTTCACTTTTCTTACTTATTTAGGCATGGTGGAAAATCAAACAAGCAATCTTTTAATCAAACTCACCCATCAGTTGTTCCGTTGAAGGCCTCCAAAGGTTCGAGGGTATTTCCTTTTCTTGAAATTGGGATTTAGAAGTTTAGTTTGAATTTAGCACCATGTACATGTGTTTGGACGTATGATTGTACTACATTTGCGCACAGTTGACTTATGACGTATGTATGTATGTCGAGCCTGCATGTAGTGTAGAATTGATGCCGAAGCGAGTAGATACCGCTTCGCGAGGAATTGATGTAAAAACGTAAAGAATTTTAGCCACGAAATTTAGAGAAGTGGCCACAGAATTTAATTAAACTAGTCATAAAGAAAATTAAGAATAAAAATTTATGAAATTTGCAAGAGGAATCAAAATTAAAGGAAAATCAAATTCGAGAAAATTCGGCACTCAAAAAAAAAGTTAAATGAAAATGGAACTTAACTCTCCGACTTCCCGGGATCTTTTCGTTTTCCTCGCAAAATGAAGTCTCTGGCAATGACTCGCTCGCACTCGCACTGCACAATTCCCAAATTTAGCTGGCTTTTAATCGGAGTCACTTTTTAGGCTATATGTCTGCCACAACACGCTTTCCCGCACAACTGCGTGAATGATGCTCGATTCCAATTTGGAATCGCCAGGGTACGCCGATTGTCTGCTTTTCTTATGCGTGCTGCATACCAATTCTGGCTACTTCCAGAGTCAAGCCTTAGCTGGATTGTTAACCAATTCCCAGGAGGAATTGGGTGCCCCCTGCAGGAGGAAAACTTAATTAGCTTGAGGCCTTTTAACATCTCTTTCGTTTATTTACCTGCTGGGGACTTGAAAAGTTACGTTTTCCGTCTTTTCTTGCCAAGATTTTTGGTTTCAACGCTGCCTGAGGTCAATGTGGTCCACAGCAAGGGTATCAAAACAATTATGGAGAGTTTACGCTATCAGAAACTAGTTTTCCTTGGTGCGGAAAATTGGCTTTTCACTTACGCGTAAAATAATATGCTCTCGAACTAGTTTAAGGCTCAATTAATTGATTGAGATAATAATCTGCTTTCAACAGTTAGCAGGATGGCTGAGATTTTTGAAGATTAAAATTCACACGCCACTCAATTGGAATCTTTTCTTAAAATTTGGACCTCTAGCGCCGTCAACTGTTCTCCTCAGCTGTTCGAGCGAAAAGAACGAAGCCGTGATGGCTGCTAGGCAGTAACCTCGATTGAGAGAGAAAGAGAGCGAGAACCGTATCATAATAACATTGGCGCTCTGTCGAAACGATACGTTTGATAGGCAACCCTGTGTCTGTTAATTTCTATCGATCCGTTGCAGGTTCAAAAGGATCGTTACGTTTGAAATTATTTCCTAAGTATGAACCAAAAGCAAATTAGCAGGTACGCCAGGAATTGTACATTACAACCACATGTTAGTTCAAAGATTCCCAATTGGGGAACTAACATGAAGAAAGACAATTACTGACGAATGTCCTTTGCATGATACAGTTCCTTGCAATCGCCCTTGAAGGTCCTCGAGTGCATAATAACTGCTACCTAATCTTTCTCTAACTCTTGACTTAAGCCACTGCGGATTAAGCTTAGCGTTTTTAGCTTTCGAAAAATTGCTCTGCGAAAAGTTTCGTCGGAAAACTTCCTGACCTACGCGAAATTGAACGTCCCTGGTACGCAAGTTGTAATGTTGCGCGTTTTGTTCATACGCTTTGGCTATATTCTGTCGAATCTCTTTACGCAGCAAGTTTAATTTGTCGTCCCGATGGAGTACATTTTCTGACTCATCTAATAAGCTTAAGCTTCTTAAGTAGCGCATAGTGAGATCTATGAGTGGCCATATCAAAGCCATATAGCGCGTGATACGGGGAACATCCTATGCTTTGGTGGTGTGCATTACGCAAAGCACAGCTTATAGCATAGATGTGGTGATCCCATTCTCTATGGTCGTCCTTGAGGTAAGCACGAATTGCCGCTATAATAGAGCGATTGAAGCGCTCTGAAGCGTTAGCTTGTGGTGAATACAAGGCTGTATACATATGTTTTATGCCCAAGGAAGTCAACCATGCGTTGAAATCGACTGCCTTAAACTGCGATCCATTGTCGCTCACCAATGTTTCTGGTATACCGTACGAAAAGAATATCTGATTTTGCAAGTACTTTTTTATAGTGGCCGATGAGAACTTTTTCAGAGGACAAAGCCAATGGAACTTGGATAACTGGTCAACCACAATGAGCAAGCCTATATGCCCTGCCTTACTTCTCGGATATGGTCCCAGAATGTCAACATACATTCGTTGGAATGGTCGAGTCGATACGGCTGCTTTGCCCATAAAGGGTTTTAAGGTAACGTTAGGACTTTTTGTGGTTTTACAAACTTCACAATTACGTACATAGTTTCCTACTTGAGAAACCATACCTGGCCAATCAAAATTCCTTCGCAGTATCTCCAATGTCTTTAGCCATGCCACCGTGAGAAGAGATAACTGTGTCATGAGCCCTATGAATGGCCTCACCAGATAAACCTGCCGGAATCCAGAGCTTAAACATGGATTGTCTACGCTGTTCCGTGCCGTCGTCATACTCTCTACGAATATAAACAAAAGGTTCAATAACTTTTATATCGGGATATTGATCTTCGTTTTGAAGAAATCTTTCTTTCAATTCTCTATAATCAAGGTCATGGAAATGTGGAGAATTTAGGTCGATTTCGGGTTCAACCTCCTCTAGAGCCATAGCTTCATCGCAATGCATTCTAGAAAGCTCTTCAGGAACTACATTTTCTTTCCCACGCCTATGACTGACAGTAAACTAGTACCCTTGGAGCTTCATAGCCCACCGAGCCATACCAAACTCGTATGGTCGGCAATGAATTCAAACTCTTGCATTTCTATGTAGCATCTAAATCTTTCTACTGCTTCTAGTGCTGCAAGACACTCGCGCTCAGTTACGCTATAGTTGCGTTGAGCGGTGTTAAGTTTCTTAGATATAAAAGCCACCGGTTTTTCGATGCCATCATCCGTCTTTTGTACTAAAACCGCCCCAATCCCAAAGTCGCTCGCGTCACAATGGATATAAAATTTCTAGCTGAAATTTTTGAGCCTTTCAAACGCTTTTTGAGCTTCATCGTTCCAAGAAAACTTCTTCTTGGTGGTTAACAGCTCTGTGATTGGGAACGTCACATCTGAAAAGTTCTCAATAAATCGCCGGTACCAACCAACTAAGCCTAGAATCTAATTGAATCGACTTTAGATGGATCAGTAGCTACTCCTCCATTGCCTATCACATAACCTAGGTACGCTTCCTCAGTTACGCAAAACTTGCTTTTTGCTACATTCAGGGTTAAAGTTGCTTTTCGGAACTGCTCTGACAGTTGCATCAACACAGACATATGTGAATCGAAATCTTCCGATAATACACATAGGTCGTCGAGATATCCGAAAACGCAATGTTTCAATTCGTGCGGAATTAGTTCGTCTATTAGACGACACATTGTCTGTGGAGCGTTGCAGAGTCCGAAAGGCATCACTGTAAACTGGTACAGTGAACGACCAGGAACAGTAAACGCGGTTATAGCCTTGCATTCAGGAGTAAAGGAAATTTGCCAAAAAGCATCCTTAAGGTCTATCTTGATTATAAAATTAGCCTTGGGTAACCTTGAGAAGATTCCCTCTATGCTTGGAAGCGGATGTGCATCCTTCTTTGTTACTTCGTTAATTTTCCTTGCGTCGAGGCATAAGCGAACCTTTTCTGGCTTAAGCACTAGTCGCATCGGAGAACTCCAAGAGCTGCTTGATTTCTCTATGACCCCAAATTCCAACATTCTATCCACCTCCTTATATAGAAGCTTTTCCACAGCTGGAGAGACCGGATAGAAACGCTGTTTAATTGGTTTGGCAGTTCTATTTCATGCGTTATCAGAGAAGTTCTCCCGAGTCCTTGTTCCTCGAAATTAGGAAAAATACGGATAATTGCTTCTAGTCGCAACCGTTGCTTAGCTGTTATAAGACACTGTTTGTCGCCGGAATTTCCACAAGGGGTTTCACAACTCTTGGGTGATGGAAGTTCGACCTCGGAAATTAATCCTGGAGCCAGGTTAAACTTTCTCCAAAAGTCAATTCCTAATATAACTCTTTTGGTTATCGACGGAATAACAAAGAAATTGATTAAATTGCTCGAGTTTTTATATTCTACTTCGACTGAAAAAACTCCTATTACTGGATGACTTTTGCCATCAGCAGTTTTTATACTAGAAGACAACTTCCTAAACTGCGGATATGATGACCAGTCAAGCTGGGCTATCGTTTCGCCAATGCAACAAATATTAGAAATACAGAAATTTGACAGATGCATATAGTCGACCATCCTTCGCATCGTTTATCACTACAGAAACAAGTAATTTCCTAGTTGATCTTGTTTTTCTCCAATAATTGAGCAAACGAAGTGTCGATCGCTTTGGCTTGTCTCCAATCTCACACACTTGGTTATCAAAAATTCTGTTTCGTGCTTCCATATAGTTGGTTTATCGTTCATGGTGATTGGAAATAAAAGTGGGGTATTTAATTTTTTTCGAATTGTCTGTCGGTAGAAGTGATTTTTCAATGCTTGCAGAAGCTATTAAATCTTCATAGTCTTCTGTTTGTTTTAGCAGTGAAGTTTTTGATAATGAATCAGAACTTATTTGTGGGCCATCCGACTGTTGTCGGTCCCTTCCGAAAATTTTCCAATCTATTTATGCATACACTACACTTATACAGGTATGCCTCATGTCACCGCTGCTATTTGCTTTATATCTGGATGACATTCACGAGCATCTAAAAGGTGGAGTAATGGTTGGAGACACCAATATTCGAGTGATCATGTATGCGGACGACATCGTCATTCTTGCGGACAAGCCCGAGACACTGCAGGACATGATAAGAAGCATAGCACGTAAATAACTCTTAACCCATATTGCCAGACGGCTCTGCTTACGACCACAATCGAACAAATAAAAAAAAAACGGTTTCGGTCTTCCCTCAACCGATTGTGTGCTCTCTGTTAGTTCGGATGTTGTTGAGCACGAACGCTGGTCGGTCTGACAACAACCCAATAACAGGCCCATTTCAGTCAATCGGTCCCAAAGTGAGTGTTGTTTGAAGACCGCTACGTCAAAATGTTAATCGCAAAAGGTCTCTGTGAGCTTAGTCAAGTGGGAGCAGAGCGTAACAGTGCGAGAGAGAATAAGAGAGCGCATGTAATGTGCTGCATACATACTTATGCGAGGCACATGTACATATGTCAATTCGCATCAAGATGTAAGCACGCTATGAGTGAGCTCACACACTTGCCTATAAACACCGAATGCTCACCGTGTGTCGGGCCGGGCCTGCCACACACACAAAAAAGACCTTTTCAGCGTTCGGTTGCTGTGAAAAGGTCTCCAAAAGACCGAGACCGACAAAACAAAAACAAATGTGTTTCTCTCCTCTCACGACCGAAAACAACCAGAGAGCGCAGTTGAGGGTTGTTTTTGTCCCTCTTTGTAAATGTGCCACACGAAACCGGTTGTTTTCTGACATCTGAAAAGAGAGGACCGGTTGTTGCGACCTCTGATAAGAAGACTAGAAAGCTACTGCACTATGTGGGTAATGGAGGTCAACAGGTCAAAGTCGCAAATTATGGTATTTCGAAAAGGAGGAAAACTGGCATCATTCTTTCATACTGAGGCTGTTCAAGTTGTTTCGGAATTTAAATACCTTGGAGTCGTGTTAACACCCACTATGAGCTTTAAAAAACATGTGGATGCCAGGTTAAAAGAAGCAAAAGGAAGCATAAATTCTTAGGAAGCGATAACCTGAACCTTAGCGCAAAATGGAATGTGTTCAATGCCATAAGTAGAGCCGTTCTCTGTTATGGGGCTCAAGTTTGGGGAGGCGAGGTAAGCGAAGAAGCAGACCAACTGCAGAAAACCAATTGCCGGAAAATACACCGAACTACCTATTAGCGATTGATGCATGCCTAGAAGACGGACATATTTATAGCCTAAACCTGCACCTAAAATATATATCGAGAACTCTTTTCGAGTACAACAGCACCAGATTGCCGCATATTTTGTCTCGGTATATGCTCCGACAGGGGATTGGACGGTACGCGACGCTTAGAAGAAAGCTCGAGGATCATTACATCAACCTTGGAAATGCAACGCACTACTCACAGTCATAAAAGAAGAAACTAAGTAGGAACATGTGAACATGGCCAGATCGAGCGAAGTTCGCTTATTCAAGAACTTAAACTATGCGGTAGGTGCTGAGTTCTGCAATAACGGCTCCACACAGAGGACTATTACATGGATCCTAAAGGCGAGAGGAGATATGCTGCGGCTAAATAGCAGCCTCAGAAACACGGAAACGGTGGATTGTGCTCGCTTTGCAACTGGAAGGAGATAGAGGACATGCAACATTTTATCGGAAGATGCCCTATTTTGAAAGAGTTTCGATGTCAATATTTAAAGAAGGAAGTGCTTGAGGCAGTAGAGGTCGTCGCGGCTCTGGATGGAGCCATGGGTTGGGCAAACCTGGCGGATTATATTGAGGGTGCTATAGTATATAGGAGGAGTATAGGAAATGAGGATTTTTAATATACTTGAGTTCATGTACAACAGTTCTATTTTATTAATGTCAAGTTTTTATATTTGTGATATGTTTTTTCTTTTATAGTTTTAAGAGCCTGGGATGGCCCCCTTAAGAGTGAAAGATCTGCTATCTCGCGACGAGCGGGGAAAGCAGGTGGTGTAACTCTGAAGGGTAAGTCTTCCTGTAGCTCACTAGGATTAACATAAATGCTATGTATAATTGTTCGATTAAGGCTGACGGCAATTAAGCCATGCCTAAATATGCAAAATGTTCTTATTTTATTTTTATTAATAATAATAAAGAACCACTACTACTACTACACTACACTGAGGCTTGTATACCCCTTTGGCACCACATCCGTAACAAAAGACGGTGCATTAATAAAGAAACATGTCCCATGAGTGCCCTGGTTTTTCACAATTCCAGCAAGTAAAGGGTTTACTTGTGCGCTGTATTGCTTCTACGTTTACATCTGAGTCTTGATTAGATACCAAGTCTTGCTCTTCGACTACAGAGACTGTACGATTAAAATTCTTTTGGTCGCTGTTGACCTTTGACATACGTTTACATTCATTTTCCTTGAACAGGTTTTCCCTCAACTGCACTAGTTGTCGTAGATGTGCAACTGATTGTACGGATATGTATAACAGTGCCTGCCTGAATTAAGTTTAAAGATTTCGTTTTAGTTATTGCACTTGCCTATACTCATCTAGAGGAATAGATAGTCTTGATGAAATGATCATAAAATCATCGTAAAATGATTCAAAAGGCTCTCCTTCGCCTTGCTTCCTTGGCCTTAGCTCTTCCATGATAGAATCATCGTCTTTGTTATTATGGTATTGGCAACTTAAATCTTCGCAAAACTCCTCCCAGTTGACTCTAAAGACCTCTTTACGGTACCACCAGTACCATTCTCGTGCCTTGCCAACTAGTAAAATGAGAAGGTTCCTGCATAAAGCCGAAAAATCATTTCTCAGGTAGTCTCCAGTGTAAATGGCTCCTCGGTCACCTTATACGCAATTGATAAATCTGACGCGGAAGTATGGTTTAAGGCCTGCTTCACTGTTAGCGGGGTTATAATGTTTCCATTTACGCAAAGCCCGCCATCTAGAAAGTGGTTGCGGATCAGCTTGATCAGGTGGGGCACATCAGCAAAAACAAAAGTTTTAAGTTCAGCATTTACTGGATGTTGAAACCAGGTCTTGTCTGAAAACCAAAAACATGTTTTTTTGTTAGTATAAACCAAGAACTGGAACGGCTATAAATTTCAAAATTCAAATTGTAAAATAACATTAAACGATTTTATAAAATAGGCAATTTTTAGACCAAAGATATTTGCATTAAATTGTGATGAACGAGGTTCACAAATATAGGTCCTGCAACACGAAGAACTTAAGTTTGGTTCTGATTCAAAAAATACCATTATTTTGATTTAAACATGAAAAATACGAATTAGAAATCCCTTTAAAATTTAATTTCACTCTTAAAAATTACAGTAAAAAAGGATTGTGTCATAATACATATTTACGTTGTAATAAATAAAAAAATCGTAAGTTTGGATATTTTCTGGACTGTAAGTTCTAAAAGCATGATGATATCAAAAAAGTGTAAATTCAACATACATATTTGGTTTGAATAGAACTGTGAACAAACCTCGTTCAACACACTTTAATGCAAATGTCCCTGGTTCAAAAATTGGAATTTTTCAATCGCTCTTACAGTTTGTTATTCCAAGATCCTTCCACAACTTTTGGTTTCCAGGTCTTAAATCGGAAACAATTGCCACCACTGGATATCCTGCTTGGTATAATTTGCCATTTATTTCGTGGAGCTTTGGCACGTCCATTCGGCAGTTAAAATCAAAGAAGACGGGCTGTTTCCACGATTTTTTAGTCCACGAACCATCGCGACTTTAACGTAATTGCTGGGCTTTTCCACAATGTCTGATGATGAGCTGTACTCATATGTCGAAACAACTTTCACTTCATCAAAGAGTAGCACACACAGTTTTTCGTCCTCGCTTAGCTCGATGTTTTGCTCCATTAGCCCGATGACAGCATACAAAGTTCCCGTCTTTATTTCTAGTTTTCGCACCCACCTTTGGAGTGTTGTGAGGCTAGGCAGGAGAAAACCTTTTTCATACAAATGTTTGTATGCTCGTGGACCAGCAGCGTGCAGACATAAACCGTATTAAATGTCTGCCGAACTCCATACAACCCTTTTCCCACCGTTACTTAACTTTTTCAGCTGCTTTTCCGAAAAAATCGTCGAAAGAGTTTCTTTTAGGACCTTGTACTCCTCTAATCCTTTCTTTAGCTTTATATTTTCCCATTCGAGATATCTAATTTTGTTTTTTAATCAGAATATCTCCAGATGTGCAGCCGACTGTATAGTTTCTCGTCTTAAATATGACAAAAAAAAATATATTTATAAATTCACCTGCATGCTCACACACTTATAATAAATACCTACTCTGTTTGCGAACCGCAGTCTTTATAGGTGCTGTCGGATGATGATACAATTTCATGAACTGCACAATTTTTTGGTACCGCATTTGGCATCAATCGTCGGCGCTTAGCTGCTTTGTCTTTAGATGTAGTCGTTTTTCAGTCGACGGCTTCAAAATTATTTTCGCAAATTCTAGTATTTTCCCTAATACTAAAGCCTATAGACTCTTCCCATATTGTTTTTTTTTCCAAGTCCTTGGGAACTCTTATGAGTTTAACCTTGCTTCGTGCAAACGATTTACGGCAAATAACACACTAACTTGACATTTTAACACACACTAAAATCAGAAATGACAGCACGAACTAACTATTACACAAAAATTTAGAAATATTTATCCGCAGCCTACCTTTTGCTTCAAGCATTCACAACACACTGGCCCTTGGCCCTGCAAACAGAGAGAGTGCTGTCTCTGAGGGCTTCACCTTGTTATTCGCACTATGAGGTATACGTATACGTTTCAAAAATGCGTATTGAAGTACGCATACGTTTTTTGACTGGATACGCATTGAAGCATTTGAAGCAATAAGTATACGTCTACGTTTTTGGTACGTTTTGCAGTTCTCTGATGTAGCTCATAAAATACGTTTGAAGCTAATCGCTGGAAACTAAATTTTTTTTACAATCTTGACCACCAATATTCTACCCATGGTGCTGAATTTGTCGAAACAACAGTCGTTGTTTAATTTTCGTTATCGTCATTTTTCTCGTTACCGTAACTGTTACCGCTATCGTTATAATTTTCGTTATCGTTATCGCTATTTCTTATATCATCCTTACAAACTTAGTTTCATGTAAATCGGATGAAATATAGTTTATTGCATTCGGAGTGTCCGGAGGTTTTCCGACCATAGGGCCAAATTTCCAAAAAACGGAAGATCACATTACAAATTAATTTTTTTACGGTCCTTACAAACCGAGTTTCAAGTCAATCGGATGAAAAACAGTTTTTTGGATGCAGAATTTTCCTAGAGTTTTCCGAGCCTACTGTCGAATTTTCCGACATCGCAAACTGGTATCTCAATTTATCTTACTAACCATCCTTACAAAATGAGTTTCAAGTCAATCGGATGAAACTTCACTTACTATTCCTTCAAAACGAATTTCAATTCAATCGGGTTAATTATAGTCACTTAGCTTGCAGACTTTTCCGTGAATTTTTCGACGGTCAAATTTTCCAACATCGGAAAATTACATGTCAATTTATTTCACTTACTTTCCTTACAAACCGAATTTTAAGTCAATCGGATGAAAAATAAATTTTTGCATATCAAATTATCCCGGGAATTTTCCTTGTTGGCGGATTTTCCGAAATCGGGAAAACACTGCTTACAAACCGACTTTCAAGTTAATCGGATGACAAATAAAATGTTCCCCGTACAAACTTTTTCGACGCTTCTGCGGGGATTTTCCGGCATTGCGATCAAATTTTTCAACATCGGAAAATGACATCTCAATTTATATCACTTACTACACAGTACGACACTAAAACAAGCAAGAAAGTCGGGTCAAGCCCGACTATACCATACTCTGTACCAAGAAAATTATACTCTCAGCATAAATTTTGATGCTGCAGTAGCAGCGAACAGTCTTTTGATCATAACTCGAAAACCGTTCATCCGATCTTCTTCATTCCTTTGGCGGATCGATAAGTTAATCTGCTAACTAAATATGTCCAGAAGCCATCTATCTTCCAAACTGTGGGAGATATGACGTTTTCTAAATTGCGGGGGCGGGAGGGGGCGTGGCCAAAATTGAAAATAAACTTGAACTGCCTGCAGACATAAGAAGCATATGTCCCATACATGTCAAACCTCTATCTCTTACCATCTCTGAGATCTGTGCGTTCATACGGACAGACAGACGGACAGACGGACATGACGGACATGACTCAGCTGTTGATGCTGATCAAGAATATATATACTTTATAGGGTCGGAGATGCTTCCTTCTGGATGTTACATACTTTTGCACAAACTTATAATACTCTGTGTACCTACAGTACAGAGTATAAAAATCCCGGGATGAGACCCTTAAATTCTGATAGAAGGCACTTCTGTAAGCATCGCCTCATACCCAGTTTCTCAACTGTACCTTAGGATCGTGTTCTATGGGTACTTTTGTAGTAGCAACACAAAGCGACAACAATTTTACCTTCAAAAATAATGGTTCAAGAAAAAAATCTACAAAATTCAGCAAACACAGACAGGGTCATTGGGAACGTAATATCAAAAAATCGCGTTATACGTACAATTGGTTAAGGTACCTCCAGAAGGGGTCAAACCTAAATTCTTAAATATCTTTAAAACCACACGGTTGATTTTTATTTAAAACTAAATTTATGATGGCACAATGGGTTATTTCGTGTTACTCCTCAGCCAAAAAACCGCGAGATGGAGTACCATTTAAACATCCACCCACGAACATCTCCATGTTAGTCATAAAGTAGATCCTAAAATAGACCAATCTGCGATTTCGGTGTCTCCAACATAGCCTTGGTTCGCGGGCAAAGGGTATTTTTGTACAAGCAACTGCCTTAGAACAACATTGACCATTAAGGGTATTAGCAGCTTCACAAAAATTATGCTATTAATCTTTCAGGTAACCTGCTTCATTGCAAACAAGAAAATATAACAAATTCACTAAAAAAGGGCTTTAATGGACTAACCGAGATACACTAAGATGCTTCGAACTAAAGTTTTAAATAATGATATCTGTTTTCCCGCTGGTAATGGAGATATTTACCCATTAGATTAATTCCATAATTTTTGGGAGCAGTTAATACCCTAAATGGTCAATGTTGCCGTTAGTCAATTGCTAGTACAAAAATGCTCGTAGTAAGCGCAAAAATGCTCCGTAAGAAAATCTGAAAACGCAGTTCGGTCTATTTTTAAGTCTAGTTAGTGGCCCATATTGCGTGGGTTGTGGGTGGATCTTTAAATGGTACTCCATCTCGCGGTTTTTTGGCTGAGGAGTAACATCTCTTAGGCCCACGAAATAGCTTATAGTGCCATCACAAATTTAGTTTTTAGTAAAAATCTACCGTGTGGTTTTAAAGATATTTAAAATTTAGGTTTGACCCCTTCTGGAGGTATCTTAACCAATTGTACGTATAACGCGATTTTTTGATATTACGTTCCCAATGACCCTGTCTATGTTTGCTGAATTTTGTAGATTTTTATCTTGTACCATTGACCACTAAGTTAAAATTGTTGTCGCTGTGTGTTGCTAGTTGAGAAACTGGGTATGAGGCGATGCTTACAGAAGTGCGTTCTATCAGAATTTAAGGGTCTCATCCCGGGTTTTTTCCAAAAGTTTGATTTTGTCGAACTGTGCTATCCTTACAAACCGAATTTCAAGTCAATCGGGTTAAAAATAGATTTGTGCATCTCGAATTTTCCGGGAATTTTCCTTGTCGGCGGATTTTCTGAAATCGGGAAAACACGTGTCCAATTATTTTGCATACTTTGCTTACAAACCGAGTTTGAAGTCAATCGGATAAAAAATAAAATTTTCCCATACAAATTTTTCCGACGCTTTTCAGGCTTTTCCGGGTGGAATTTTCCAAAACCCCGTCTTAGTACGCACTTTCACCACATAAGGAAACTTCTGTCCAATTTTCAGCCTTCTATCTCTTACCGTTTAGGCTGTGCGATGATTGTCAATCAGTGAATCAGTGAGGACAAACTATTTTATATATATAGAGATATATTATTAGATTAAAGAAATATAATTATACGTCACAGCCTAGAATAGGGCCTAACGTACCGAAGAAACCAAGTCATCAGTAACATAAGCGTTCCGACTCCGTCGTTCTCACGAAATGAAGGTCACCCATTGTGCGTATACACAAACTCACGAACATGCAAGATTTTATTATGTATGTGTGTATGCAAATTTACTTACTTGCCGTTTCCACTCTTGCAGTAAAAGATTACTGCTTGGCCGACCAACGATCTTGGAATTCCTTGCCTTAACTGTTGCCAATGCAGGCTTAGTAGACTCTTTTCCGAAAAATTAAGCTCTGAAATGAATTTAGACACATGTATAGAATACTCTAAGTCAGACACAAAAAAACTTCTACATATATACATATAGTATGTAACACATGTGCTTTCTCTAGTACACATTTATGCTCACAATTGAATTGTATATTGCATATATGCTTTAATGTTCACATCACATAAATTTACAAACTGTACTTACCAGCAAAAATGCAAGCAAACGATTCGCCGTTTACCTTTTTTAACAAAATCTCCATAACTCAGTCACTGTCAATGCATCAAAATCAAATGAAATAAACGCCGGCAAAGCGAACATGGCACGGCAGTTTTGCTTCGATTGCTTCTAGAATAACCGTTATGTCAGAGCAAAGAACGAAAAAAATTGCACTCCGCGCAAATAGATAAACATACGCTGACGTAGAGAGAGAGAGAGAGAATAGAGCGACGAGCCGATTTTCTAGTTTTCAGAAATGTTTTTTCTAAAAAACACAAAATCATTCTTAATAATAAGTCGCCGTTTTATTAAGAAAGAGCTTCAACACTTTTTAGAAAGAGCCTTTCTTAACATTTGCTATTTGGTAGGCAAGAACATTTTGAAGAAAAACATTTCTACAAAATAGAAATTTTTTCTTATAATAAAGGCGATTGAAACCAATAAAAAAATTTTCTGCAATTTAGAAAAGTTTTCTATTTTTTAGAAAAAAATTTCTTAATATGAGAAATTATTTCTAATTTTGAGAAACAAATTTTTGTTATGGCGAATTCCTCAAATTTACGGTAATTTTTTTTCTGAGTGTATAAATGAAATTTTATTCAATAAACCCCCTCTCACTCTTTATCTAATCTTTAAACGAACAAGCTCTATTTCCCTTATTTCTACTACGGTTCGCGAGATCTCTAACAAATTGATCCAGTACGATTGAAGAAAATTTGAGATTAACTTATATACCGATTTGTATGGTCAATGGTCATACTGCAACTCAGCGCGCTGAGTGCAACATAACCTAATTCGACGCTAACTATTTCCGAGCTTGGCCACCAATGCACGGTAGCCCCAGCCATTAGGTTAGGTAAGGTAGTTCCGGCTGACCCCAGATTGGGTCACACATAGACCTTAGCGTCCTTAATGAGGCCGGGTGATTATTTGGGTACGTTTGACTTAGAAATCCAGGAGGATTTGTGACGTTTTGGCAAATGCCAATAATGGTTTTCGGGGCCTCTTGGCCGCTTCCTCCAAAGAAGAGAACCGTGGGGTGTGCAGAATTTTTAATCTTAACGTGGCAAAAATTTTGACAGCCAACCTCAAAAAGGGAATACACGAAAGGGAAATCGGTGGAAACAGCGCTACACTCCCTACTAGCCACCGTCGAGAAAGCACTGTACCATCAAGAGTATTCCTTTGGAGCATTCCTCGATATATCTGGTGCATTCGACAACGTCTCCAAGGAGGCAATAATCCGCAGCCTAAAAGCTGTATCAATAAACAAGTCTTTGGACTCGTTCATATACAACATACTGAGGTGCAGAAGAGTTACAAGCCGAGTGGGGTACCGCAACCATGACGAAGGAGGCATATGGCGGCACGCCTCAAGGCGGAGTACTGTCACCCTTTCTATGGAACCTTGTGGTTAACGAACTGCTAACGAAATTTCGCAGGGAAGCACCCAAGAGAACCGCAAATGCCGACGACATAAGCATAATTAATGGAAATGTCCATCGACTCTCAGCTCAATCATGGACTCTGCACTCAAAGAGATACTAAAATAGGCCACAGAAGCCGGACTTAGTATTAATGCGGAGAAGACGGATCTCATTCTCTTTACTAAGAGATAAAAGGTACGGCAATGGACTCCACCAAAGATAAATGGAATATCACTTACGCCAAAGAATAACGTTAAATACCTTTAAGTAGTAATCGAAAGTAAGCTGTCATGGAAGCGAAATGTGGAAGAAAGAGTGAAGAAGGTGGCCAACGCACTATATGCATCCCAGAAGATGCTGAGTAGCACCTGGGGCCTGACACCAAGTCTGATGCATTGGCTTTTCATTACAGTAATACGACCGATACTGCTACACGGTATACTGGTATGGTGGCAAGCCATGGAGAAAACCACATCCTAAAGCTGATGGAAAAGACCCAGCAACAGGCACTGGTCTGTATTACGGGGGCGCTTAGGTCCACTCCAACCAAAGCATTAGAACATATCTTAGGTGTCAACCCTCTGGACATCCAAGCACGCCTTCTGGCACAAAAGACCGATCAACGTCTATGTGCGGCAGGCACCATGGCGCTACAAAGCTATGGATACAGCATAGTTGGTAGAGAGATCAATAGTAGCACGGACTACAATATCCCAAAGATCAACTCAATATGCACATCTGCACTATTGGGACCAGAAGACTGGCGTACAGGACTGGCCCAAGAAGCAGCGCACCTCTTTACAGACGGCTCAAAGATGGACCTAGGAGTCGGAGCCGCCGTATACTGTGCAGAGCCAGAAATAAAGCTCTCATACAAACTGCAAAACCACTGCACCATATTCCAGGCAGAAGTTTTCGCAATAAGGAAAGCAGTGAAGTTGGCGGAAATCACGCTCCATTCAACCAAATAAATATCTACTCGGACAGCCAAGCGGCAATCAATGCAATGCAAGGACACTCCATCAACTCCAGAAATGTCCTGGAGAGCAAGGAAACACTAGATTCCCTCAGCATCTCCAGAAAGGTGCAAATTTAGTGGATTCCCAGCCGCCGGGGCATCGATGGAAACGAGATGGCAGACAGTCTTGCAAAAGCCGGAGTCATACTCGGCCAAAAAGAAACACTAAACACACCTATCTCCATACAGACGCTAAACAGCAAGATGGAGGAGAAAGCAGAGAAAGAAGCAGGAGTGGGGTGGGAGATAACAACCGGATGCAGAAGCTCTAAAATTATGTGCAAGGCAAGAGACATAAAACTTACGGACTATCTGCTACAGCTCCAAAGAAGAGGCTGTAGACTGCTCATTGGCATACTAACGGGACACTGCCTTGCAGACGCTCATGCGATATAGATTGGCATAACGAAAGAGGACACCTGCGGGATATTCATGGAACCTGTAGTAGCAGAAACTCCAGAACATCTCATTTGCAGCTCCACAGCAACTGCCACGATAAGATTAAAAATTCTACACACCCCACGGTTCTCTTCTTTGGAGGAAGCAGCCAAGAGGCCCCCAAAACAATTGTTGCCATTCGCCAAAACGTCAAAAATCCTCCTGGATTTCTAAGTCATTAAGGACCTTAAGGTCGATGTGTGACCCCATCTGGGGTCAGCCGGAACTTCCTAACCTATACTCAATTTAATTTTGGGTTGAAATTCAGATCAGAACTCTTTTAGCTTTGGTTCTGAAACACTACGAGCTAAATCAATTTTATTGAATTTTTTAACTTACTTTGTGGGGACTCGTACTCGGGACCTTTGGACTTGAAAACGATAGGAATGCCGTCTCAACCAGCTGTGCCATTGCGTACGCTGTCTGCTATACTGCTAAAATACTACTTATATCGAATTGTCTAAAAGTATTCATCATTATATCCCAGCGGCGCAAATCGACATTACATAATGGATTACTCCTTCATTACTTTGCCTTTAGTATGACGGAAATAATCCCTTACAGTCTGCACTACTTTGCCATATGCATGGCCGCTTTGTAATCGGGGTGCGCACAACCTGCATTAATGGTAATAAAAGTTGTATGCATGAGCCGAACAGCCACCGGATTGCACTTACAAATGCGTATTACTTTTCATAAATTGTAATGCGGACTGTTCGCAGTCTGTTTACTATCCCTTTACAGAAAAGCAGCAGTTATGGTTCATTACTTTTCCGTCAGGCGTAATGCATACTTTCGACAGAACGCATTTAGCTGCGCGCGGGTGGGATTTCTGTCATTTTGCAAACATACGACCGCTTGTAACTCTCAAGTTGGAATTCCCTGAAGTGGGAACATAATAGAGGTAACTTAAAATCGCCGATTTGATATGCTTTTAGTCAACTCAATGTGGTTTTTAATTAATTTAATATGATTTTGGTACATTATGTGGTCGGAAATGTTTCCTTGTTTGAGTTACAAACAACTCGATAATTTTAATATACCTTTTTTGGAGGGAATCAGAAAGCAAGTGTTAGGATCAGCTGTTTGTTCTCTGTAGATGAAAATATCGATAAATATATCGGTACTAAACCAGTTCTAAACTTAACAGGAACCTTAGGCTACAGCTAAGTTTTTGCTTTGTTTTAGCCTAACGCAGCATTGGACTCTCAAATTCTACTAAACTCAGAGCCTTTGACTAACCTGACATTGAGAAATTTGGTTTATGGAGCTACAATTAAAATTAAATTTAATATCTCAAAACTCAGCAAGGTTGGTGCAAGTTGGCCAGATGGGTTGCATGGAAAGTTCCAAGTGGAACCTATTGTATAAGTCGGCATAAGATCTTAAAGCAAATGTTTAAAGTATAAGTATAAGTATAAGTATAAGTACAAGTATAAGTATAAGTATAAGTATAAGTATAAGTATAAGTATAAGTATAAGTATAAGTATAAGTATAAGTATAAGTATAAGTATAAGTATAAGTATAAGTATAAGTATAAGTATAAGTATAAGTATAAGTATAAGTATAAGTATAAGTATAAGTATAAGTATAAGTATAAGTATAAGTATAAGTATAAGTATAAGTATAAGTATAAGTATAAGTATAAGTATAAGTATAAGTATAAGTATAAGTATAAGTATAAGTATAAGTATAAGTATAAGTATAAGTATAAGTATAAGTATAAGTATAAGTATAAGTATAAGTATAAGTATAAGTATAAGTATAAGTATAAGTATAAGTATAAGTATAAGTATAAGTATAAGTATAAGTATAAGTATAAGTATAAGTATAAGTATAAGTATAAGTATAAGTATAAGTATAAGTATAAGTATAAGTATAAGTATAAGTATAAGTATAAGTATAAGTACAAGTATAAGTATAAGTATAAGTATAAGTACAAGTACAAGTATAAGTATAAGTATAAGTATAAGTATAAGTATAAGTATAAGTATAAGTATAAGTATAAGTATAAGTATAAGTATAAGTATAAGTATAAGTATAAGTATAAGTATAAGTATAAGTATAAGTATAAGTATAAGTATAAGTATAAGTATAAGTATAAGTATAAGTATAAGTATAAGTATAAGTATAAGTATAAGTATAAGTATAAGTATAAGTTGCAGGTTGGCATAATCATCATGTGAAATAGTTCTTGCTATAATTAGAGATCAAGTGCGATTAGACGATTTGTGAATAGGATTGTTAACAGGAATAATGTATTGTTGTCAGAGAGCATACTTATGGTGGCAGTGCGTTCTTATTCAAGTTACAGATTTCTACCACTGAGGTGATATTCAAATTTTTCAAAATAAAATTTGTTTCAACATTAAAAAAAAATTAATAAAACCATAACTAAAAGACCCAAATCTTTGACGGTGTCTGGTCACACTGCTGCAGCGAGTGAAATTGATCGATATCGGGTGTCAATGTTGCTTAGAAAACCAACTGAATTAACCGCTCATCTCGAGAACAAATTTGAGCAGCGCTTAGCTAACCGTAACTTTTGAGAAATTGTGCCTTACACATACTGTTTTTGTGGCAGAAAGAATAACGCAGTTCCACTCTTTACAATACGTGTGCTTTATTCAAGTGATCCACACAAACTGCCGCTCTGCTCTCAGGCCGACTCACATCAACCCCCGTTTCTCATGCTGAGAGTCACATCAGAGAGCAGAACTCGAAAGAGAGTAGTACTCTCGAGAGAGTGGCGGAGCATGGAGTTCTCTCATGGTCCGTTATGTGTGTCTGTGTGTGGGCTTGTGCCTCTGGCCTACTACAACTCGGCCATCATGACCATGAGATAGTCCTCGATCTCACGTGCATACAATACTTCTATCTTAACCTATAACAATGGTTTTACAATAATCTTAAGACTATTTACAATATTTACAATTTATATTACCAACAGGATTTATATTTTTATCCAATGCTTTATGTTTTGAAGGCTCCATACGCCCTGATAAGGATTTCGCTTGTAGGGAGAATCCCTTGATAAACCTACTGAAATAAGAACATAGTCCCAGAAAGCTTTGTACTGCTTGCGTCTTATCTGGGATTGGGAAGTTCTTTACCGCTTCTAGTCCTCTATCATCTGCTTTTATGCCTTCTCCTGTTATCAAAAACCCCAAATATTTTTTGCTGGTCTGCATAAACTCGCATTTGTCCATCCTTAGCTCTAACTTGTTTCGTATTAACCTGCTGAATACTTCGCTTAACGTTTCCATATGCTCTTTTATGTTTTTGCTGGCGATCATTATGTTGTCCATATATAAAATGATCTTATTATCCCGAATCATGTCAGCAAATATGCTGTTCACGAACATCTGAAACACTTGAGATGCGTTTTTCAAACCCATTGGCATCCTTAAAAATTCGAATTGCCCTAATGGGGTGACAAATGAAGTGAACTTAATTGATTCCTTTTCGACAAACACATGAAAATATCCATTTTTCAGATCAAGCTTTGTGAACACCTTCATACCTGCTAACCTATCTAATAAGTCATCGATCAAAGGCAATGGATAATTATCCTTTATAATGTACTTGTTCAAAATTCTAAAATCAACACACTGTCTTAAGTCTTTCGTCTTCTTTTTAACAAGTACCACCTGTGACGCATATTCCGAACTGCTTGGCTGAATGATGCCTTCCCTCAAATATTCATCCAACATTTGCTGTAACTTCTCTTTTTCTGCGTAAGACAGCCGCCTAGGCGAGCAGGTAAACGGTTTGTCTTTTTCAAGACGTATCTTTATTTCACATCTGGTCTCTGGATTTTCTGGCCTTTTAGCATTTACATAGTCATTTTCCAGCATCTCAGTAAATGTACATCGTGTCTTATAATCAACTTCATCGCCAATGTCATACACATTCTCTGCTTTTCCATTATCCAAAACATTTATCCTCAACATTTCCCTTTCGAAGTCATCTTCTAACGATTTTCTAACTATTTTCATTGCCTCACTAACTGTTTTCATTTCATTTGTTTCATCTTCCAATGATCTAACTATTTTCTTTGCCTCACTAACTGTTTCCATCTCGCCTGCTTCTAACAATTTTACTTTTCGCTCACTAACTGTTTCTGTTGCTAACAATTGTTCATTTACATCTTCATTCGCTTCTGTCAATTCCACCTTTTCTTCACTAACAGTTTCTGCTGCTGACCATTGTTTACTTGCATCTCTAATCTTTTCTGTCTCATTTTCTCGTATGCCTGAATCATCTTTACAAATCCTTTCTTGCTCACTGCTTGTCTTCTCGTCTTCTAAACTTTCCGAACCGATGTCATATATTTTCTCAATTGT
This sequence comes from Lordiphosa fenestrarum, assembly GCA_035044985.1. Taxonomy (NCBI): domain Eukaryota; kingdom Metazoa; phylum Arthropoda; class Insecta; order Diptera; family Drosophilidae; genus Lordiphosa; species Lordiphosa fenestrarum. The sequence goes on along the minus strand of JAWNNO010000340.1, from coordinate 12,323 downwards.
TATCATTTTCAGGGCGTCAAGATTAACATTCAAATCACATGCATCCATGAAGTCTCTACCAAGTACCACTTCGTAACTTATAGACTCGTCAGCCACCAAAATCAAATTAAAATATATCTTTATTGAATTTCTCGTAATGTAACATAATATTTCTCCAATCGTTTTTAATTGGCTTTTATTTAGCCCAAAATAAATTTCACAATTCGGGTTTAAATTCAATCCCTGTGGAATATGTGACTTCTTTACGAACGAAATGGGGCTGCCCGAATCTATGAGGCACTCTGAAATTAGCGACAAACTAGCGTTATCTCTAAAAAAAATCTCGAAATACCTTACATAATTATTTTTATTCTCCGTCTTCTTCTGGGAGCATTGCGCTATAAAATGATCCAATGAGCCACACCCATAGTAGGATCCTGGTGGTCTCTTTGGCTTGCGACAATCTTTGGCCCAGTGCCCCTTCGAGTTGCAGTTGTGGCACCGCGATACCCTGTCGGCACCTTGTTCCTTGGATGGCTTACCCTTGTTGTCCAGCACATCTCGCCCTGGTAGACGTACCTCTGCAAAGGCCCGCAGCATCCCAGTCGGATCGTCAAAGCATTGAACACGCGCTTGAACACGTATGCTCTCCAATGGGATGCCTTCGATGATTCCATCTAGCAGCTCGTCGTTATCAATTTTGATGTCTCGGGCCAGCATAGTCTTCTCCTCAAAGTAGACTACAAACCTTTCAGCCGATCGCCAAGTCCGTGCCTCGAAATTGCGCCGCCTCTCAGCCTTTGATTACTTGGCTCCGTATGCCAACTGCAGGTGCTCCAATAGCTGATCCACCGGTTCTACAATGCGCGCCGGATCCGCGTGAAGCCATTGCAAAGCGCCGCCCTTCAATTTGCTCACGCAGAGCAAGTGACGCTGAGTTTCATCCAACTCGTACAATCCTGCCACATTGCCCAGTTGAGCAATCCAGTTGCACACGCTCGTCGATCCACTGAAATCCATCAAGATTTCCTTCGCCATTTGAAATGCTGGTGATGCCCATCCGCCACGTTTTTTCTCTGCAGGCTCATTGAAATTCTTCTCAGCATTTGCCATCTCTACTTTTCGTTGCGCGGCTACACTGCTGGTGACGTCATCAGTGCTGCTGTTCTCTGCTTGTCTGTTTTCGTCGCCGTCTTGTTCGGCATCTTCATTTACTGCGCCGCCGTTTTCTGTGATACTGGTGTCGTCTCTTTCTAGCTGACGCCGAACTGGCGCGTTTTTGCCTTCGCTTTGTAGCTGCATTGACTGTAGAAAAATTTTGGTGGCTTCTATTTCATCATGCAACGATTTTAGCACGGTGGCGTTTTTGGCCACTTCCTCCTTCTGCTTCAGGATTGTCCAGTTTAATGGTGCGTCTTCTGTGGACTCTGCGGACGTTTCAGGCTGTGCTGTGTTGTCGTTGTTGTTCTGGTCGAAGCTGGGTACGCTGCCTCGCTTCTCGACCGGCACTTCGTTCAGCCTGGCCACTAACTCCGCTTTAGAGCCTTTTGTGTCCATTGCCAAAGCCGATAGCCACTTTTTTAATGTTTGCACTGACACTTTGTTAATGTTTATGTCCATTTTGCTTTTGGATTTTTTAACCACTTCTGATTTTGTGGCAGAAAGAATAACGCAGTTCCACTCTTTACAATACGTGTGCTTTATTCAAGTGATCCACACAAACTGCCGCTCTGCTCTCAGGCCGACTCACATCAACCCCCGTTTCTCATGCTGAGAGTCACATCAGAGAGCAGAACACGAAAGAGAGTAGTACTCTCGAGAGAGTGGCGGAGCATGGAGTTCTCTCATGGTCCGTTATGTGTGTCTGTGTGTGGGCTTGTGCCTCTGGCCTACTACATTTTGGTAAGCAGAACGAACGCATCCTGTAAAATAGTAGGAAAGACTAGGTAAATACGGATAGTACTAAAATAAGGATTTGCCAAAAAACACAGTGGTCCACAATGGCTTCGCTAGCGGCACATAAATAAAATGTTGACTTTTGAAATCCGTTAATTTTTCTTTCCTTCTAGAAAAACTTCTAGATCCAATTATTATTTACGTGTAATTCATATATTGTGTTAGAAGTAATGCGATTTAGAAGTTTGGGTTTAGTTTCTATATCCAAGTGGGCCTGTATTGCATGTGCCACAATGAAAGTGTAGGTATTGGTATAAGGTATTTATATTCGGGACGATTTTGGCTCCTTTGTCGCATTGTTCAAAAAAACTACCTCAATACTTAATAGATAGCCTATCATTTTTTTTCAATCGAAATTTATTAGCAATTTATTAGTTATTGGCTTGGTGCGGTTTATAACTTAGAGTAAGTTATAAAGCTATGGCTTCGAACCGGTTCAGTTTCTAATCGGTTTGCATCCCTGGCTCAATCTGATTTTAAGCAATTATTGGTAAATCGTCTTGGGGCCCAAATATTTGTATACCCTCTTCCTATGAAAATTTTGAAAAGGGGAATCATGAAGTTGTGCAAAAGTATGTAGCAGGGAGAAGGAAACATTACCGACCCTATAAAGTATGTAGATTCAGATACTCAGATACTATAATATATAAAGCCACAGGAACCTTTACTTGTTTATATATGCGTAATTATTAGTCTTTAATAAACCACTATTTTTTTTTTTCAGGAAGTGCATAGAAGACTAACTGTCATGTATAGCTCTATAAGGGATTACTTAAATGTTACTATTCCATTGTCTAAAATTGACGTGGTTGCAATTCCCGGGCTCTCAAGTGTACGCCCTGTTGATAATTGGGGTTTACTGTTAATAAAGTGAAGTATTTTTACTACCTTAAATTTTACGAAATAAATAAAGAATATTTTCACAGGGACAGCGAGCTTTTTAAGAAAACGTATTTTGGCCTTGTACAAGAGCTGATTTACCAATGGATCGGCTCATGGATAACCCCTTACTGGTGGAGTGATGCACATGTTAGCAAAGCTTTAACAAGTTTCTTAGCATCAGAGATCGTCACACAAGTAAGGCAGATAGCGCACATGCGATAATTTTTCTAATACTCTGTTTTTTTATCCAGATAGATGGTGGAGTCGAGTTTAATGGAAAATATCCCATGACAATTCTTTACTCTTTATACTATGAACTAAGTAAAAGATATCCCCATTCACGCATAACAGGCATGAAACAAGAGACAGTTTCATTTAAAACCGAACTAGTAATTCGCATGTTGAACTTTACATTGGGAAAGTCAACTTTTCAAAATGGAATACGTAACTTCATTGCTGACCACCACTATAAAACATTCATTGGAGATGACCTTTGGGATGCATTAACCAAACAAGCAGTGCAAAATGGAAAGCTTGATAAGCAATATAGAATATCGGATATTGCTAGTTCATGGATTACTAAAGACCGTCTTCCTGTTGTTAATGCCCAAAGAGATTACATTTCCAAAACGATTGTACTGCATCAAAAAGTATATCTTAGAGAGCGGCCCCACGATGTACCAGAGCAGGACAAAATGCTTTGGTGGATACCTATCACACTGAATCGCCAAGACACACTTAACTTCGCCGAGTGTAGCCCTTATGTGTGGATGAACAATTCTAGGCAAATAAATATATCGAATATGCCGGGATATGATAAATTTATAATTATAAATCAAGAAGAAACTGGACCGTTTCCAGTAAACTACGACGAACAAAATTGGAACATGTTGTCAAATTTCTTACAAACTGAGGCCGGAAGAACTAAGATACCAACACTAACAAGGTAAGATAAGTTTTTGGAGTGTTTTATTTTCTATCTAGTCTCAACACACTTGCGCACTCGATTTTTACACAAGGTGTAGGGACAATTCTAAAAAAACATTCAGCAAGAAACCATGGGTCAAAAATGAATTCTTAGTCCGCGCAAGTAGACTTCAAATGTTTAAGTAAACTCAGAAAAAAAATTATTAAGAAAGTCCGCCAAGCTCGACAACGGTAGACTCTGTATGTATCGAACCGCCAAAGGAATCATAAAGATCGGATTAGCGAAAGTCGAGTTATAAGGAAAATAAATATATATGCTCAGCAATGGCGGTGGCAAAGCGATGGGCTGCACATCAGACACTATATGGCTTTTTTGCCACTTTGTATGACTTCTAAACTAAAATGTTCAGATATATGCAAGCGTTTTGGTATTGTTGGTATATAAGTCAAGTGCTTTAAGGGTGGATGGAATGTCTGAGTATATGAAGACGTTTTCTTCTCTGATTGGTATTGTGATAAGGTAGGTGGCTGCTTCCTGAATGGCCTCCACCTCCGCTTTTCTACATTTTCGGCGAGCTTTAAACCATCTGGAGAGTTATTGATGGGGTGGCTCTGCTGTGGGGTATGTAGTCCCAATCGTGTCGGCTAGGGAAATAGACGTCGTATGATTTGTCAAACATCGTGTGTAGTAGTCGCACAGTAGTCAGCCTATAAGCCTATTAGCAGTAAGCCCGCTTGGTCTATGAGTATGGTGGAGTGTCCCGAACTCCCCCGTTCCAGTCATCGGATTTTCTTAGTCAAAGGGCTGTTGTGATAGCAAGTTGTCTTAATATAAGGTCCAGTGCTAAGAGGTAAGAGGTGTGCAGTGGTTATTGTGTTTGTCTACTGAGCCAGAGGTCCTGCCTCAGGGTATCTAATGAATAAGGTTTTTTTTCTTTAAATAACTTATTCTCCCGGTTACCTTCACCAGTTTGTCGGCGACAGCTGTGAACAGTGCTGGGAAAGCTGATTAGTTTTTTTAATCAGCCATAGTTGACATAAATTTTTTTTGTTTTATTTATTTAATTATTTAGTTTTTCAAGCTAGAAACAATTACTTAATCTAAATTGTTGAACTTTTCAATTACTATTAAATCCTGTTGAAATTTGTTTATATTTTAGCTCAACTATTTTTTCAAATCAGTTGAATTTTAATTTAATTTTTCCATTAGAACTAGTTGAAAAGTCAAGTTTTAAGTCAATTATAAATGGCACTTGAACCCAGTCAAGTGCCAGCTGATATTTATTTAGTTATTTCCCTTCCATTCAAATTTTGCTTGGGATGTTTCCCTTCCATTAAATTTTCTATTGGGATTTTCCACACCAGCCAGCTTATAATTGAAATTGATATTTTCCTACCATTCAATATTTAATTGGGACTTTTCATAACCAGTCAAAATCTAATTGGGATATTTTACTTCAAAGAAATTTTCAATTGGGATTTTTTATTAAATACAAAGATTTTGTTCCCAATAAAAATCTTAGGCGTATGTCTTTCCTCTACAGGGAACTGTAGTTTCGAGTACTGTGTCAGTAATATCAAAGATAATATATTCATCGTGAAGCATGGCGCAAACTTAAATTTTCTTTAATTTGTAAATATTGTTTTGCTTTTGCCTTAGGCACAACCCTGACGATTTTGCAAGCGAAGCGGGTCCGCCACCAACCAAAGTCAGAAATGGGGCATCAGACCTTCTTTTTGAAGAAAAATATATGGTTGTAATTTCGAAGGTTAATTATACTCTGTACCGAAGGTACATAGAGTATTATAAGTTTGTGCAAAAGTATTTAACATCCAGAAGTAAGCATCTCCGACCCCATAAAGTATATATATTCTTGATCAGCATCAACAGCCGAGTCGATATAGTCATGTCCGTCTGTCCGTCCGTCTGTCCGTCTGTCCGTCTGTCTGTCTGTCCGTATGAACGCACAGATCTCAGAGATGGTAAGAGATAGAGGTTTGACATGTATGGGACATATGCTTCTTATGTCTGCAGGCAGATCAAGTTTATTTTCAATTTTGGCCACGGCCCCTCCCGCCCCCGCAATTTAGAAAAAACGTCATATCTCCCACAGTTTTGAAGATAGATGGCTTGTTCCATCTGGACATGTTTAGTTATTAGGATAACTTATCGATCCGCCAAAGAAATGAAGAAGATCGGATGAACGGTTTTCGAGTTATGATCAAAAGACAAATTTTCTTGGTACAGAGTATGTTATAGTCGGGCTTGACCGACTTTCTTTCTGGTTTTAACATGTTTTTATACCCTTGCAGAGGATATATTGAAATTTTCCAGATGTTTGTAACGCATAGAAAAAAGCTTTTCCGACCACATAAAGACTATATATTCTTGATCAGCCATGTCCGTCTGTTTCTATGATATCTCCTCCGTCACTCTTAAAGCTTTCGCCACCAAACTTTGCGCGAAGTCTTCTGGTACAAATACGCTGCACATTTGTCGGAACCGGCTAGATCGGATGACTATAACATATAGCTGCCATAGGAACGATCCTTCCGAAAAATTAGTTCTAGTGAGAAAAACAATTTTGTTTTTATTGCAAACGTCTCCAAACTCCGTATTTACTAGTTTTCTATGCTTCTCCACGATTCTGCAAAGTTTGGTCGAAATCGGACATATATATAGCATAGCTGCCATAGAAAAGTAGGGTTAGAAAAATAGTCTAAGTAAGAAAAACTTTTTTGTTTTTAATGTAAACCTGTTTAAAATTGGCATATATTTATTTTATAAGCTTTCACACAACTCTATCACAATCGGGTGACTATAGGTTATAGCTGCCATAGAAATGATCAGTCGAGAAACTAGTTTTAGTGAGAAACAATTTTTTGTTGTCAAAGAAAACGCATCCAAACTTTGGATATCTTACTTTGCTATGATTTTCCAAGATTCTACTAAGTTTGGTCAAAGTCTGACGTTATATAGTATAGCTGTCATAGAAAAGTAGAGTCAGAAAAGTAGTCTTATTGAGAAAAACTTGATTGCTTACAGTGGAAATGACCTTCAAAATAGTTAGAAAAATGTGCTGCAAGGGTATACAAGGGTATAGCCGAAGTTAACTTTCCTCTATTTTTTTATAATTTTTTAATTTATTTTTACACCTAAAAAAATTTGTATCAATATCAATTTGATACGAGTTGTAAAGGGTATTATAATTTTGCCCAGAAGTTTGCAACGCATAGAAATATTCATTTCCGACCCCATAAACTATATATATTCTTGATCTGGGTGACGAGCTGAGTCGATTGAGCTTTGTCCGTCCGTCTGTCCGTCCGTCCGTCTGTCCGTCTGTCTGTCTGTCTGTTTCTACGCGACTAGTCTCTCAGTTTTAAAGCTATCGAGCTGAAATTTTGCACAGAGTCTTCTTTTTGCTGAACACTACTAATATGTCGGAACCGACCGGATCGGATGACTATATCTCATAGCTCCCATAGGAACAATCGGTCGGTAAACTAGTTTTAGTATGAAAAACTTTTTTATTTTAAATGGAAACGTCTCCAAACTTTGTCATCGTAGGTTTTATATGTTTTTTTATAATCCTACCAATTTTTATTTAAATCGGACAACTATAAGGTATAGCTGCCATACAAAAGATAGGTCTGAAAAACAGTCTTAGTTAGAAAAACTTTTTTGTTTTCAATGGTAGCATCCTGCTATTTTTTATTTGTTTGTTTCTCGTGCTTTTACATAATTCTACAAGTTTTTGATAAAATCGGATGACTATATCAAATAGCTCCCATACGAACGATCGTTCGGAAAATGGGAAAAAGAGTATTTTTTGAAAATATTTAAACGAGCACTTGCAAGGGAATAAAAACTTCGGCACAGACGAAGTTAGTTTGGCTTTCTCGTTTTTTTTTCAAAATGATACTATAGAGTAGGATATTGATATATTAGGTGTCAACTTGACTCTAAGCTTATTTAATTGATACGCTAAATTATCAAATCGAAACTCACACATTTTTGATTTTGAGTTCGAAAACATGCAACCAAGGGCGTACGCCTGTTGTGGCGGGAGGGGGCAGATTATTTTTCAGCCTGAAACAAGTTTGTTTCAATTTGACATCTTCGAAATATTATTTCAATACATTCGAAAGTATCAATTTGATACTAGGAGTATTAAAGAGAATTTAATACTCAATAGTTTCAAATTGATGACTAAAATGGTGTCATTTTGATGATTACTTTTTTTTGCGGTTTAGTAGTATTAGTAAAATTTTATTTGGGCTTATCCGTGACATGACAGTTTGCCGATAGCCCAAAGCCGTTTGAGTATAAAGAAGCTAGAAATAGTTTACAAATCGCGCTCAAATACGCTACGAAATCGAATACGTCCGAGGACAAATGGATTTACCAGCATGCGAACGCTCTCTATAAAAGCATAGGCAGAGAAAAACAGAAGCTTTACTTCAAAAGGATAGAGTGGGAAATTGGAAATGTGAAGGACGGAAAATCTTTTTGGAACCTTGTGAGAAAGCTAAATGGAGACTCAGGGAGAAGGAACATTGAGGTCGAAGCTGCGGAACTAGCACAATACTTTCAGAGCCTTCTTTATGATAATGGCCAAACCTCCACAATTATAGTAGAGTTGCCAATGTAGTTGACGAACTTGATTGTGATCTTTCTACCCAGGAGATCTGCTGTGCTCTCAATAGTAGTAAACCAAATAAAGCGCCGGGGACAGACCGCGTACCTGCCGAGTTTCTTGTAAACGCCAGCCCACAATTTAAGCCATATTTGAAGGATGCCTTTAACATAATCTTTGATTCTGCCAGCGTGCCGAGTTGTTTCCTTACAAGCATCCTGTTTCCAATTTATAAGAAAGGAGACCCAAAAGAAGCACACAACTATAGAGGAATTTTATTTCTGAATGAAACGATGAAAATCTTTTCAGCACTGCTACTGCCAAGTTTTTTAAATCGGAATCAAGGTCTAAGCGAAAATCAAATAGGCTTTAGACACTGATTCTCTACTGTGGATAGCATTTTTGTATTGACTTTGCTTGCAAAAGAGTGTCTGGAAAGGAAAAGAAAGATGTACCTGTTTTTCATCGATTATCAAGCTGCGTTCGATACAATTAATAGAGAACAACTTCTTTTTAAGTTGGCAAACCAGGGTATATCGGCAAAACTGACTGGTAGTTCTAACTGGTAAGCAAATTCGTTAGTACTACCCTATACAATACCTCTACTTTGATAAAAAATACTGGGAAATATAAAAAATAATAATTTGGCATTTTATTTAATTTTAGTCTTTTTTTTCGTACAAAATATGGCAGTTCATTTCAATTAAGCCTTGTTTTTCTCATACTTGTGACTTATTAATACTTATTGCTTATACTTATTAATCATATAATTAATTGGTATTCTTTTTTTTTAATGCATGCATTTTTTGCATTTGTCTGTTGTGAGACAGCTCTGTGGACTTTCTAACCTCTTTTATGAAGTCTTTGCCGAACAAATCTAAAAAGAGATGTAATAATTGTTGTATACAACTTGTGATAAATAAAAAATAACGTAATATTTACCTGGGAATATTTTATTAAATATTAACATCTCCTTAAATGCTCGCTGGCCAAGTCTTCCATCCCAATTAAAATCGGAGGCACACTCGTCGGTGATGACATTTCGGAAAACCTCATCGAAAGATTTGTTTAGTTTTAGTTTTCCCAAGACTCGTTTCTGTAAATTTGGATATAAATCATCTTTTCGTTTTTTTTTTTGGTTAAAGACTTACAACTGCATTTTCAAAATTGTCTTGCTTTAAACGTTGGTCAAAATCAAAATCAAAAATCAAGCACCTAGCAAACGGCTGGTGGCTTTTAAAAGCTGCTTTGTGATAACAAGGTTCTCTCGAACGACTTTATTTTGATCCAAAATTTTGTTCTTATCAATAATCTAAAAATTAACAAATATAAGGTATATCAAATTCATTCAAAAATTATTGATTGGCTTAAAAGTACTTACATATTCACGAACAGATTTTTCCAATTGATCCATTCTCGAATCTAGTCTGATTTGATTTTGAATGACATCATTTAATAAATTTATGATGACGTTATTATCCCCGCTTTTATCGCATTTAAAAATATTTGGATGGGGTTGATTTTCTAGAATTATAGTTTAGCTTCTTAATTAATGAATAAGTGAGATATTAAATAGATTTTACCTTGGTTGTAATCGTGTGTAACCACAAAGTTTTTCCTTTTTTTTGGCAGTGTTTGTACATTTGTTAACTCGGTCAATGTGGGTGACATTTCTCTGTCGTCATCAAAAGAAAATATATCGTCGTTTGAATTCAATTTAATACTTTTAGTCTGAATGAGAGAAATAATGAAAAGAATGATGAAGAATAGGAATTAACAAAATTGTTCATTATTAGGTATGCATTAGGTATGCGATTTTTGTTGTTTCAGCAAATACTTTAAATGGTCCAACATTTTTGATGAAGCAAAACGAGTTTTTATTTTTAACTGCCCTAATAGCAAATTGTCCAAATTTTTTTCCATTTACTTTAGAAGCTTTGTTACTCTTCTCGTGAATTCTTAAAATAAGCTGTTGTAATATTTGATTTGGTTTTCGAATCATTTTTTTTTAGGGATTGCATGTCATTTTCAAAAAGCTTTCGAGAACTCCATACTGTTTACAGCAATCAGACAAATGAAGGAGCCCATGTACGTTAAAGCTAACTAAATGTTCTCCAAAAATTTGCGAAAAATCATTTACAAACTCTTCCAAAATTCTTTGAGCTGTATCCGATTGTGAAGAACATGTTTCATTGCAGGACAAAATTCGTATGCCAACATGCAATAATAACAAGAAAGAAAGTCGGTCAAGCCCGACTATAACATACTCTGTACCAAGAAAATTATACGCTCAGCATAAATGTTGATGCTGCAGTAGCAGCGAACAGTCTTTTGATCATAACTCGAAAACCGTTCATCCGATCTTCTCCATTTCTTTGGCGGATCGATAAGTTATCCTAATAACTAAATACGTCCAGAAGGAACAAGCCATCTATCTTCATAACTGTGGGAGATATGACGTTTTTTCTAAATTGCGGGGGCGGGAGGGGGCGTGGCCAAAATTGAAAATAAACTTGATCTGCCTGCAGACATAAGAAGCATATGTCCAATACATTTCAAACCTCTATCTCTTACCATCTCTGAGATCTATGCGTTCATACGGACAGACAGTCGGACAGACGGACATGGCTATATCGACTCGGCTGTTGATGCTGATCCAGAATATATATACTTTATGGGGTCGGAGATGCTTTCTTCTGGATGTTACATACTTTTACACAAACTTATTATACTCTATGTATGTACCTTTGGTACAGAGTATAAAAATACGTAATAAGCTTCATCACTTATTAAATCTTTTAAAACAAAAATTCCTGAATAAAGCAAGAACTGTCTGTACTCAGTTGCTTTCCAATTTTTAATGTCATCCATGCTTCTGCAGGCTCTTCCAAATTCAATGGGGACTTGCCTAGATATAAATTGAAGCCTTTCATTAATCTGTCGTTTGTTTTTGTTATTCAAAATTAGAAAAATTAGTTTTTTCGTTACTCCCAAGTCGACCAAGTGCATCGGATCCAAAGGAAATTGAGATAACATTCCGACGCTAATTTTTGTGGTGTTCCATCGATTACCTCGACTTAAACGACTCATCTGCTCTGTTTTTGTTAATGGTTTTGGAAAAGAAAACCCTCCTTTCAGATTATTTTCCCTGCGGAGTACATTTGGGACAACTATTCTTTCCAGTATGCGCCTGCACCCCTGTCATAAAAGCTCGGGCTTGTGAATCACATGAAAAAAGCCGAATTCTAAATGATTTAACAGTTACTTCGCTTCCAATTTTGATACCATTTTTTTTTTAACTCAGTGACTTCCCTACAAAAATCGCTTAAAAATTCATTAACATCCTTCGGCTTGTCGGTTCCAGAAAAACAGGCTATGGTGAAAACACTCTCGTTTGGAAAGCCAACAATTGATGCTAACATAGGCCACAGGCACAATCGAGAGCTTTTGAAAAGTTTAAGGCCGTCAACACCTATGTCTATAGAAATAGTATGAGTAGACTCCAAAAAGTCAAATTTACGAGATTGAAAATACTTTTGTATACCAAGATACATGAATTCCCCATTTGACATATTCCTAACTTCGATCGGAACAAACACATTTGTTCCTAACAATGTTTTTGATGACAAAGGCAAGTTTTTTATTCCGACTCTGCGCAAAGTCATCTAACTGATTGTGCGGAACAGTATTGCGAACAGGCCAAGATTTTATTTCCTGCTTAATAGTAGGAGCTTCTACCGACGATGAGCTTGAAATAGTAGAACAAGCATCTAAAAGTTCACTATCACCGTTATCCGCCACAAAACTTCCACTTTGTGTTTTTTTTTCTTGGAATTCATACTTCTTGGAACTTGCAAAGTCATCTCAGCGTTCATAGTTTTTTAATGTAGCTTTTAAGTTTCGTTTCTCTGCTGACACTAAGTTTTGAATTGTTTTTTT
>JAWNNO010000336.1:0-27923 GCA_035044985.1 Lordiphosa fenestrarum | reverse complement strand
AGGGGGTCTTCTCATTCAAAACCCGTTTTTTGGACACTTTTTAAAAAAATTCTTATTTGAAAACGCAAAGAATAATTGAAACCTTTTTTTATTTATTGTATTACAAAAGTTTCAAAGTAAATAAAAAAATTTATTTTGCCTCGATACGTGGGCTGTTCAAAAAGTAATGAGACTTCAAAGTTGGTGGTGAAAAAAAAGGTGCAGTCACGGCGGCCACGATTCCGGGTCTCCGGAGCTTCTGAAATGAAAAAAAACGGGGTTATAATCAGTATAGATGTAATTCTCGGGTGAACCTCAAGCTTAATTTTGTGATTTTTCTTGACAAAATGGCGGCCATTCAAAAAAAAAATTTCAATTTCGGGCTTTTTTTTTGTAGTTTAGTGTAAAAAAAAAATAGTAAAAATTTTTTTAAAATTATGGTCGAGGTTCACCCGAGAATGGTGACAATTCTGCGTCGATTCCACTTTGTTTCATGAAAATCGGTTCAGTTGAACTGGAGATATCATGGCCGCCAGTTCGAAAAACGTGGTTTCGAGATATACGAGTTTAAAGTTTGAAGTTGTTTTTTTGCATCAAAAACAAATTGAAATGAAAAATTTTAGTACGCAGTTTTAGAAATTCGACAATTCTCCGTCGATTGCATTTGGGTTCATCAAAATCGGTTCCATAGAACTGGAGAAAAGTGACTTCGAAGTTCAAAAACGTGATTTTGAAGACACTCAAAGAAAATTTTAGGCAATAAAACATTTTTTTTTTGTGAAATACTTACATATATCAGACTGCAATGCCAGCAAACGCGAATCTGAAAAGAACGCTTTGAACGAAATTCGGTAGTTGCTTCAATCCGTTGCATTCAAAAAGTAGCCAAACTAAGCAAATCCCATTTTGACGAAGACCTTGCTTCACAAAAAAGGCTGTATCTTCTAAAGTATTTCGAATTTCTGAAAATCCTTTAAGGGGCATATTCACAACTACCCAAGCTATAAATAAATGCAAAAAAAAAAGGTGCTCAATGAGAAGACCCCCTTAAGTATACTTCTCAACGCCAACAAGAATTTGGAATGGATATGTCTTTAATATCCTTTTAATCATCCAGCGGAGCTGCAAAATCATCCTAATGACTATCAGTTTTCATATCCTTTGGCTGATTTTAAGCTCCGTTGGATGATTAAAAGGATATTTTAGACATATCCCTTAATATCCTTTTTATTCTCTGTGTAGACAAACTTCATAAAGATCATGCAGCTTCTTTAAAACTTGCCCCGCTTCACCTATTTCCTATTAGCAAGTGCTTTTTTAAGAACTTCATAAATTTTAGTCCAATCTTAGTCCGCATTTACACAGTGAAGTGTGCTTGGTATAGTTCCTCCTTAAGGTTTCGTTTGAAGGGAAGCTAGCAATAAAGCTTTTCGATAGTTTCCCTTTGACTCATTCCGATAGATTCTAAGCAGGGTTGAGTTTTAGTTCAAAACGAGAAAGCTAAGCTAACTTCGTTTGTGCCGAAGTTTTGATACCCTTGCCAGTGCAAAAAAAAATCTTTTTTCCATTTTCCGATCGATTGTTCGTATGGTAGCTATATGATATAGTCATCCGATTTGGGCAAAAATTTGTAGAATTAAACAAATAAATGTAAAACAAGCAAATTCAAAATTGCAGGATGCTACCATTAAAAACAAAAAAGTTTTTCTAACTAAGACTGTTTTTCAGACCTATCCTTTGTATGGCAGCTAGACCATATAGTTGTTCGATTTTCATCAAACTTGGCAGAATTATAAAAAAAAAATAATAAACCTATAAATACAAAGTTTGGAGACGTTTCGATTGAAAAGAAAAAGGTTTTTCTTACAAAAACTAGTTTTCCGACCGATTATTCCTATGGCAGCTATGAGATATAGTCATTCGATCCGTTCGGTTCCGACATATTAGTAGTGTGCAGCAAAAAGAAGACTCTGTGCAAAATTTCAGCTTTAAAACTGAGAGACTAGTCTGCGTAGAAACAGACAGAAACACAGACAGACGGACGGACAAAGCTCAATTGACTCAGCTCGTCACCTTGATCAAGAACATATATGGCTTAAGGGGTCGGAAATGAATATTTCCATGCGTTATCAAAATTATAATAGCCTTTGCAAGGGTATAAAAAGTATAAGTTTTTGATATTGCTTTCAAATATTCGTATTTTCAAACAATTTTGTGTACTTTGCTTTAGCTTTATTTTCACTTGTTGAGTTCTCATTTGAAATGGTTGACATAACCTCAGTTTACTGTTATAAAACTGTTAATAGAACTCAGATTGCCCACTGCTCATACCCTGTTTATACACAGCAAAATTATCATGAGAAATGCTCTTTAAAGTATGCTATGCTTAATAATATTACTAATTTAGGAAAACTATTCTATTATAGTTGGCTGACTACCAACTCATTTTAAATACCTTCAATTAGTCCGTCAATCTTAGAGAATGCATAGTGTGGATTATGTATGACGCAGGCTTAACTGACTCTCAGTTACTTATTTAAATTGAGAATTATATAAGGAATTGAAAATGGCATACTTTTAGGGGCATTTATCATGATTTTCTTTTTGGGGTATCATACAGCTTTTCATATACTTTTGTGATTCTCAGATTGACTATTACTCTTTTCCGATATCTTGTTTGAGAAACTTTTTTGAGAGAAGTGAAAATGCAGCCTTAAACATAGTCAAGTCGTTTTCGCTTGTTTTTTTGGAATGTGGGAAGCCTGTATCTAATTCTTTAATATACTGATGTTTAACAGAGTGATAAGGGACAAGATCCCTGGTATCCAAGACGTCCTGGATTCGGCAGAGAAGGACAACGACCTGACCCGAAAACAAAAAAGGAAAGATGCTGTCCGATAAAAACCGAGGGGCAAAGGAGAAGACTCTAGAAGTTGGTGACAGGGTCGTGGTGAAGAACACAGTCTTCCCGAACAAGTTGACTCCGAACTTCGATGCCACTGAATATAGGGTGCTGCAGAAGACAGGAAACATAGTGCAAGTGCCAGATGGGACAAAGACGGTGACGAGGAACATTGCCCACCTGAAGAAGATCCCAGAAGGGTCTTAAACCTTATAACTGGAAAAAAGGGAAGGGATGTGGGAGTGCCATAATATGACTGTCACTCGACAAATGTTGATGTTCGGACGGGTCGTCGAGAGAGAGTTCAGTTCGGTCGGAGCACCAGAGCTAGGCAGTCTAGAAATAATATTATTCCCAAATAAATTAAGGGTTTTTTTTTTCGTTTGCCCCGTAAAATAAAGCTGAGATCTTGGCAAATAATTTTTCGTTTGTCTTAAAAGGTAATAACAAACATTTAGACCACAAAACATTAGCCAAGTTGTCTGATGCATTGTTCTTGCATCAATAAGTTGCACCAAATACATATTTGCGCAGCGAGTTCCTTGCGTATTTGTGAATTTGCTCTTGCTATGGCAACAAACATGGCAAATATTTGGGGAAAAACAAACTTAATTTGCCTAAAAATTTTGAAAATTTAAAAGACTGGGCAAAGAAATGTGTGAGCACTAGAGCAATTTATTAGCAAAGTTCAAAAATTTGCTAAAAGTTTCCAAGTGCAAATATTTTGCGCAAACATTTGGAAAAAAATTCAAGTTTTGACACTAACAAAATTCTTTTACCCAACTAATTTGCAAATTAAACAAATTAGGCAAAGAAATGTGCAAGCACTAGAAATTTTGCGCAAATTTGTTAAGAGCAAATGTTTTGCGCATGTGGAAACTACAAATTTTTCTGTTGGCAATTAATTAAGCTAAGGTACCAACCGAAAATAATTTGCACAAACAAATTTGCACAAATATAGAAACAAATTTGCCCAAATATGGCTACAAATTTTACCAAATAGCCATTATGGCAGATTCAACTGCACTTGCACAGCAAAGTTTCACTAGGCAAACAATTTGGACAAAAAAATTTTCAATTTAAAGTTCCATTTGAACAAATTTTCTACAAAATTAGGCCAAATTGTTTGCCAAAGAATAGGTGAAGCTTACTTTGTTTGCCCAGTAAGTGCAAATTTTGTTTGCTTAATCAGAAACTGCAAATTTTTGTAAAACATCAAAACAGAAAGTCCATTAGGTATTCAATTTATGAGTCCGGTTTCAATTTTCCTTGCCCAACCATCAAATGCCAACTCAGCAATGCAGTCGGCTGCTGTCATCTCGGTAAAAACTCGCCAAATCGCCATTTTAATTGACGAGAGCATTAGACAGAATGTCCAAAGGGGGAGTGGAGCAGGCGGAGGACTCGAACTGAGAATGGGACTGGGGACCGTTGGGCGCACATTAAGTTTCCGATCGGCCATTGTTAGCAAGAAAGGCAGCTAACCTGACCCAACCCACACAGAATATATCAACAGTCGAGGCCAAAGTCAGCGCGTCATCGATATGGCTGCAAAACGGCGGACTCGGACTCGGGCTCCAAGCTCCTAGCTGCCAGCTCCCTGCCCCCCTCGTAGGGCAGAAATTGGATGCGTGTGCAAAATGCATTTTCTAACACAACACAACGACGACGACGACGACGACGATGATGATGATGATGACGATGACGTGGGCCAACGCGAGATGCAGATGCACATGCAGTTGCAGATATACACACACACACACACACAGGGCAGAGCACAGGGCAGAGCAGGACCCGGCACCCGGAGCCTGGCAACGTTTTTGTGATTTATTTTTAATTGAAATTCTAGAATGCGTGCAAAATACGCATGCAAAGTGTCTGCTGGGCACCTAGAAAACTTTATGGCTGCAGCCGCAGCCAGTCCACCCACTTGTCTATGTGTGAGTGCACCCTGCAGGCGCAAATTGCATATGCGTTTCAAGGGGGGTGCGTGGGGAGGAGCAGGGAATTGTGCGTACGTCGAGTCCTGTGCCAGTGCCGGTGCCTGGTTGTTGTAATGTTTGTGCCACGCCAAAATTTTCTACAAAAACAAAAATGGGAATTAATTTTGTTTTAGAGAAAATTTCGCTTGTAGGCGCGGGCGCGCGCGCGACACAGGCACCCAAAACTGCAAGGGAAGTACGAAAAGGGGGGGGAGTGGTAGGGGGCGCCTGCTGCATATTTGCTGATAATAATTAAGTGCAGGAAGGCGTATAAAGGCAGGATCAAACGCCCACACAGAAATATAGTGAAACAGTGCAAACTGCGGCTAGGATAATTGGCCCATAGGTGGCGTCTGGAATCGATGGAATCGAAATGTTCCCAATATTTTGTGAGGGAAACTTAACCCTTCGTCCAGTCAAAATTCGTTTCATCATTTCCGGCATTGAGGTAACGAAATTTTATGCATGGCAACTGTAGTTGTTGTTGTTGTTGTTGTCGCCCACAGGCAACGTCGTCATCGTCATCGATAACGGCGTCGTCGTCGTCGTCGTCCAGCAAAAGTCCAGCGACTTTGACCAGATGAGACCTCCCTCAAGCGGAGCCTACTGCATGCAGCTTAGACCTCCATCCTACACACACACGCACACCCAGCCAGACACAGGAACATGGAACTCTCGGGGTGTTGGGGTGCTGCTGTTGGTAGTAATGGGTAGCAGGGATCTGGGGACAGGCTCGTTGTGCAAATGTGCAAGCTGGCATCCGTTTTCTCATTTTGAAAGATTTTTGTTTTTGTTTTCTCTATGTTCAGTCGTTGCATACACATAGGCACACACGCACACACTCACCCATCTGCACGCACGTTTGGGCCCAGGAAACGGAAACGAAAATTCTGCGAAAAACAACATCGAGGCACTAGAAGGGAATCAAGTGCAGGAGTGGAGTGCAGGAGCAGCAGCAAAAGCAGTTGGCCGCAGGAGCAGGAGCAGGAGCAAAAATAACGGCGCAGCAAACATCGCTGATGACCAAACAGCGACAACGGCATCGAATGTGGCAATCAGGAGTCGGAGAAATGGCCCGACACACACACACAAGTGAGAGCAGTGGGGCAAAGCCAAATGGAAATTGGGCAATTGATTTATAGATTTTTGGAACAAATTTTTTGGGAAAACTCAAAACTAAGAACTTTTGAAAAGGAAAAGGCTCTGGAGGAGGGCAAAGAATTTAGGAACGATCTGGATGGCTCAACCCATAATTATTACAATTTGTAAGCTATCGAGCTCAGATTTTGCAGTATAGTGCATGTGGCCAATATGTACAATCTCGCAAGTTTTCATAAAGATCGGATAATAAATGGCAGAGTTAAAAAAACGTTGCATACTTATCTGAGCCGCATGAGGTTATTAATCACGAATTCCCTTGAGTAACGGGTAATTCGAAGTCGGGCAGTTTAAAGAAATATCGACGAAATCTCTAGAGTATTTCGTAAAAACGCTTTCATTTCCAGCTAAAACTGATTGCCTCTTTATGTGAGATGTCGCCAAAAAGCTGGCAAAAGTTGAGAGATTGGAAACGAACCTTTTCTATAATCTAGTAGCCTGCAATGTTCCTGTTGCTTTTAAGCCAAAATTCTCCTAGTTTAGTTGAAAATTCAATTGTTTATAGCAAAATCTCTAGAGATTTCTGAGTCCCAAAGCAAATACTGATTAGAATGATCAAAACAAATCGTATAGAAACCGTGTGACACACTTACTAAAGTCGGTTTGTCATTTGTCTAAACAGTAAAAGGTAGTATGATAATCCTTTAACTCACCACCACTTTTGCAGCAGGACTACACAGTGGGAGATCCCACAAAAGGTCTGTCTTTTTATACTCTGTACCGTAGGTACTACATAGAGTATTATAAGATTGTGCAAAAGTATGTAACATCTAGAAGGAAGCATCTCCGACCCTATAAAGTATATATATTCTTGATCAGCATCAACAGCCGAGTCATGTCCGTCATGTCCGTCTGTCTGTCCGTATGAACGCCAGATCTCAGAGATGGTAAGAGGTAGAGGTTTGACATGTATGTGACATATGCTTCTTATGTCTGTAGGCAGCTCAAGTTTATTTTCAATTTTGGCCACGTGCCCCCGAAATTTAGAAAAAACGTCATATCTCCCACAGTTTTGAAGATAGATGGTTCGTTCTTTCAAGACATATTTAGTTATTAGGATAACTTATCGATCCGCCAAAGGCATGTAGAAGATCGGATGAACGGTTTTCGAGTTATGATCAACAGACTGTTTCTTGGTACAGAGTATGTTATAGTCGGGCTTGACCGACTTTCTTTCTTGTTAGCTCTTGAACTGTCAAAGAACCTTGACATGATCAGTCACACTCTATGTTATGCAAGCTAAACTAGAGTTTCGAGGAAAGCAGTCCCAAGCTCGCCTAATTAAGCAAAGGGAGTCCACAGCGAAGTCCTCTCTCTCCTCTTATCTTAAACCTCCAACGGAACACTCCTATTCTAAGCCTCAGTACCTAACTTATCAGTGCTGAACTCAGCCCACAGCACTAGGAATAACTGAATTCTTGACTGATTTCCTTAATGTTTTCAGTCTTGAGCTCAAGTCATGCCTAAAATCAGCAAAGGTCATGACGCAGTAGAACATGTGTGTGTGTCTTAAAATCATGGCTGAAACTGAATTCAGAAACAACTTCAAGGCTGATTCAGCTATGTTTCAGTGCAAAGACGAGCTAAATGGACTGTTTACCCTTGCAATTAACTGCATAGTCATCCTGAAGCAACTCGAACAGAGGTTAAATGTCAACATTCTAAGCCTTGCGATCTGAGCAGGAATATTTAGTATGTCGTCCACCAAATAGCTCGGAAACCCTCCCTACCTACATATTGATCTTATTTATGTCATCTAAGCTGATCGCTTCCTTTTATTTCATTTGAATTTCGGCAATGCCGCGCCAGTGTTTGATAGTCGTATGCGCTTAGATGCCGCATTTGGTGTTTAAGCTCAAGCGGCAATGTGAGTGAGTAGAGAGCTCAAACCAAAATATAAGTAAGAAGTTGTTTTAGAAGACAGCCTCTCTTGACCCTACAGTGTCCCTCCTCACTCGCCTTCTTTCCTCATTTCCCACACTCCCCTCCCATGTGTAAAAAGTTAAATAACCGTTGTTTTTTCCATTTGTGGAAATCCTACATTTTCATGTTTTTTACACAGAGAATATTAAAACAAGAAAGAAAGTCGGTCAAGCCCGACTATAACATACTCTGTACCAAGAAAATTTGTCTTTTGATCATAACTCGAAAACCGTTCATCCGATCTTCTTCATTCCTTTGGCGGATCGATAAGTTATTCTAATAACTAAATATGTCCAGAAGGAACAAGCCATCTATCTTCAAAACTGTGGGAGATATGACGTTTTTTCTAAATTGCGGGAGGGGGCGTGGCCAAAATTTAAAATAAACTTGATCTGCCTGCAGACATAAGAAGCATATGTCCCATACATGTCAAACCTCTATCTCTTACCATCTCTGAGATCTGGCGTTCATACGGACAGACAGACGGACAGACGGACAGACGGACGGACGGACAGACGGACAGACGGACATGGCTATATCGACTCGGCTGTTGATGCTGATCAAGAATATATATACTTTATGGGGTCGGAGATGCTTCCTTCTGGATGTTACATACTTTTGCACAAACTTATAATACTCTATGTACCTACGGTACAGAGTCTAACAAGAAAGAAAGTCGGTCAAGCCCGACTATAACATACTCTGTACCAAGAAATTTTGTCTTTTGATCATAACTCGAAAACCGTTCATCCGATCTTCTTCATTCCTTTGGCGGATCGATAAGTTATTCTAATAACTAAATATGTCCAGAAGGAACAAGCCATCTATCTTTAAAACTGTGGGAGATATGACGTTTTTTCTAAATTGCGGGGGCGGGAGGGGGCGTGGCCAAAATTGAAAATAAACTTGATCTGCCTGCAGACATAAGAAGCATATGTCCCATACACGTCAAACCTCTATCTTTTACCATCTCTGAGATCTGTGCGTTCATACGGACAGACGGACAGACGGACATGGCTATATCGACTCGGCTGTTGATGCTGATCAAGAATATATATACTTTATGGGGTCGGAGATGCTTCCTTCTGGATGTTACATACTTTTGCACAAACTTATAATACTCTATGTACCTACGGTACCGAGTCTAACAAGAAAGAAAGTCGGTCAAGCCCGACTATAACATACTCTGTACCAAGAAAATTTGTCTTTTGATCATAACTCGAAAACCGTTCATCCGATCTTCTTCATTCCTTTGGCGGATCGATAAGTTATTCTAATAACTAAATATGTCCAGAAGGAACAAGCCATCTATCTTCAAAACTGTGGGAGATATGACGTTTTTTCTAAATTGCGGGGGCGGGAGGGGGCGTGGCCAAAATTGAAAATAAACTTGATCTGCCTGCAGACATAAGAAGCTTATGTCCCATACATGTCAAACCTATATCTCTTACCATCTCTGAGATCTGTGCGTTCATACGGACAGACTGACGGACGGACATGGCTATATCGACTCGGCTGTTGATGCTGATCAAGAATATATATACTTTATGGGGTCGGAGATGCTTCCTTCTGCCTGTTACATACTTTTGCACAAACTTATAATACTCTATGTATCTACGGTACAGAGTATAAAAATATTTATTAGATGATTTTCCGTATCCATTTGGACATTTTAATATCCTTTTGATTATCCAATAAAGCTGAAAATCATCCTAAGGATATGAAAAGTGATCTTCCGTTGGACGATTCAAAGGATTTTCAAGACATTTCCAGTGCAAATAGATCCTTTTGATGTGTGTTTACCCTTTTATTCACCAGCTTCAACCCACTGTTTACCTTGCTGGCCCCAATTTGGCTACCCGCCCATCCCTTGGATCCATCTTAGGTGCTTGCGAGGCGGCGGCGGCAGCCATCTACCATCAACCATCTACGCGTGGCTTGAGCGCCATTCAAAAAGGCTTGTCCCGAATTTCATTCGCTGCCTTTTGTGTAGATGCAGCTGCCAAAGCGGCTTGCTGGCGCTGATGATGAGTGGGAAGTGTGTGGTGCGGTGGTGGGCAGGGAGGGAAGGATGGTGATTTTTCAAGCCGCCATTTTGCGACTTTGGCGGAAGCACATAGAGCACACTCGCCCAGGAGACGAGATGCAGGCGGCCCAGATGGGCATGTGCGTGGGTAGAAAATCGAGTCGAACGTAGACCAAAATGCCATTACCGCCACCTTCGAACGCTGGACGTTAGTTTTCGTATGCGGCAACAAGATGGAGTGTCCTGTGTGTGTGTTAGTGTGTGTGTGTGTGTGCTCTGCATCTCTGTCTGCGTGCGAGTGTTTGTTTTCTGCACATTTGCATTTTACGAATATCCTTGCGCATTAGATGCCGACCAGACCCAGAGCCAGTCTCCTTTCTCCTTTCTCCTTCCTGCCGACTCGCTCGCTCTCATGAGGCGCGGCGCTTTCATTTCATTTGCCAGCTTCAAAAAGTTTGGGCCTTCTACTTTTGGGTCCTGCCGGGCAACTCCTCGGCGGCGTTGGCTAACGCATTTTTCGCCAATGTCCAGCAGCTGGACATTGACGGACGACCACCAAACACCCACCCCCCCCACCTCCCTCCCTGCCGTCCAGCCTAAGAGTGTGGGCTTTTTGAATTTCAAATTCAGCAACAGCATCAGCAGGCGCTCTCTCATGTCGTCGTTGCCTTGTGCGTCGCTTCTGCTCCTGCTACTCCTGCTCCTCCTGCTGCTGATGCTGCTGCTGCTGGACCGCGCCTTTTTGTGCGAAAATGTTCAACTTTTTCGCAACAGTAAAGATTTTTGGTTGGCTGACGCAGCCAATCTCCGACGAGTCAGGCCACGTTGATGTGGGTGGCCAAGGAGTGTTTGGGAGTGGAGTGGAATTTTGCATATGTATCGCCTGGTCAGTTTACCCAGCTAAGCACAAGTGCTGATGCTGTTGCTGTTGCTGCTGCTGCTCACCCCCTTTCGGGGGTGGGTTTTTGGTTTCGTGTGTTTGGCATACATGGCGTATGCGTTATGCATGGCGCAGTGCAGATTATTTTAAGCTTGCTTATAGCACACTAAAATAAGCCAAAGAACCAAATTTGTTTACTTAGATTTGTATTGACAATTTTAGAAGAGATTGTTGCCATTAAGGGTATTCAGTTGAAAATTACTGATCGAAATTCTTAACCCTTTTTGGTTATGCAGATCTTTGGGTATGCAGATCCTGCCAAAATTCTATGTTTGCTTAGATTTATATACAAAGATCTTATATAGACCTATGATTGAATATAGATATGAATTAGATATGATTTTATTTTCCGCAGTGGTTGAAAATGCACTGAAAAGATTTTGTAAGGTTATATTTTATGTCAAAATATTCTTCAAAAAAGTGTATGCACTTTTTGGAACCACTTTTCGAAGCACTTTTGCCACTCCGCTTGAGGCACCTACCAAATAGGGCGCTTAAGTGCATCATCATTACCATCTGAATGAGTGCTACATCAGCGAATGATCCATCATTTCGTTCAAAAAGTCGCTTGTGCGAGAGCACAATCTCCGGCGGTACATTTTGCGAATTTCTCCAAAGACTTCCATCAAATGATCGTGTATGACTACTCAGAATTGGCTGTCCTAAGTGGCTCAAACGGAAAAATATGTAAAAACTACACGAAAATTTAGCTATTCTACATATTTAACAGGTATTTTGCACACAATACGTTTATTTCAGGGATGCAAACCAATCTAATATAATTACTGGTTCGGTTCGGTTTTTGTAACTGACTGAACCGCGGTTCCGGTTCGGTTCTGTGGTTCACAAAGGTACATTATGATTTCTATTGTCATGTGACTTTTGCACACTTTCAAATTGAATTCCTATAATCCATTTGAATATCTTTAAAACCCTTAGAAGAATGTCGCAAATATATTGTGCCAGATTCAAAGGATTCGTCTATATGTTTCTTGAGGAACGATCTTTGAAAACAGAGAATGTCGGCCAGAAAAGATTAGAATAGAAAAGTATAAAAACTCTCCTGGTTAGCATTGATTAAAGGTGAATGTATTACAGAATATTCCAAAAACTGTCCACTAGAGGAAAGAATGTTCATTGATGGTACGTATATTAAGAGATCGGAGGGCAATTACAGAAGACTTTCAGAATTACTTGTTCTTAAATTTTCGTTAGGTCATCCTTAAAAGTTACGGCATAGGTAAGAATGTAGAGAGTCGAACGATATGTAGAAAAATTGTCGTGGGGAAACGATTCAAATCCCCAAAATAATAAGTGTCATTGACTAGAGGAAAGCGACTCCCGTCTTAAAACTCGTCAGAGCGCTGAACCGAACCGAACCGTTTTTATTTGTGGTTTCGGGTTCGGTTCATCAATTCTTAAAGGAAGCCGGTTCGGTTTGTGGTTCGGTTCACCGGCTGGAATAAGCGGTTCGGTTCGTTTCAAAACCGGTTCGGTTCAGAACCGGTTTGCATCCCTGGTTTATTTAGCTTTTCTACAGGCATAAAAAAAGAAATACTACACTATTTACACCAGGGAGTGTGGGGAGAAAGGTGCACGGGAGGGGGTAGCCCTTCCTTCTGAATAAAGCCTACAGCTTAAGTTAATTTAGTTTTTGACTCACCTTGTCTGGGGTTCGAGAACTTATAACTGACTTACCTTTTCTCTGCAATCTTAAATACAAATACTGGCATTTCAGCCCATACGACTATGAAGCACTCGCGCGGCTTTGCTTCAAATCATAGAAATAAAGCGAAGCGACAAGCAACGATGAGTGAATGGATCAACAACACACTTCGTGTAGATTTTCCATACTAAGCAGCAGGATTTGAAATCCTAAACTTTTATTATAATTTTGCCCAGAAGTTTGCCACGCATAGAACTTTTCATTTCAGACCTGATAAACTATATATATTCTTGATCAGGGTGACAAGCTGAGTCGATTGAGCTTTGTCGTCCTTCTGTCTGTCTGTTTCTACGCGAACTAGTCTCTCAGTTTTGAAGCTATCGAGCTAAAATTTTGCACAGAGTCTTCTCTTTGCACGCACGCTACTAATATGTCGGAACCGACCGGATCGATTGACTATATCTCATAGTCTCCAAACGGTATATTTCTAGGTTTTTTATGCTTTTTTATAATTTTGCCAAGTTTGATAAAAATCGGACAACTATATGGTATAGCTGCCGTACAAAAGTTAAGTCTGAAAAACAGTCTTAGTTAGAAAAACTTTTTTGTTTTTAATGGTAGCATTCTGCAATTTTGTATCCGTTTGTTTCACATGCTTTCACATAACTTTGCAAACTTTTGGTCAAATCGGATGACTATATCATATAGCTCCCATACGAAAAATTGGTCGGAAAACTAGTTTTTGTAAGAAAAACCTTTTTCTTTTCAATGGAAACGTCTCCAAACTTTGTATTCGTAGGTTTTCTATGATTTTCTATAATTCTACCAAGTTTTATTAAAATCGGACAACTATATGGTATAGCTGCCGTACAAAAGTTAAGTCTGAAAAACAGTCTTAGTTAGAAAAACTTTTTTGTTTTTAATGGTAGCATTCTGCAATTTTGTATCCGTTTGTTTCACATGCTTTCACATAACTTTGCAAACTTTTGGTCAAATCGGATGACTATATCATATAGCTCCCATGCGAAAAATTGGTCGGAAAACTAGTTTTTGTAAGAAAAACCTTTTTCTTTTCAATGGAAACGTCTCCAAACTTTGTATTCGTAGGTTTTCTATGATTTTCTATAATTCTACCAAGTTTTATTAAAATCGGACAACTATATGGTATAGCTGCCGTACAAAAGTTAAGTCTGAAAAACAGTCTTAGTTAGAAAAACTTTTTTGTTTTTAATGGTAGCATTCTGCAATTTTGTATCCGTTTGTTTCACATGCTTTCACATAACTTTGCAAACTTTTGGTCAAATCGGATGACTATATCATATAGCTCCCATACGAAAAATTGGTCGGAAAACTAGTTTTTGTAAGAAAAACCTTTTTCTTTTCAATGGAAACGTCTCCAAACTTTGTATTCGTAGGTTTTCTATGATTTTCTATAATTCTACCAAGTTTTATTAAAATATTACAACTATATGGTATAGCTGCCATACAAGAGATGGGTCTGAAAAACAGTCTTAGTTAGAAAAACATTTTTGTTTTTAATGGTAGCATCCTGCAATTTTGCATTTGTTTGTTTTAAATGCTTTTACATAATTTTACAAATTTTTGGCCAAATCGGATAACTATATCATATAGCTCCCATACGAACGATCGGTCGGGAAATGGGAAAAAGAGTATTTTTTTGAAAATATTTAAGCAAACACTTGCAAGGGTATAAAAACTTCGGCACAGACGAAGTTTAGTAAATGTTTGAGATATAATTGAGCTGAACTTAAGAAGGTTAGTGGTGGTGGACCGGAACTTAAAGAAACCATGCTGATAAGGTAATACTATACTTATCTTCTTATGTAGAAGTAATAATCAGCTCTAGGTGTTTAGGAATCGAAGAGACTTTAGCAATAACCGTATGGTTCTACATGTTAGATTTGCATACGTTTTAATGACGTGGAAAGAGGTAATAAATTTTCCAAATATATGGAATGTAGGAGAGAGTTCAAGGGACAATGAGTTGATTAAGTTTGGATAATTGAATATATGCTGTATATGTGGGAGAGTA
The DNA here is from genome assembly GCA_035044985.1 of Lordiphosa fenestrarum. Classification (NCBI taxonomy): domain Eukaryota; kingdom Metazoa; phylum Arthropoda; class Insecta; order Diptera; family Drosophilidae; genus Lordiphosa; species Lordiphosa fenestrarum. The sequence goes on along the minus strand of JAWNNO010000336.1, from coordinate 13,294 downwards.
AGAGCCCTTGAGATATGGTAGGGCAAATGAGTAATGTTTTATTGGAGAATTATTAGAAGAACTTACTCTGCATCTCGATTGAAACAATGACGAAAGAAAAGAAAGCCACTTTTGTTTGTAATAATGCAGGAAAATAGTTTGATATAAAGGTATCGAATCGAAGTTGAAGAACTCAAAACCTATTGCAATGACTTGGTCGACAAATCGCCAAACTAATGGCTAAAACTTGTAAAATGCAGCCATAACAACTGCAACTTTGAACGATGCAGCGGATGTCAACCCTAAAAGTAAATAACAAAACTAATAGATACTTAGATCGGACCTAGAACTTAGCTTCAATTAGGTTTCAAGTTTCCAACTCTAATGATCAGCAAACAGTTTATGTCATGTTCAATTACTCTCACCACAAACTGCAACTCAAATGCAGCTAAAAAACATCTTGGAACAAGTTCTAGATAAGCCCGTCTTAAAGTTAAAGTTGGTGTTCTAGTTTCATTTGGCAACAATGTTGCAGCAACTTGATTGCCACACACACACACACACACACACACGGACGGACGCACTCGAAGCAGCAGATCAACAGACTTGAGTTGGAAATACAGTTAACATAATTTGGTTTTGCATTTAGTTTTGTCTCATAAAGTTGACTGCTTTATAGAAATGTGGCAATTTAGTCAACAACTCGAGTTAAGTGGCTGACTCCCTCCACCCTCCGCCTGCCGCTGCAGCTACCTTGTATGCCGCCTTTGATAACCAGGGACGATGTGTGTGTGTATGCGTGTGTGTGTCTCGTAGCTCTTATCATATCTTTCACTTAAAATAAATAAAATTACATTTTAATAATATAACGACAAGGGTTGCCATTCCCTCCACACCTTTGCTTTCAGTTTGGAGGGGCGGCACTTGAGCGCACAACAAAAGCAACAAATAGTCAATTAATTATTACTCCAACAACAACAGCAACAGCAGCAGCAGCAACAACAGCGACTCATATGAGCATTTCTTACGAAAGTGTTTTAGATGTTGTTGACTTTTCTACTCTTTTTTGTACGCTCTGTTTGTGTCTCAAGCACATAATTGAAACTTGTTGAGTTCGATAGGCAGCCCCATCACCCCTAGCCTTTGATTCTGTCAGTTTTACCTATTTTATGTTAAGTTGTACCACTGATATTGATAACCTGCAAACGCGTCCGTTGATAATAATAATTATTAGTCAATTTATTGTTGTAAAATAAACTTGTTTTTAATTGCTTGCCAAGCGCAGCGATTGCGATGTGTGTGATACGGCATGACTTGGTTGGTTGGAAGGGGGGAATTCTTTTAGAATTAGTTTGCAACTTTGTATTTGATGAGCATTTGATGGATTAATTGCAGTCCAAGTTCAGTTTTTACAAGCAAGAGAGTTTGATAATAAGGAAACAACAATAAAAGTATAGAATAATCATTACATACATATCTTTTTCATAGATCACATACAACTTACAAATCTAAGTTTATATAAGGCTTAGCAGCTAACTGGAAGATGGGAAATCGGCCTTAAGTACAGGGTTGTCCATATTCGACGGACCCATCTGGCAACGCCATAACTTTTGACAGAGATGTCAGATCGCTTAATGACATACCGCGTTTGAAGCGTCAGTCCAAGCAGATTTTAACCATGGAACAATACACGCCACGCGAGCGCTCTGAAATAGTTGAAATTTACATTCAACAGAACAAGTCAATTGTGAAAACTCAACGTGCTTTTAAAAAATTAAAAAATGTGAATAAGAAAACCGTAAATAAGCAAAATTGCCGTATTTACGCCACTGAAAATCCTCAGGAGATTCAAGAAGTGCCTCTTCATGACGAAAAAGTCACAGTTTGGTGCGGCGTTCGTGCGAAAACGGTCATTGGGCCGTTTTTCTTCCAAAATGAAAATGGCCATGCTGTTACCATCAACCAGGAGCGTTATCGCGACATGATGACCAATTTTGTGATGCCAATTATTCGTCGAAAGCGTATGAGGCAGTTCTGGTTTCAACAAGACGGCGCTCCACCGCACACAAGTCGCATAACAATCGATTTTCTGAAGAAATTGTTTCCGGGCCGTTTGATGTCGAAAAGTGGTGATTTGGACTGGCCACCGCGTTCGCCCGATTTGACGCCGCCTGACTTCTTCTTGTGGGGATATTTGAAGTCAAAGGTTTACGTTAACAAGCCAAGGACCGTAGAAGAGCTCAAGGACAACATTCGTGAAGAAATAGCCGCTATTCCGGCCGAAATGTTGGCGAAAACGATGGAAAATGCTGCAAAAAGGGCACAATACGCCATCAACGCCAGAGGCGGCCATTTGAGAGATATCATATTCAAAAATTGATGTAAACAAATCTACTTGGAACAAATTAAATGATTAAGATTGCCAACCGCCAAATTTTTATTTTTTTCTTTGATTTTTTTAAAAAAAACATGGGTCCGTCGAATATGGGCAACCCTGTATACATGCTTCCGTGGGGAATCCATTAAATTATAAATATAGACTTCAGGACCGTTGGGTACCAACGGTACCAGAAACCCAAGCTTTTAGATTTGTGATCTTTCAAAATGCTGAACCGAACCACAAAGCATATCCTTTCAGATCAGTTTCCTGACGAGTTTTAAGACGTACAAATAAGATCTTCTCTTTAAATAATGTGAAATACCTAGGAATTTTGACGGCAGCATCTCCGATCACACTCCGAGAAAATATAAAGAATTTCATCCTTGGATTAAGTATTTTTATTATCAGAAGTTCGATAATACTGAACATTTCTAATACAAGAGCCATGCATTTTTTCCGGTTTTCTTTATCCAAGAGCTTCAATACTTAATTCAAGGATGAAATATTCTCAAATTAAATAGTAAAATTCTTAAATCAATTGATTCTTGTGGTGAAATATAAGATTGCTGCCCTAGAATGTTCGTTTTTGAGCTCAACAGGCTCACGACTCATATATCTTCGATTTCAAAGGATCGTTTACTCTTGAATCAAGAGATTGCAGTTCTGAGTCAGATTCAAAAGTAAGGGGCGCCCATATTTTAATCAAAACACAATTTTAAATTAAATGTGATTTCTTTTTTTGAAAATTAATTGTCGAAAAAAAAAGAATTTGAAAGTAACTCCCATTTTGATCTTCTTTGACGTCTCATAAAAGCTGCTTTAAAATCTAAACAAAAGGCGAAATAGACTCAGAGAAAGAATAGAGCGTTTCGTACTTGGATCAAGAATGTTCATCGAGATTCTTTATCCAAGTACAGGGTTGCCCATATTCGACGGACCCATGCTTTTTTTGAAAAAATCAAAGAAAAAAATAAAAATTTGGCGGTTGGCAATCTTAATCATTTAATTTGTTCCAAGTAGATTTGTTTACATCAATTTTTGAATATGATATCTCTCAAATGGCCGCCTCTGGCGTTGATGGCGTATTGTGCCCTTTTTGCAGCATTTTCCATCGTTTTCGCCAACATTTCGGCCGGAATAGCGGCTATTTCTTCACGAATGTTGTCCTTGAGCTCTTCTACGGTCCTTGGCTTGTTAACGTAAACCTTTGACTTCAAATATCCCCACAAGAAGAAGTCAGGCGGCGTCAAATCGGGCGAACGCGGTGGCCAGTCCAAATCACCACTTTTCGACATCAAACGGCCCGGAAACAATTTCTTCAGAAAATCGATTGTTATGCGACTTGTGTGCGGTGGAGCGCCGTCTTGTTGAAACCAGAACTGCCTCATACGCTTTCGACGAATAATTGGCATCACAAAATTGGTCATCATGTCGCGATAACGCTCCTGGTTGATGGTAACAGCATGGCCATTTTCATTTTGGAAGAAAAACGGCCCAATGACCGTTTTCGCACGAACGCCGCACCAAACTGTGACTTTTTCGACATGAAGAGGCACTTCTTGAATCTCCTGAGGATTTTCAGTGGCGTAAATACGGCAATTTTGCTTATTTACGGTTTTCTTATTCACATTTTTTAATTTTTTAAAAGCACGTTGAGTTTTCACAATTGACTTGTTCTGTTGAATGTAAATTTCAACTATTTCAGAGCGCTCGCGTGTCGTGTATTGTTCCATGGTAAAAATCTGCTTGGACTGACGCTTCAAACGCGGTATGTCATTAAGCGATCTGACATCTCTGTCAAAAGTTATGGCGCTGCCAGATGGGTCCGTCGAATATGGACATATTTTTGATCCCATTTCGCTTGAACCAAGAACTTTAATACTTGAACCAACTACGAAACAATCTCAAATCAAGTAAAAAACGAAAAAGCTAAGCTTACTTCATCTGTGCCGAAGCTCATATACTCTTGCAAGTGCCCGCTTAAATGTTTTCAAAAATAATTTTTTTCCTACCGATCGCTCGCATGGGAGCTATATGACCTAGTCATCCGATTTGAACAAAAATTTGTAGAATTATGCGAAAACAAGTGAAACAAACAAATATAAAATTGCAGGATGCTACCATGAGAAACAAAAAAGTTTTTCTAACTAAGACTCTTTCTCAGACCTATCTTTTGTATGGCAGCTATACCATATAAATGTACGATTTTCATCAAACTTGGCAGAATTATAAAAAAACATAATAAACCTATAAATACAAAGTTTGAAGACGTTTCGATTGTAAAGAAAAAGGTTTTTCTAACAAAAACTAGTTTTCCGACCGATTATTTCTATGGCAGCTATGAGATATAGTCATTCGATCCGGTCGTTTCCGACATATTAGTAGTGTGCAGCAAAAAGAGGAATCTGTGCAAAATTTCAGCTCGATAGCTTTAAAACTGAGAGACTAGTTTGCATAGAAAGAGACAGACAGACAGACGGAAGGACGGACAAAGCTCAATCGACTCAGCTCGTTACTCTGATCAAGAATATATATAGTTTGTGGGGTCGTAAATGAATATTTCTATGCGTTGCAAACTTCTGGGCAACATAATTATACCATTTGGATCAAGAAAGTTTCATTTGAGTAGATCGATAAGTATAGAAAGGGTTGATCCAAGACAGAAATTCTTGATACAAGTACGACATTTTTAAATCCCATTTCACCTGAGCCAAGAGCTTCAATACTTGAGCCTTGAACTCCAACATTTTCAAACAAAGTAAATAATAATAACGAGAGGCCGAAAAATTCTTGACTCAAGTAATTGTCAAACTAAATTGAACACTTGAGGGCACAAAAGAAATATTCAAAATATAGTTTACGATTACAGTAATATTTTGTGCATCGTTTAATAAGGTTCGGAGTCGGGGATCTTTAAAAACAGAGGCTATTTTGGGTGAGGATATTATAAGACATTATCTAAGTTTCTTTAGATGTTTTATTGATCTTTCCTGCCTATTGTAGTTCTCAGTCGCCCCCAAAGGACCTGATATCAACAAGTCGCTATGCAATAAGCCAAATATTTTCATGTCAGGCTTAGGTTCAGCTGTTATTTTTAAAAAGGTTCGGTTTGAGGTTCGGTTCACAGTAGAGTAAAAGTCGGTTTGGTGCAATTCCTGCTAAAATTATTTAAGAAATTAATAAATGTCTATCATAAATGTGGGCAAATTGCTGCCCTTGCGGCCCTCGACTTTTCGTCAGAATAATAACAAGAAAATATAAAATAGTCTCGATTCTGTTGCATTTTTGCATTCGCATCGATTGGCATGCACACGTTAAGAAGACGGCAACTAAGGGCAATTAATTAATTTGTTTACATTTGCACAAAATGCCACGAAGAAGTAGGAAGTTGCAGCAAGATCAGACGCAGATGCAACATGCATTGACCGGCGAAGCGTGCAGTAAAACATTTTCAATGGAACTGCAACAGAACGGGCCAAGGAACAGGCGATGGCGATGGCGATGGCGATGGCAAACGGCAACTGCAACTCTAGACTTCATCTGGTCGGGGGTCTGGTCTCTCTCTTGTCTCTCTCTCGTTCAAATAATTAACTGCAAGAATGCAATAGGAGCAATGCAAAACGGGCAGCAGGCAGCCACACCAACTCGACTCGTCTCGGCGGGCCGCTGCTGTTTGTTATTATTTTTAATATTAAATTGCAATTGCTGCGTTGATTTAATAAAAACAACAGTAAACAGCACGTTGCAAGTTTTTAATGATCGAAGCGTCGATCGCACGGATCACAATACCAATACCAATCCCGATCCCGATCCCGATCCCTATCCCAAATCCAGATGCTGGCCACAAGATATTTTTACAATGTTTAGCTTAGGCAAACACCAAAGTTCGCTTAACCCAAACAAACTGCGCCAAGGCATTGGCCCCGGGGCCCATAACTTCTGGGGGAGACTATACAAAAAACAGAAAAAACAGAAAAAACAGAAAAAGAAATAAACTAAACATTAAATAAAATATTTTATTGTGTTGCCGCAAACCAGTTCGACCGCTGCCACACATTGTTGCAGGCTGACGACTTCAAGTCCAGTTGGCCGCTCAAATTCATAAACAACTCGCCAACTTCTTTTTATTTCGATTTGCAATTCAATAATTTCTACGCATTATTTGTCGCATGTCTGTCTGTCTGTCTGTCTGTCTGTCTGTCAGTGTGTGGTGCGGTTTATTGAAATTGATATAAGGAAGTTTACCGCTAGACCCGCGCAGATCGTTGACTTTGGCGAGCGGAAATCATTTGGACGCGTCCAACAGTTTCTCTCTCTTTACTTTTTCCTTCTTTTTTTTTTTTGTTTATGCATTTGCAACATATTGGCAAAGTTGCAGTCGTCAGATTTTTTGATTGGCTTTTAATTAAATGACAAAATATGTGGCAACTGTAAACAACTCGCAGACAGCTGCGATACATGAATTATGCCTCTAATTGAGAAGCAGCATCCACATGCTCCATGTGGGCCGAACAGAAGGAGGAGGAGATGTTCAGTTTGGAGACACACGATAAGTTTAGCTGATACTAAGTAATAACATGTAGATGGAGAATTCAAAGACAGAAACAAATGAAGCAGAACCGGCTTAGCTTACAGTCAAATAAACAAGAAAGAAAGTCGGTCAAGCCCGACTATAACATACTCTGTACCAAGAAATTTTGTCTTTTGATCATAACTCGAAAACCGTTCATCCGATCTTCTTCATTCCTTTGGCGGATCGATAAGTTATTCTAATAACTAAATATGTCCAGAAGGAACAAGCCATCTATCTTCAAAACTGTGGGAGATATGACGTTTTTTCTAAATTGCGGGGGCGGGAGGGGGCGTGGCCAAAATTGAAAATAAACTTGATCTGCCTGCAGACATAAGAAGCATATGTCCCATACACGTCAAACCTCTATCTCTTACCATCTCTGAGATCTGTGCGTTCATACGGACAGACGGACAGACGGACATGGCTATATCGACTCGGCTGTTGATGCTGATCAAGAATATATATACTTTATGGGGTCGGAGATGCTTCCTTCTGGATGTTACATACTTTTGCACAAACTTATAATACTCTGTGTACCTACGGTACAGAGTATAAAAATAGCAACAGAACTGAACGTGTTTCTGGTTCATCCTATCAATATTTCCTTTGAAAAACAAGAAAGAAAGTCGGTCAAGCCCGACTATAACAAACTCTGTACCAAGAAATTTTGTCTTTTGATCATAACTCGAAAACCGTTCATCCGATCTTCTTCATTCCTTTGGCGGATCGATAAGTTATTCTAATAACTAAATATGTCCAGAAGGAACAAGCCATCTATCTTCAAAACTGTGGGAGATATGACGTTTTTTCTAAATTGCGGGGGCGGGAGGGGGCGTGGCCAAAATTGAAAATAAACTTGATCTGCCTGCAGACATAAGAAGCATATGTCCCATACACGTCAAACCTCTATCTCTTACCATCTCTGAGATCTGTGCGTTCATACGGACAGACGGACAGACGGACATGGCTATATCGACTCGGCTGTTGATGCTGATCAAGAATATATATACTTTATGGGGTCGGAGATGCTTCCTTCTGGATGTTACATACTTTTGCACAAACTTATAATACTCTATGTACCTACGGTACAGAGTATAAAAATAGCAACAGAACTGAACGTGTTTCTGGTTCATCCTATCAATATTTCCTTTGAAAAATAAGGAAATCAAGTATCAGAATTTAAAATTGTATACCTAGGGGCTTTTTATGCCAAATAAATTGAAGATAATCGGTTCTGTTACCAATTCCGATTCTGTTTCCCTGAAAACCTTGCTTTTCTTAGGTAGGTAGGTAGTTCCGGCTGACCTCAGATGGGCTCACACATAGACCTTAGGGTCCTTAATGAGGGCGGGTGATTATTTGGGTTCGTTTGACTTGGAAGTCCAGGAGGATTCTTGACGTTTTGGCAATAATTGTTTTGGGAGCCTCTTGGCCGCTTCCTCCAAAGAAGGCTTTTCTTATGGCAAATGTAAAAATTTGAGTCAAGTTGAGAACAAATTCTATGGTTACTAGATCAGGACGTCTAAGTGCTAAGTGCTAAGTGTTAAACTTACTGCCTAAGGTATACTCGAAAATCGAATCGGAATCCGGAACGGGATTTTATGTTTTTTTTCAAACATTCGGCTACTTTGCTGTCAGGGTCCGCTGAAAGCCCTTCCAATTCAACTATCAGATAATTATAGTGCGCGGCTTCGCTTCGTTATAATATCAAACACTTTCCAGCATTAAAGTATGCAACTTTTTAAAAATTTTCAAACCAAACTTTGGATTACTAAAGATTAGGTCGCTAAAATCAACACATCAACACATTTTGCATATGCTACAAATTTTGAAAACTTAGAATAATTGTTATTATTTGAGTAGATTGAAAGGAGTCCTAGCTCTTACTTGAAGTGCTTTATAGGCTATTCACACTGAGCACATCTAACATCTAACATCCAACATCCAAAATTATGAGTTATAAAAATTTATCCAGACAAAATTTGACATATTTGCAACGCAATTCAAAAAGCCACTGATCCGCTGAATAATTTGACAAAACCAAAATATTTAGATGTTGGCATAACCAATTGTTATTTAGCATTTTAACTCAGGATGTGGGATGTTAGATGTAAGATGTGCTCAGTGTGAATAGGCTATTAGCGAAACTTGGTTTGAAAAATGTGTAGCATAATTACAAAGACAGTCGGAAATATAGGGTGATTTTTTAGCTATTATCTTTTTGGCAACACTGGTTTAAACAGCTCACGCACGTTTCGTGTCAAACATCTATAGTTTGCTCTATAATTTAACCATGAATCGTCTTACAAACGAACAACGCTTGCAAATTATTGAATTTTATTATCAAAATGCGTACTCTGTTAAGAAAGTTCATCGCGCGCTTCTTCCATTTTATGGTCAGTTTAATCGACCCACTAATATCCAACTTTTTTTTGCCCAAAATGCAAGAGCTTGACTTGCATGACATGTGGTTTCAACAAGACGGTGCCACATGCCACAAAGCACGCGCAACAATGGACTTATTGAGAGGCGAGTTCGGTGAACATTTTATTTCACGTTCGGGACCGGTCAATTGGCCGCCTAGATCGTGCGATTTAACGCCTTTAGACTATTTTTTGTGGGGCTATGTTAAAGCTCATGTCTATACAGACATATAAGACAACATTGAAGCATTTATTCGTGAGATACCGGCCGAAATGTTGGAAAGAGTATGCCAAAATTGGACTAAGCGGATGGACCATTTGAGGCGCAGTCACGGTCAACATTTGCATGAAATATTCTTCAAACATTAAATTATATGGACCGTACTATCGATTCAAATAAAGATTTCATGCATTCTTCTGAATTTGATGTCTTTTTTTTTAAAAACTTTTTTATAGCTCTTAAAAAATCACCCTTGTTATATATGTTATAGTCATCCGATTTTGACAAAACTTTAAAGAATTGTGTGAAAGCTTATAAAATAAATATGTGCCAATTTTAAAGAAGTTTATATTGAAAACAAAAAAGTTTTTCTTACTAAGACTAATTTTCTAACCTTACTTTTGTATGGCAGCTATTCTATATTCTATATTCTATATTCCGATTTCAACCAAACTTGGCAGAATCGTTGAAAAGCATAGAAGACTAGTAAATACGGAGTTTGGAGACGTTTGCATTGAAAACAAAAAAGTTTTTCTTACTAGAACTAGTTTTTCGACCAATCGTTCCTATGACAGCTATATCCGATCCGGCTGTTTCCGACAATGGTGCAGCGTATTTGTATCAGAAAACTTCGTGCAAAGTTTGGTGGCGATAGCTTTAAAACTGACGGACAGACGGACGGACATGGCTATATCGACTCAGCTCGTCATGCTGATCAAGAACATATATGCTTTATGTGGTCGGAAATGCTTCCGTCTATACAAACATCTGGACAATTTCAATTTACTCTCTGCAAGGGTATAAAATGCAAATTTGTTTTAAGATTTCTCAGTTTTTTTGCTAAAAATGTTGCGAATATTTGTAAATTTTTACAGCAAATTTCCATTTTTTCATTTTTCTTGGAAATTTGATCCGTTAAATGAGCAGTCTCTTTAGGTTCACGGTCCCAGCCAAGCGGAAAATCATCAAAATATTGTTAATTATACTCTGTACCGAAGGTACATAGAGTATTATAAGTTTGTGCAAAAGTATGTAACATCCAGAAGGAAGCATCTCCGACCCCATAAAGTATATATATTCTTGATCAGCATCAACAGCCGAGTCGATATAGCCATGTCCGTCTGTCCGTCTGTCCGTATGAACGCACAAATCTCAGAGATGGTAAGAGATAGAGGTTTGACATGTATGGGACATATGCTTCTTATGTCTGCAGGCAGATCAAGTTTATTTTCAATTTTGGCCACGCCCCCGCAATTTAGAAAAAAGCGTCATATCTCCCACAGTTTTGAAGATAGATGGCTTGTTCTTTCTGCACATATTTAGTTATTAGGATAACTTATTGATCCGCCAAAGAAATGAAGAAGATCGGTTGAACGGTTTTCGAGTTATGATCAAAAGACAAATTTTCTTGGTACAGAGTATGTTATAGTCGGGCTTGACCGACTTTCTTTCTTGTTGTGGGAGAGTTATTGAACCATTCTTCATCTAGCCAATTCTCACTGTGAATGATATGGGACAACTAAGGGTTTCAACAGGACGGCGCCAAAAAAAAATCGATTTTATTTATTCAGACTTCTGCTCTGGGGCTTACTGCAAGTCCAAAATATGCCAAAAAGGTTAGCTGCTAAGTTGCCTCAATGCCTCAGCCACAATGTTGCACCTGCAGAGTCCATTTCTTTTTTCTTATTTCAATATTAAACCATAATTGAGACTCCCAGGGAATAGCAATGCTGCTTGCCATATTCCTCAAAGGTTGCTTCATTTCCATTGCAACTTCCCGCGCGGGGCAGCCCAGTGCCTCATTCACGTCGCCGTCGTACACAAAACAAAGTCGCCAACTATAAAAATTATAGTTAATGTATAAATTTAATGGCAACTCGTTTATTAAAAATTTTATTTGAATTCTTTTATTTATACGTTTTATACGCTCTTTTTGCGCACACTCTGCAGAGTCGCCCCGCGCAACAATGTTGCACGGCAGACGGTGGCGGGGGGACGACGACGCGACGGACGAAGACCACGACGATGCTCCCTTCTCCTGTCCCCGCCATAAATCGAAAGAACAAATCGCCGCAGCAAAAGGGCAGTAAAAGCAAATAAACCCAAGTGCAGACATAATAAACTCGCTGGTGTTATGCACTGGAGGAGGCGCGGCGGAGGAGGGAGTGGACACGAAATACGGCGAGTGCTGCCCAATTGGGCAGCAAAGTGCAACTATTAAAATTATTCTGCATGTGGGTGGCGGTTTCTAGCTTCTAGATTCTAAATTATATGGCAAGCTCGAAAATTTTATACATGGATGTCATTTCCGGCTGGCAGCTCTTTTTTTTTATGGCCCTGATTATGGTCCGAGTGCGAATGGCCGTCTCTCTTTTGGCTTGTACTACACGCAATTTGGAAACTAAACGAGCAAGTTGCACATTTTACTCAGCGGGTTGGCGATTATTAAATGTTGTTGCCAACAATGTGGCACTGGGTGTGGAGAGATGAGTTCCGTTTTCTATTTTTTGAGAACATTTTTTTTGGTAAAACTAGAAAAAAATTGCATTTTTTGTTAGCTTATTGAAGGCGGCATCTAATTTATTTTAGATAGTGAAATGTTTCGAATGTTCAGAAAAGTTGGCACGGTCATATTACCAACACTGGCGGTTAGAACTGCAATATTTACCACTTTCCGCCATCCACACAGAGAAGAAAAGGATATAAAAGACGAGAAAGCTAAGTTAACTTCGTCTGTGCCAAAGTTTTTATACCCTTGCAAGTGCTCGCTTAAATATTTTCAAAAAAAACACTCTTTTTCCCATTTTCCGACCTATCGTTTGAGCTCTATAGCTTGTTTGTTGTTCCTATGGGAGCTATATGATAAAGTCATCTGATTTGGACAAAAATTTGTAGAACTATGTGAAAGCATGTGAAACAAATAATTACAAAATTTTAGGATGCTACCATTAAAAACGTAAAAGTTTTTCTAACAAAGACTGTTTTTCAGACCTATCTTTTGTATGGCAGCTATACCATATAGTTGTCCGATTTTGATAAAATTTGGTAGAATTATAAAAAAGCATAGAAAACCTATGAATACAAAGTTTGTAGACGTTACCATTCAAAAGAAAAAAGTTTTTCTTACTAAAACTAGTTTTCTGACCGATTGTTTCTATGGGAGCTATATGATATAGTCATCCGATTTGGCCAAAAATTTTTAAAATAATGTAGAAACACGCGAAACAAATGGATACAAAATTTCTGGATGCTACCTTCAAAAACAAAAAAGTTTTTCTAACTAAGACTGTTTTTCAGACCTTTCTTTTGTATGGCAGCTATACCATATAGATGTCCGACTTTGATCAAACTTGGCAGAACTATAAAAAAGCATAGAAAACCTATGAAAACAAAGTTTGTAGACGTTTCGATTGAAAAGAAAAAAGTCTTTCTTACTAAAACTAGTTTTCCGACCGATTGTGCCTATGGGAGCTATGAGATACAGTCATCCGATCCGGTTGGTTACGACATATTAGAATCGTAAAGCAAAAAGAAGACTCTGTGCAAAATTCAGCTCGATAGTTTCAAAACTGGGAGACTAGTTCGCGTAGAAACAGACAGACAGACAGACGGACAAAGCTCAATCGACTCAGCTGGTCACCCTGATCAAAAATATATATAGTTTATGGGGTCGGAAATGAATATTTCTATGCGATGCAAACTTCTGGGCAAAATTATAA
>JAWNNO010000334.1:0-76542 GCA_035044985.1 Lordiphosa fenestrarum | reverse complement strand
GTGATAATGGCATCTGATGCGTCAATTATGGATGACTCATCGGGCATGGGCATCCTGGATACGTTAGATAAATCAAACTACAAATATAAAGTTAGAAAAAACTAAGTTCGGTGTGTGCCGAACTAATAGCCATCAAAATGGCTGTTTTAGTTGCACACAGGAAAAAATATGAAAATGTTGTTATCTTTAGCGATAGTATGGGTGCTCTATCCATACTAGAGCACAAAAGCACAAATAACTATGTTGCAGCAGAGATACATAGCATAGCTAAGAATGCAAATTTTAAAAGACTCGAGTTAGTATGGATACCTGGGCACAAAAACTTAGAAATAAACGAAGAGGCTGACGAAATCGCTAAAAGGGCAGTGTTAGACGGACAAATTATAAATATCAAACAAAACACGGGAGAATCCCTGAGAATGATAAAAAAGAGATTGTACTCACTCTGGAATAACCACTACAAAGAAAAATCCCGTCAAAAAGGGAGTCCTTTTGCAGAAATTTTCCCAGAGATCGCTGAGAAACCTTGGCATGTGCGTTTAAACTGGAAGGCTAAAGATATCAAACTAATAAACAGATTATTAACAGGGCACACATATGACAAGGTATTCTTGCATCAAATAAAAAGAGCAAATTCCAACATGTGCGAGTTATGCGGTCTTTTAGAGTCAGCTGATCATGTTTTGTTTAATTGTCGAAGACTTACCACCCTGAGGAAAAAATACAAAATATTCAATCGTTTCCAAAATCTTAAAGAACTATTAATGTCAAAGGAATTACTCTTTTTCAGAGAATTGGTGAAATTCATTAATGTAGCTAGAATTGAGCTATAGTAGTACTGTAATGTTAAAATATTTTAATCTAACTAAATCAATTGTGGATTTACCACTGGCCAATCTTTTTGCCTGGAAGTGACCGCGCGCGCTTTCAAACTCGATTACTGGTCAATGCACTACTTGATGCGATTAACCAAATTATCAACCCTGCGTTGAACAAAGCCAAAAAAAAAAGATGAGCGCGGTAAAAAGCATTTACAAAAACATAAACGCACATAATGCCACCTGCAGCTTTTGTGCAAAAATAATAAAGTCAAGTGGTAACACCACTAATCTCCTGTCACATTTGAGGAACAAGCACCCGGAAGCGTATTCAACATGTGTTAAGGTAAGAAATAATGTAATGCCAGAAAAGACTGGAGAATTTTCCCGCGCAATTTTTTGACAGTGTGTGTGTGTGCGCGTCACTAAGCCTTTTTATTCTTATGCATTTGTATGTGTGTGTACTTTCCGCGAATTTCGGTGCTTTGTAAATATTATTTAAAATGTTTTATTAAATTGACTTCGCTTAATCTAATTAATTGTTGCCATCGTATGTACGTGGTCGTGTATGTATCGTGTATGCGCGTCACTAGGCCTCTATATTCTTATGTATGTGTGTGTACGTGTATGTGTATGTTTCGCCAAATACAAACTTTTCGCTTACAAATTAATTATATTCAAAAACCAACAACAAACTTTGGAATAATATTTGTACATATCAATTTTCTAATTTTCTTATTCTGAAACCGAATAAACTGAGCTGAACCACAATTCTGATGGACAAATATCTATTGAGAACGCGTTTAAGTGTTCGGCGTCTGCTAAAGGTAAACATTCTCTTATTTTATATTTTGAATATAATTTTATTTAAACCCTTTTTTTTTAAATTTTAGATAAGCATAATGATATTACGGCAGCAATAGTTTATATGATTTGCAAAGATAACCTGCCTGTACGTGGTGTTGAAAAGGAAGGCCTCTGTAATTTGTTACAAATTTGTGTACCAAAATACAAAATTCCAAGCCGTTTCAAGGTAAGTGCTTTGGATTTAATTAGAAATTTGAATATATTTGTTTACGACATATGTGTGGCTAAGATTAGAACAATTTTCCAAGATGTTGAGGACATAGCTTTCACCTGTGACAGTGTCACTATAACCAATTCAACTCGGTCGTATCTCACCGTAACCGCACATTTTATATGGGATAATTCTCTACAGGCGGTGTGCTTGCAAGCAGCAAGAATGTCACAGGTTAGCTTTTTTTAAATTTATGTAATTTTTGTCTATGTGTTCTGTTTTGTCAAGTCTACTTGTTTAAATGTTTTTTATTTTTATAAGATGTGTCTTGTGTTCTGTTTCGTCATGTCATATGCTTTATTTATTTTAAGAAAATCCCTAACTTAAATTTTTGATTTTATTTAGTCACACACTAGCGACTATATATGTAGTTTAATGGAGACTGCTTGCCGTGAATTTCAAATAGATCGGTATAAGTGGAGAACACTTACAACGGACAACGCTAACAACATGAAAGCAGCTTCATGTCTATTTGTAGGAAAAGGCAAACACGTCTCTTGTTTTGCTCACACAATTCACCTGGTTGTCAATGATGTGGTAAAAAATATTGCATCTTTCTCAAAAGTTTTGGATAAGGTGAAGAAAATTGTTACTCATTTCAAACACAGTCCTGCAGCCATGGACATGCTGCGAAAGTTACAGGCTGACGAAGGGATAGCAGAAGGTCGAATAAAAACTCTTGTCCAAAGTGTAGACACGAGGTGGAATTCGTGTCTCGACATGCTTGTTTCTTTTCTCAAACTTTCAAATAAAGTCGCATTGGTTTTAATAAAACGATCAACTTCTATGAAGGGATTGCCAGACATGCTAACAGCTCACGAAATTGATATATGCAAAGACTTTTGTGATATGCTAAGTCCGTATAAAGACGCAACAGAAAAAATAAGCGGTGAAAACTACGTCACAGTTAGCATGGTAATTCCATTAATATCCTTACTGATAAATAAAATACGTACATTGACTGTAGAATCGGCTGAAGGAAAACTTACTAAAGAAACTCTACTAAAAGTTTCTGAAGACCGTTTTCAATCTTTTCAAAACAACAAAACACTGGTGAAGTCGACAATGTTAGACCCGCGATTTAAAAAATTATATTTAGCGCCGCTCAATGCTCAAGAAGCTATTCAAGACATTATCACCGAGGTATCGGCAGACAGCACTGAAAAACGAGTATGTAAAATTATGTTAAAAACATTATTAACACCACTTTGAATTAACTTTAAAGGACCAGTTTTAATATAATATTAATTAATCTAAACATAATATACTTGACTATAATAATAACTATCTTTGTTTAAACACAACATTAAATTTGGGCTTTGGGCTGCGATAGTCGATTATTTATTGTTGACATTTATCTTAAGATTTTTGCTATAATATATTTTCTCTTTTTTTCTGTAGAACTCAATGGTCAATGGTCCAAACGGAAGCCAACTCGATGAGGGGAGGGAAGTGGAAACAAACGAAAGCTTCCTAGAGGCCCACAATAGATCAATTGCCATACAGCCAATTACAG
Source organism: Lordiphosa fenestrarum (assembly GCA_035044985.1). Taxonomy (NCBI): domain Eukaryota; kingdom Metazoa; phylum Arthropoda; class Insecta; order Diptera; family Drosophilidae; genus Lordiphosa; species Lordiphosa fenestrarum. The sequence continues at coordinate 73,130 of JAWNNO010000334.1, read as the reverse complement.
ATGCCAAGGAAAATGCAGAAATAAAACTATTTTTAAATTTACCACTCGCTGGCTGGGAGACAGATCCCTTAGAGTTTTGGAAATCCCAGGAAAAATCTTTACCGAAGTTATCAAAATTGGCCATGAGTTACCTTATAACACCAGGTAGCTCGGTTCCTTCAGAGCAGCTGGCCTCCGCCATAAAATGCGTTGTCTTCGACACGCGAAGCCGCATGACGGATAATCATATAAAACAAAGATTTTTTAAATCCTTAAAAAAAGAATGTTGGAAGTAAATATATGTAATTTTTCTAGAAAATTTAACTTTTTCATTGTTTAAATAATGAAATGAAGTCTTTTAAGTTTTTTCTTGTATCCTAACTTAAACTATTCAACCTTAAGATCTCTGTTTTTAATGGAAAAAAGTTTATTGTTTTATTTTTAATTAATAAAAAGCTCAAACAAATTATAATGCATTTAAAGTTAACGTTATTTTGGGGGGTTTCAGATTTTTATACTGAAATATAAAAATATCAAAAATATCAGATATATCGATATATTTTGGTGATAAATATTGGCAAGAACCTGAGAATATTTTTAAACAATGATAATCATCGATACGATATTTTTTACATATTTTCACAACCCTAATTTTAAATAAATTTTTTTTTGACCATACGATGAAATAAGTAAAATCAAAAATAAAAATTGGTATTTTCAACAATTTTTGGTCTAAGATGGGAAATGTTAATATTACCATTTCTTTTTATACTCTGTACCGAAGGTACATAGAGTATTATAAGTTTGTGCAAAAGTATGTAACATCCAGAAGTAAGCATCTCCGACCCCATAAAGTATATATATTCTTGATCAGCATGAACAGCCGAGTCGATATAGCCATGTCCGTCTGTCCGTCCGTCCGCCCGTCTGTCTGTCTGTCTGTCCGTATGAACGCACAGATCTTAGAGATGGTAAGAGATAGAGGTTTGACATGTATGGGACATATGCTTCTTATGTCTGCAGGCAGATCAAGTTTATTTTCAATTTTGGCCACGCCCCCGCAATTTAGAAAAACGTCATATCTCCCACAGTTTTGAAGATAGATGGCTTGTTCCTTCTGGACATATTTAGTTATTAGGATAACTTATCGATCCGCCAAAGGAATGAAGAAGATCGGATGAGCAGTTTTCGAGTTATGATCAAAAGACAAATTTTCTTGGTACAGAGTATGTTATAGTCGGGCTTGACCGACTTTCTTTCTTGTTTCTGTGTAAAATGGCCCAAAATTACCTAATATCATTCTGCCTATAAAAGGGGCTTGGGATTTTTGAAACAGAATTTAGGCTACCCATTACCAAAAAAACTAGAGCATAAGTTAAAGTCGGCCCTGCCCGACTTCGATATACCCGTTACTCAGGAGAATTAGTATTCAATAACTTCTCCCTATGTTAATTAACGGTGCATTAAACTATAATTTAAATATTTCAACATTATGTAAGCAAACAGCGCAAGCGGCTCAGATAAGTATGCAACGATTTTTAAACTTTTATAACTCTGCCATTTATTATCCGGTCTTTATGAAAATTTCAGAGATTGTAGATATTGGGCCCATACACTACACTGTAAAATACGAATCTTGATATCTTGAAGATATTATCTTCAAAAGTGTTGGAATTATTCAACATTTTTTTTGCGGGTTCGTTAGGGGGCGTGCAGACCATAGACGTCTACATTTAAAATTTGGATGCTCTAGGTCTTCTAGTCTCTGAGATCTAGGTGATCATACAGACAGACGGTCAGACGGACATTGCTGTATCGACTCGGCTATTGATGCTGACCAAGAATATATATAGTTTATGGGGTCGGAGATGCTTACGTCTGCCTGTTACATACATTTGCACGACTTAAGAATTCAATTTTTACTCTACGAATAACAGGTATAAAACGTGGGATCAAATCAGTCTTTTTTGGCCGGCTCCTGAATTACCCTATTTTCAATCCTGATTCGGATTAATTAATTAATTAAGTGAATTTATTGAGACGGTTTCCTACTTCCTAAGAAGTGCTTTCAGTTGTCTTCCTTTAATCGTCCCGACTTGAAATCCCTCCACTAATTGACACTTGCTTAGTGTCTATGGAAAAACATACAGAAGCATTGCTGAGTTAGGTCGATTCAAATCTGCCTTGCTGACTACAAAAAGTAAAAGCCTTAGATCGCATGATAAGTAGTGTGCAAGGGCTCCTCTGCATGCGGCTTACTATCAGGTTTAGTGGCTGCCAAGCAACAAAAAAAACTATAAGCATTGAATCGGCTATTTTTTATGGCCTGGATCAGTTTCAATGTCTTACATCCGTTATGTGACCCCGAGAACTTCAAAGAATTTGAATAGCTATTGAAAATTATGGTACATGGCTAGCGGCCAAAGAAAAGTGTTGGCTGCTTGATCTCAGATGCAACTTTAACGAGTTGCAGGCTTAGACCGCTGTACACGTTTGCGCATTTGCAATTTCAGATCTTTGTCTATAGATACACATACATACTTGACCTTACATGGACTTTTATATCAGGGTGCATGTGTTGGCGCTTTTTTGTTGGCTTGGAGAATAGTCTAGTTCAGCTCCTAACTGTTGGACCTAAAAATAATAAATACATATTTTTACATAAAACATCTGTGGCGCTCACTTTTCCATTCCATCACTGATCATTTTAAGCAAAATAACTTTAAATAGTCGATTGCATTTAAGCATCTACTTACTTGCGTTACTGATATGGACAGATAGACGGAAATGTCCATATTGACTCTGCTGCTGATGCTGATCAAGGTTATACTTACTATATGGGGTCGATGATGCATCCTTCTGGCAGTAAGATACATGTGCACAAGCTCATTACGCTGACTGGTTGACATGGTGACATGATAGTACAGTAGTCCTTCTTGTTGTCATGCTTTCAATATAAATAGTAAGCTATCAATTGACATGTTCGAGTCATGAGAGAATGTCAAATGATACTTTTAGAGTAAATTCACATGAAGCATGAAATATGTATAGTTCTAAGGAATGTGCCGAAAAGAACTGCACACTTTATTTCTAGTATAACTTTCAGGTTTTTTATTCGATTTAAATTTTTTTTTTTGTATTTTAGGGAATAACATTAACTTTAAATTTACATTACGAAAATCCAAAAAAATGTAGCCTCTAATTTTTGATCGAATTTTTTGTTTAACCCCTCTCATCAGGTTCTGCACACCCTCTTTGGTAACCCTGCCATTCTTTATCAAGTTGCGCTTTACAATGGCCCAATATCTCTTAATGGGACGAAGCTCTGGGCAATTTGGTGGGTTCTCCTCTTTTGACACAAATTTTATGTTTTTAAGTGTCAAGTAACGCTAATGTTGAACGGGCATAGTGCGCTGACGCCAAAATATTGTGGACACATTGTGTTTTTGATAAAAAGGCATCAGACGTTTTTTTAAACAATCTTTCTGATAAACGTCAGCGTTAATTGTGCCCTTCGTGAAAAATGGGCTGGTTTTTTATCCACTTGAATTTTGTTCACTGAGTCGTCAACTGTTCCACCTTTAGTTTTTGTATAAAATTGGGGGCCTGGTAAAGTTTTTGAGTCCAATTTTACGTATGTTTCGTCGTCCATAATAATGCATTCCACTGCATCAGTGAGCAAGCGGTCATAGAGCTTACGCTCTCTCGATTTGCCGACTTCTACTTGGCGGAGACTTTTTTTGGGAACTTTTTGTTTTTTGTATGTCTTTAAGTTATGCCGTTGCTTAATTCGTTGAACCATACTTGTACTAGTACGGGCTTTCTTTGCCAAATCTCGAACAGACATCGTGGGATCTTTGTGAAGTAAGGCTAATACCTTCTTGTCAACACTATCATCCTGTGGACCTTTTTATACCCGTTACTCGTAGAGTAAAAGGGGTATACTAAAGTCGTGCAAATGTATGTAACAGGCAGAAGGAAGCATCTCCGATATCATAAAGTATATATATTCTTCATCAGCATCAACAGCCGAGTCGATATAGCCATGTCCGTCTGTCCGTCCGTCCGTCCGTCCGTCCGTCCGTCCGTCTGTATGAACACCTAGATCTCAGAGACTAGAAGAGCTAGAGCAACCAAATTTTATACGTAAGCTAGTATTGTCTGTAGGCAGATCAAGTTTGTTTCAAATTTTGGCCACGCCCCCTCCCGCCCCCGCAATAAAAAATATTGAATAACTCCCACAATTTTTAAGATATCGAGCTCAGATTTTGCAGTGTACTCTATGTGGCCAATATCTACAATCTCACAAATTTTCAAAAGAATCGGATAATAAATGGCCGAGTTAAAAAAATGTTGCATACTTATCCGAGTTCAGCTGAGTAACGGGTATTTCGAAGTCGGGCAGGGCCGACTTTAACTTACGCTCTCGTTTTCTTCCATTTTTGGGCAAATCTTTTGTAGAACATGTCTCTCAAAATTTAATTATAATGTTTTTTACACTATTTACACTAACTTTGTACCGTTTTGCTAATTTTCGGTACGACACACCACTTTCGGTACAGTAATTGTGCACAATTTTCTTGCGAACTTGCTCTTCAATTCGAGGTATCGTGTAATGTGTACGACGAAGAAAGAATAGAGAACATGCAAAAACGCAGAATTAATAGAGCTTTCTAACGGTGCATCGCACGGCATGGTCGAAAGCTCCCACTGAGAGCTTTTTACGTTTGAAAGTGTGCAGTTTCTTTTCGGCACATTCCTTATTAAAGCTTCCTGTTGCGACGCGTTTGATTTTTGTTTATCTAAAAAAACCCTTGAGCTTGCAGCTGACATCCTGAACTCAAAGGACAGCTTTACTCGGAAGCTAAGTATCTTGGCGAATCCTCAAGACTTTTCACCGGAGATGTTGGGTCGAGATGACTTGTTTTTGAATTAAGGGTGCAACCATGGACACCATGACAATTGTTTTTGCGACGCATTCTCACAAATTTTGTCTGCGCTTATCCTTTGATTTGGCAAGCACCCCTTTTTGGGAAAGTGTTAAGTTCAGCTCGTCCACCGAGCAAGAGAGCTTGGCTTTTGGCTCAAGCCAACGCTAGCCCAGACAATTGCCGCTAGCATCTGGCCCTGAACTTCTGTCTCTTTTTTAAGTATATTTTGCAATCACTTTGTTCATTGTCCTATTTCTCAAATTTTTCTATTAATTGTTTAATAAGCTTTCCTGTCGATCTTAAGACCCAGTCGCCCAAAGTTTACCAGAAAACAGAAGAACTCGCTAAGCAGTAGGTCGAATTATATTACTTTTACTGAACCAAGCCAAAATTTTAGGTTCGGAACCGATTCATGTTCAGATTTTAGTCTAATCTTTATTTATCTAAACCGCGGCACAGGCCCTTACGAAATTTTTGTAGTTTGTTAATGCAGATTTCAAAAGTGGTTCAGAGCCATATCTCAAAACCTTTTTATAATCTGCACCGGAGGTATATAGAGTAAAATAAGTTTGGGCAAAAGTGTGTAACAGACAGAAGGAAGCATCTCCGACCCCATAAAGTATATATTCTTGATCAGCATCAACAACCGAGTCGATATAGCCATTTCCGTCTGTCTGTAGGAACGCTTCGATCTCAGAGACTACAAGAGATAGAGCCACAAATTTTTGCACTAAGATATGTGTATTCCGTACGCAGATCAAGTTTGTTGTCAGATTTGTAAAACTTCCCCGTCTCCCGCTTTTATCCCCCAACAACCGTCAGATCCGAAACCCAAGAAACCGTCAGATCCACTATTTGTAAGTTAGAGCCGTGAGGTTTAAGGCTCAATATCTATATATTCTGAAAAGATCGGACAAAAAACACCGGAGCTATCAGCGAAACTTTTGGGCGGGGGGTTCCCAATTGATAGTTAGGACTAGAACCGCTAATAGCTGTTACAAAAATTCAAAGACAAATGAACAGGGAATTTTGTAGTCTTAAATGTTTTATTTGAAATATAAACTTAAAATAAAGTCTGTAGTTTGGTAATATGAAATTGGGTGCTTTCACGTTTCGGAACCGGTTTCGCACCGTTTCAAAAGTGGTTCAGATCCGTATATGAGAAATAAGTTAAACTTTAGACGTGACATTTTCTGCTGAACATTGGTTTAATGGTGTTTTTGCTTCTTTAAAGCCGGTTTCGACCCGGTTCAAAAATCGAAAAATTCTAAACATACTTTTCAAGAGACCCAGTACATTTTGGTGGGCAGGTCGAGAATAGCATTTTCTCATAGTTGATTTCTTCCTAAAACCCCCCAAAATCTGAAGTTATGGCCCAAAAACCGCTTTTCGCTTTTTTACTCATTTACATTGAAATAACTCACGCATAGACCGTCTGATTGAGTCCAACCCCGGCAATTCTGATAGCGACTAGAGGAACCTAAAATATTGCAATCAGTGGATTGATAGATTTATCTCGAGGGCTGTGAAAAACGGGTTGCAGATGTGGCAGACGGACAGACTGACAGACGGACATGGCTATATCGACTCGGCTGTTGATGCTGATCAAGAATATATATACTTTATGGGGTTGGAGATGCTTTCTTCTGGATGTTACATACTTTTGCACAAACTTATAATACTCTATGTACCTACGGTACAGAGTATAAAAACATTTAACAAAAAAAAAATGTTCCGAAAACTCAATTTGTGCATCAGTTCGTGAAGCGAATTCGTGAAACTGGAATGTTGGTGGATAAAGACCTTGCCATGAAGCCACTCAAAGTTCAATTGGTGCTAAAGACAATTGACCATCCGAATCGTCTTCTGCGCTATCTGCGAAAATCGAATAATCAGCAAATATGGAGATGTGTATTGGCCGCCAGCAAGCTGTGATTTGACACCATTAGACTATTATCTTTGGGGAGCAGTCAAGGACAAATGTAGTGCAAACAATCCTGAAACAATTGATGAGTTGAAGAACGATATCCGAGTTGCTATTGCTGACATACGTGCCGAAACCATTGAAAATGTTCTGACAAATTGGGTGGATCGAATAAGTTACTACCAAGTCAGCCATGGTGGTCATTTGACCGAATTGTTTTTCACAAATAAATGACATGAACCAAACTTGAAACCTTTCCAATAAATGTTCAACCTTTAAAGAATTTCAATATACCAAAATTAAGTTCCAATTTTTAAAAGGACCACCCTGTATATAAATAGTGGGATGGTGGTAGTATTAAGTTATAGTTCTCTTCTTTCTGACAAACTTATAAAAGTTTTTATATTAAACTTAACGGGACTCGAGCTAGGGTCCTTCGGAAATTAAACACATTTAAACTGGAAAATTTTCAGACAGTTTATTTTGGACCTAAGCTTAAAGTCATTTTTCCTTGGGTGTGGTATTTGTGTTATAACTCTTCTTTCAGGCAAATTTTTAAATTTTTAGAGCGAAGCTCTTTTACGGACGGTAGACTGGGGGGCAATCCAGAAAACGATTGTCTTTGCGACAGATTTCTTTAACTACGCTTTTGACTATGCAAAGTCAGCAGCTTTGGTCTATGCAAAAAAGGCATAGCAGCAGGTGGGTTGTGAGCGGGTGGGTGGTGGTGGTGGATTTGAGGTTACAACGAGAAAGCCAAGCTAACTTCGTCAGTGCCGAAGTTTTTATACCCTTGCAAGTGCTCGCTTAAATATTTTCAAAAAATACTCTATTTCCCATTTTCCGACCGATCGTTCGTATGGGAGCTATATGATATAGTCATCCGATTTGGACAAAAACTTTTAGCATTATGTAAAAGCACGAGAAACAAATAGGATGCTACCATTAAAAACAAAAAAGTTTTTCTAACTAAGACTGTTTTTCAGACCTATCTTTTGTATGGCAGGTATACCATATAGTTGTTTGATTTTAATAAAAATTGGTAGAATTATAAAAAAACATATAAAACCTACGATTACAAAGTTTGGAGACGTTTCCATTAAAAAGAAAAAAGTTTTTCATACACTCAAAAAAATAAATTGCCTTAAACTCCCAAAAATAACCTTAAATTCGTGGTAATTTGGCCTAAAAATGGAGCCAAAGACATATTAACCTTACTTTAAGGTCGCTTATGACCTTAACTTTTTAGGTAATTATACTCTGTAGTATATATATTCTTGATCAGCATCAACAGCCGAGTTGATATAGCCATGTCCGTCTGTCAGTCTGTCCGTCTGTCTGTCCGTATGAACGCACAGATCTCAGAGATGGTAAGAGATAGAGGTTTGACATGTACGGGACTTATGCTTCTTATGTCTGCAGGCAGATAAAGTTTATTTTTTATACCCTGTTCCCATTGAAAATGGGAAAAGGGGGATCATGAAGTTGTGCGAATGTATGTAACAGGGAGAAGGAAAATTTTCCGACCCCATAAAGTATATATATTCTTGATCAGCATGAACAGCCGAGTCTATATAGCCATGTCCGTCTGTCCGTCCGTCTGTCCGTCTGTCCGTCTGTCTGTCTGTATGAACGCGTCGATCTCAGAGACTATAAGAGATAGAGCCACAAATTTTTGCACGAAGGTAGATTTATGCTGTACGCAGATCAAGTTTGTTTCAGATTTGGAAAATTCCCACCCGTCCCCTTCATTAATGAATTCAATTTTCAAAGGCCTACAGAATCGAACAGAATGGGGTATTTTATTGATCCAAATAATTTGTTGGGCCTTATTTATCAGTTTTAATGGAATAATTGTTGTTACAAACAATGCATTATCAGGGGCAGTAAGGTCTTGAAAACGTGGTTTGTACATACTGTGTCCTGTGGAGCCATCATATCCATAGCTATATATTAATTTTAAACGTATCACGTTTGGAAGTATATCCAACACTTCATGTTGCATTTCCAGTATGCGAGAGGCTGTATGGTCCAAAAGTTTTTGTCAGGGAACTTGTGCTTTATTTTCAAAATATTGAATGTCGTCTGGCCAAAGTTTTATTTTAGCACTAGTTAAATCCCTATATGGCGGGTATATATCGCAACTGTGCTTTTTTGCATTTTGCTTTAAATTAATATATTGTTCTTTTGTAAATCCATTTTCCAATAAAAATGATAAAGCACTGTCAGCTGACATTTGTACGGGCTCATTTGAAAAAAGTTTTCTTTTCATTTTACTCAGATCCTCGCTTGATCCTGCTGCTTTCAAAACAGCAGCCATGTCCTTATCTGCTGATTTTGTAGCTGAAACTCTAGCAGCATGAACTAGCAAAGGCAACGAGTTATTATTAACTTCTGAAAGCCCTGTCGCCAACTTTCGTTTTTGCCGGGAGCTAGCGTTCTCATAGTCCACTTTTGGACGACCACCTCTATTTAACGATCCACAATTTACTTCGATGTCAATTATTATCTTTTTAGCAAGCCATTCAGAATGCTTATTTTTAAATCTTTGAATTTGTCGCCCGCAAATTGGCCATTTCCTTTCAAAATATTTCACAAAACCGCGTAGTTTTTCATTTACTTGTGTTTCGACGCTTTTACTAAGGTTGTTTTTCCCAATTTTTTGCAGTATATGCTGTTTGACAGCGGCCTCTGAGCGTTTGTGGCTGACAAAAATGTCTAGCAGCTCTGCATGTTCAACTGCATATCCCTCTGGAAAATGACGATTTTTTCGCGAAAAAGCAATTTAAAGCATACAAATGAAGTTGCATATTATTCTGGACACTTTAGTTAGTAACTCCACATTTAACAACCTGAGCACTTTGGAGTGCCTTGACAGTTCTACTCCACGAAACACTGCTAAATTTGCTAAGATTAATCAAAAAAACACACATAAATAAAACACGTTTCACAAGGACAAAAACACATAGAATTGACGAAAATGTTATTTAACTCTTGTTTTACATATTTATTCCATCATTTAAAGTTGTATTTTTTATTTTATGTGGCCAACGTGAGCAATTAATCTTTAGCAATGTGTTAAGGTGAACTGTACACAAAGCTACCACGTGCGTAATCAGTTTATTTTGACAGTGATCAATCAGTGTGACCGTAAAAAATTTTATCGATTGAATTTTTATTTAACTAGAGTATTATAAACTAGAGTATTATAAACATAAAAATAAAAGTTATTTTAAAAAACAGAGCAACATTTTTTTTGGGTTTATGCCAAAAAAAACGAAAAAAAGTGGGCGCACATCTTCCTGGCAGCACCACTTGTTCCATTGTTGTGTTTCACCTCCATATAATTTCTTTTGAGCGCCCGCAACTTTGTCTTTACTTGCTCACTGCTCTTTTGCATGCTTTTTTTCTTAATGCATTCTGCAATGCCTCTCTACACAAGGTTATTTCTTTTGGTTTTTCCATCTAACTGAGTCAGTTAGCACATCCGTCTCCTTAACAATGGCAAGAAGCTCCGTGGTTTCTTCTGCTGTCCAGTGGCTTCTGTTAGATTCCATGTTATTGCAATTTGTATTTTGTCCAAACACAGTTAACTGACAGAACAGCTGTTTGTTTGTGGTGTTGCCAGACTGTATTTTTGTGTAAAAAATCATGGTTTTTCTCAAAAACCATAGTCAAAATTCATAATTTTGTGTTTTTGCTTGTATTTTTTGTAAAAATCATGATCTGAAACCATGGTTTTTTGCAAGCATAAACGTAGTATTAGCCAAAATAGATTGAATACTTTTCAGCCTCTGTCAACACTGACCATTTTTCAACATTTCTTAACACTGAAATCTATCGAAACCAAAGCCTGTGGTATACAGCATGCAACTTTGTAAATAGTCGGAGCCTAAGCCCATCGCTAATAATAAGAGTACTGTATTCCGTTTAACTAAAGCGCTTGGCTGTAGACGGTAGCGGTTGCGAAAATATTAATAGTGAACTCTTTAGTTCAGTTATTTTGTGACAAAATGGACAAGTAAGTAAAGAAGAGTTGACACACTATCACAATATTAATTTTAAATTGATTATATATTAAGGTTTCTTACGACTGTAACTGAGCTCCTCTCACACAGACCCTGAGATCACGAACCCTAGTTCACAGGTGGAAAGCAAAAAGTGAGATTGTTAAAAAGCATGTTATAGCAACAGTCATATAATTTCGCAAATTTCGGCCGGAGTGGCTTGATAAGTTTAGCTGGCTACAAAAAAAGGATGGACGTGCATATTGTGCCGCATGTGACAAATGTTTACTTAACCACCTAACCGGCCTTCAAAGGCACGAGAGGCTAGCTTTGCCTGTAAGGAATCTGGAGGCAAAGGAAAACAAAGAAAAAATAGATGGCTTTACAAGTGAAAAAACTTCATACAATAAGCAGGTTCACAATGCGGAATATGCGCTAGTCATGTTCCTTATGATGCACAACCTCCCATTTATATTGATGGGCTTTCTGCCAAATTTGCTGCGGTATGTCCAGACTCAAAAATTGCCAAGGACATCAAATGTGGTCGAACCAAGGCAACACAAATACCCATGACACTTGGCAATAAATCCATGGAACGCATTGTACATGATTTAAAAAGCTCGAAGTTTTCCCTAATTGTCGACGAAACAACTGATGTTGCAAACCGAAAGGCTCTTGTGCTGGTGGTACGTTATTTTCATACCGTAACAGGTATGATAAAAGACACATTTCTAACACTCATTGAGCTGGAAAAATGTGACGCAGAATCGATCTAAAAGGCCGTAAAATCATTTCTTCTAACAAACGGAATACCACTAAAAAATTTAATCGGCCTTACAACTGACGGAGCAAACACCATGGCTGGAAATTTAAATAGTCTTAAAACCAAGCTAAGTGGAGACACCAACTTGTTTTACCTCAAATGCACTTATCATTCCCTACACCTTTGCTCAGGCTACGCATGCAAAAAATTGCCATCTAGCATTGAATTGCTATGCTGAAACATATATTCATGTTTTGCTTGGAGCCCGACAAGGTCGCAGGAATTAAAAAGAGTTCCAAGAATACTGCGAAGTAAAACCACACAAAATTTTGGGAATAGCTATGACAAGATGGCTGTCCTTAGAAAAAGCTATTGGGCGAATGCTTGAGCAGTGGGATGCTCTTCAACTATACTTCATATCTCAGACCCTAGAAGTCAACAGTATTAAGCCAAAAGAAGTAGTCAGTTTAATGAATAAACCAGAAATCAAAAGCTATTTATAGTTTTTAAGTTATATTCTTAAAATTATCAATGATTTGAATACGGAATTTCAATCGGAACGAGTTTGTTTCCCTTTTCATTATATCGAGACTAGAAACTACTTTAAAAGTAATAGCTTTGTTGCGCACTCTTATTTAAAGAATTTGGATCTCAGTCACTTTAATGTTAAAGATTTAGAATCGAATTTATTGCCCGTTGACAAAATTTTCGTTGGACTTAAAGCCCAACAATATATGGATAGAAAGTTAACAGATAAATCCACAATTCTACAATTAAAGGAAAATAGTGCAGCGCTTTGACTTTGGCCGAGAGTATATTAAGTCTCTTATTATGATCATACCAGCCAATGTAATTTCTAGCGAAGAACCTGATATAATGCCTCTAATTAATTGCTTTGAACACTTATGTGAATCGGATCCAGATGAAATTATTTCTCAATGGGCCATGTTAAAGTTTACTGAAGCTAAATTTAAAAAAGAAGAGGAGATATCTTTTTTTTGGGAAGAAGTACCGAAAGTGAAAAACGGGCTTAATATTGAAATGTTTAAGGAACTAGTATGATTTGTAAGAAATATACTATGCCTTCCACACAGCTCTGCTGCGGCAGAGCGTAAATTTTTAGCTATCAGTATAATAAAGTCCAAATTGAGAAACAAACTCGAATTTGATTCAGCTTCCAGTATAATGCTATCCAAGGAGCTGTGTACAAGTACGGAGCCTCATTACGTGTGGTCTTTAAAAGACTTATAAGTATAGAGAAAATCAGTGTGCGACTTAAACAATAAGAATATTGTGTGTTTTGCTTTTTAGTATTAAGAAATTAATTAATGCGTAAAATATTTTTTGTTTTAGTTTGTAAGTTTAAAAAATCTCCAGAAATGAATTCAAATGGATGTATAAGATTACGATACTGTGAAACAGACTTTATTATTCAATGAAATGAATATATAACATGAATAAATGAAGAACATTTTTTTGGCTCTTTTTTTTAAGTTTTTGGTGGAATTTTATTTTTTCAAGAGGTAACCCTGCATACATATGTCAAAAAAAAAAACTCGTAAATAATATGTCACTTGTATAAACACATGTGTAATCACATTGTTAAGCAAACTTACCTGTGTTCAATCAAAATCAAAAACACTTTTACTCCGCTTCTCTTTCCGCGATTTTCATTATAATTTGTCAATTTCCTGCGTCTTCGCTCATGACACGCTAACCAGATTATAAAAACAAAATTTGACGAAAAAGTGCTGGCTTCAGTTTTCATTACTTAAAATTTAGCTTCCTTACTGCACAACGAAATGCGGCTGGCTGATGTTGCCTTTTTTATTTAAACTATAAACAAAAAACTTGTTTTACTTAGAGCTTTAGTAGCAACATTTAATAGTAATTAGTAATAGTAATTAAGCGGCAATAAATCGATATCTGGCAAAAAAAAATTTAATTTTTTTTCATAATTATTAATAATTCTTAAAAATATTTATATTTTTTCGTAAAAATTTGCTTAAGTCATTGACGTTAGCCCTTTCATACATGCCACTTTCTTTACCGACTTAACTCAGAAACAATATGACATTTGTCCGTATTGTCATATAAAATATTTTTATCCCATTGGACTATTTTTAAGCACACAAATTCCTTAAACATTTTTACCTAAAATTGAACGTATTAGGCAATATGTACCATTTTTAAAGCAATTATTGCCTAAAAAGAAATTTTTAGGTCATAAAGTCCAGTTTCCTAAAACTTTAGGAATCACATTTTCTGAGTGTACTTATCTGAGCTGCATGAAGTTATTAAACACTAATTGCCCTGCGTAACTGGTATTTCGAAGTCGGGAAGGGACGACTTTAACTAACGCTCTCGTTTTGTATAGTCCTGTGTAAATACACATTTATAATCGAACATTGCATTAGACATGAAAATATTTACAAAGAGGATTGCATACGCATTGCATTCAATCGCAAAGTGGCACGAACAGAAATTGGTCGAAAATGCTTGATCCTGTAGCACTGTGTTAGGAATTAAGGATACGAGGCCTTGCTAAAAACATGTTACTCTGATTGAGTTTATTACTCAGTTGGCCAATATATTTTGTATGCTGTGTGGATGCCAAATGAATCGATTTAAAACCAAGTGAAAGGGAAAGCCCACAACTACTTGGGTTCATAAATAAATATACTCCAAAAGTAGCCATTCCCAACCAACTACCCACTTGGCATAGGCAAATATGTGCCTATTGACAGAATATTGACAGAAGCTATTTCACTTTTCGGGGTGTGACAGACATGCCGGCGTTACCGTTGCCGTTGCACCAATATCAACCCCCAACTCATATTCACATGCGTACCAACTTGCGGCGAACAAGTCAAGAGGGGCTGGGTTTCCGTCTGTGCCAAAAGTTTTGACTGCGATTCAATAAACAAACGGGATTATTAAATATTGCGCTCGTTTTGCACCGATTGCTCTAGCTAGAAAGGGTTTGGGGCGACTCGGAGACCCCGCATTGGTCTAAGTAAGAATGTGAATGGATATTAATAAGAACCCAACGGTGCCGGCCAAGCGCCTCTGAGCCGAATTCGGCGCAGCTGAGCAACTCAGTGTCGCTGCCGCAGTCGCTGCCCTGCGGAGCCGTCCAAGGTGTTTTAATGAATGTTGCCAGGATACAGGCGCCTTACCGTTTTGTTATTTTTATTTGCTTTGACAGTCAGCACGTGAAATTTCAAGCAATCGCCGCGGCATCGGACTTGGAGTCGGGTGTGTAAGTTCTGAATTCGCTACTCTGCAAACATCCTAACAGAAAACCATGCCGCGAAGACGTTGCTTCGCCTTTGTGCTGGTATGTGAGTGCATCAAAAGTTGGTAAATATTGAGACCAATGTAAAGTGAGTGCTTAAATGAAGGCCTAGCATCGAATTCACTGATTCCTAGTCTGAGACGCGATGAGGCCTTTCACGAACTTCAACTACAACTTCTCGCCAGGATGCGAGCACTCAAGTGCGAGGATTTGCATAAGTGTATGTAGGACGTGGTTAACCATGGGCTTGTAGTCGTCATCTCCAGCACAAATCAAAATAAGCAGTCGGCGGACGTTCAACTCCGAGGTAAGTAAAGGGTGATTTTTTAGCTATTATCTTTTTGGCAACACTGGTTAAAACAGCTCACGCACGTTTCGTGTTTTGTTTCACTGTCAAACATCTTCAGTTTGGTCTATAATTTAACCATGAATCGTCTTACCAATGAACAACGCTTGCAAATTATTGCATTTTATTATCAAAATGCGTGCTCTCTTAAGAAAGTTCATCGCCGAAAAACTGTGTTCAGCGACGAAGCTCATTTTTGGCTCAATGGGTACGTAAATAAGCAGTATTGTCGATTTTGGATTGAATATCAGCCAGAAGCATTGCAAGAGCTACCAATGCATTCAGAATAAGTCACAGTTTGGTGCGGTTTATGGGCTGGTGCACAGAAAAAAATAAGATCAAATATCGAGTTGATCTTCCAATATAATTTCAAAAATATCGATTTATAAATATCCAAGAGTTACTATTTAATATCAATATGATGCTGTAGTATTACATTGATACTAAAAATATTATATTAATAAGCGAAATTCTCACAGTGATATCAAAAATACCCTGGTGACGTGATTTCAGATCAAAGTAAACATCGAAAATCTGAGGGCAGAAAGAGACAAACAGAGTTTCTTAAAATAAAGAGAGACAGCTATAGTGCAACTCGAAAAAGACAAAAACAATGTTCATGTCTCTGCCGCAGCAAGCGAGACATCGAATATTCTTCCGATTTGTCTGTTTTTGCTTTCATTGCTGATTGCAGTTCCCAACTGCTTAAAGCGGTGAGCGCATGGAGAGACAGTCAAACAGCGACAGTCATTAGCGAAAAGCTTACTAAAGGTTGAATCGGGAGATTCTTGAAACAGTACTGTGTAGGCAACCAGCTCTTTTTGGCATATATAAATGCATTAGTTGTTCAAGTTGTGAACAAACGAAACTTTTCGTGACCCCGAGCCAACTAAAGTCACTAATTATTATTCAAAAACATTTGAGCCATATCCTATGGGTATTATAAAAATATAGCTTTGATGTTATTAAATACACCATTGGTAATACATTAATACTCCTTTGATATTATAAAAATATATATTAAATAATTCAGCCATGTCGTACAGGTATTGTGAAAATACATTGATACTATAAAAATATATCAGGGATATTAACAAAGATCAGATTGTTGATCTGAAACATTTCCCATTGATATGTTCGAAATGTAGGAGTGATATTTTCGATTATATCAACTGGGTATTCTTCAGATGAAGGCCGATTCGATACTGAAAAATACCCGATTGATACTAAATATCGTGATCTTTTTTTTCTGTGTGGCATCATTGGACCGTACTTCTTCAAAAATGATGCGAATCGTAGCGTAACTGTGAATGGTGAGCGCTACCGTTAGATGATATCCAACTTTTTTTTGCCCAAAATGCAAGAGCTTGACTTGCATGACATGTGGTTTCAACAAGACGGTGCCACAGCACGCGCAACAATGAACTCATTGAGAGGCGAGTTCGGTGAACATTTTATTTCACTTTCGGGGCCGGTCAATTGGCCGCCTAGATCGTGCGATTTGACGCCTTTAGACTTTTTTTTGTGGGGCTATGTTAAAGCTCATGTCTATGCAGACAAGCCCGCTTCAATTGAAGCATTTGAAGACAACATTGAAGCATTGAACATTGAAGTTAATCTTCAAGCATTAAATTATATGGACCGTACTATCGATTCAAATAAAGATTTCATGCATTTTTCTGATTTTACGTGTTTTTTGTACTCTGTACCGAAGGTACATAGAGTATTATAAGTTTGTGCAAAAGTATGTAACACTCAGAAGGAAGCATCTCCGACCCCATAAAGTATATATATTCTTGATCAGCATCAACAGCCGAGTCGATATAGCCATGTCCGTCTGTCCGTCCGCCCGTCCGTCCGTCTGTCTGTCCGTATGAACGCACAGATCTCAGAGATGGTAAGAGAAAGAGGTTTGACGTGTATGGGACATATGCTTTTTATGTCTGCAGGCAGATCAAGTTTATTTTCAATTTTGGCCACGCCCCCTCCCGCCCCCGCAATTTAGAAAAAACGTCATATCTCCCACAGTTTTGAAGATAGATGGCTTGTTCCTTCTGGACATATTTAGTTATTAGAATAACTTATCGATCCGCCAAAGGAATGAAGAAGATCGGATGAACGGTTTTCGAGTTATGATCAAAAGACTGTTCGCTGCTACTGCAGCATCAAAATTTATGCTGAGCGTATAATTTTCTTGGTACAGAGTATGTTATAGTCGGGCTTGACCGACTTTCTTTCTTGTTTAATTCTAAAGAGGTTCGTTTCAAGTTTCGGTTCACAGTCCGGATGAACGCACAGACCTCAGATAATGTAAGCGATAGAGGTTTGACGTGTATCTGACAAAAACTTCTAATACTCGCAGGCAGATTAAGTTTATTTTCAATTTTGGCCACTCCTCCTCCCGCCCCCGCAATTTGGAAACAACATTATACAGGGTGCGCCATATAAAGTGTCGGTATGGCAACACTGAATAACTTTGACATTTACCAACCGATTGCTTTTGTTAGACATGTTTTGGAAACATCAATCTAGTACAATTTTGACCATGGAACGCTTCACACCAAAACAACGTTTCGAAATAGTGACGCTGTTCACTACGCCGACGCCGACACTGAACCATATTTTTGGAAACAAATTTTGATGACCGATGAGGCCCATTTCACGCTTTCTGGTGGTGTTAATAAGCAAAATTGTCGCATATGGGGCACGGAAAATCCACACCGCATTAATGAGATACCTTTACACGACCAAAAAGTGACTGTTTGGGCCGGCGTTTGCGCCAAAACCAAAATGCCGCAAAAAGGGCACATTTTGTTGTGGCCAATAAAGGCGGCCACTTGATTGATGTTGTGTTCAAAAAGTAGTCGAAATAAATTGTACAGGACCAAATTAAAGGAACAAGATCAACATATAGCAATCGGTTGTTTGTTTTTATATTTGTTCAGTGTTGCCATATCGACACTTTATATGGCGCACCCTGTATTTCCCACAGTTTTAAAGATGCGATTCATATCTGATCTGGGCTGGTTAATTTGAAATGTTGGGAAATATTTTGTTATACCCTTGCAAACGGTATTATAACGCATAGAAATATTAATTTCCGACCCCATAAACTATATATATTCTTGATCAGGGTGACGAGCTGAGTCGCTTGAGCTTTGTCCGTCCGTCTGTCTGTCTGTCTGTTTCTACGCGAACTAGTCTCTCAGTTTTAAAGCTATCGAGCTGAAATTTTGCACAGAGTCTTCTTTTTGCTGCATACTACTAATATGTCGGAGCCGACCGGATCGGATGACTATATCTCAAAGCTCTCATAGGAACAATCGGGCGAAAAACTTGTTTTAGTAAGAACGAGAGCGTAAGTTAAAGTCGGCCCTGTCCGACTTCGAAATACCCGTTACTCAGCTCAGCTCGCATAAGTATGCAACATTTTTTTAACTCTGCTATTTATTATCCGATCCTTTTGAAAATTTGTGAGATTGTAGATATTGGACACAAAGACTACACTGCAAAATCTGAGCTCGATATCTTAAAAATTGTAAGAGTTATTCAACATTTTTTATTGCGGGGGCGGGAGGGGGCGTGACCAAAATTTGAAACAAACTTGATCTGCCTACAGACAATACTAGCTTACGTATAAAATTTGGTTGCTCTAGCTCTTCTAGTCTCTGAGATCTAGGTGTTCATACAGACGGACGGACGGACGGACGGACGGACGGACGGACGGACAGACGGACATGGCTATATCGACTCGGCTGTTGATGCTGATGAAGAATATATATACTTTATGATATCGGAGATGCTTCCTTCTCCCTGTTACATACATTTGCACGACTTTAGTATACTCTTTTTACTCTACGAGTAACGGGTATAAAAACTTTGTTTTTCCATGGAAACCTCTCCAAACTTTGTATTCATAGGTCTTCTATCCTTTTTTAAAATTTTGCCAAGTTTGATGAAAGTCGGACAACTATATGCACAGAGAAAAAAAATGTCAATATCAATTTCATCCTGGCTGGTTAATTTGATATTTTGGCAAATATTTTTTTATACTCTGTACCGTAGGTACATAGAGTATATCAAGTTTGTGCAAAAGTATGTAACAGCCAGAAGGAAGCATCTCCGACCCCATAAAGAATATATATTCTTGATCAGCATCAACAGCCGAGTCGATATAGCCATGTCCGTCTGTCCGCCTGTCAGTCTGTCAGTCTGTCTGTCCGTATGAACGCACAGATCTCAGAGATGGTAAGAAATAGAGGTTTAAAATGTATGGGATATATGCTTCTTATATCTGGAGGCAGATCAAGTTTATTTTCAATTTTGGCCACGCCCTCTTCTGCCCCCAAAATATGGAAAAAACGTCATATCTCGCACAGTTTTAAAGATAGATCGTTCGTTCCTTGGTGACATATTTAGTAATCGGGATAACTTATCGATCCGCTTAAGGAATGGTGAAGATCGGATGAACGGTTGTCGAGTTATGATCAAAAGACTGTTTGCTGCTGCAGGGCAGTAGCAGCGCTGCTTTCAACTGCTACTGCAGCATCAAAATTTATGCTGAGTGTATAATTTCGTTGGTACAGAGTATGTTATAGTCTGGCTTGACCGTCTTTCTTTATTGTTTTTCATGTCATTTCGAGACTAAAACATTTCATTTTGACCATAAAGAGAAAGGGACGTATAGAAATGTGAAACTGGAAAGAGACAAATGGTGTTTCGTTTCGAAATTTCAGTAGGCTCTCATTTATTTGTGTTTTTCTGATTCTCTAAAATTATTAATAGTACTTAGCCAGTGAAAAGCACATTAAAGTTCTATATTCAATATATTTTTATACCCGTTACTCATAGAGTAAAAAGGGTATAATAAAGTCGTGCAAATGTATGTAACAGGCAGAAGGAAGCATCTCCGATGTTAAAAAGTATATATATTCTTCATCAGCATCAACAGCCGAGTCGATATATCCATGTCCGTCTGTCCGTCCGTCCGTCCGTCTGTATGAACCCCTAGATCTTAGAGACTAGAAGAGCTAGAGTAACCAAATTTTAGATGTGAGCTAGTACTGTCTGCAGGCAGATAAAGTTTGTTTAAAATTTTGGCTACGCCCCACAGTGGCCGGATTCGCGAATTTGGCGTTGCAAAAATCATAACTTTTTAACGGAAAGAGATATTTGAAAAATTTCAAAGGGACGAGGATAGAGAATTACTTTAGCTTTAAAATGAGCGTACGTTCATCTTTGTAGGTTAACAGGGGGACACAGGATCGGCTGCCAAAGTTCATAATTTAATACTCCGAAAAAATTGTATGAAAAAGTCTACGTATTTTAATTTTTTTAAATTGATTTATTAAAAATTAAGTTTTAATAATATTAAAAATTAAAAAAAAATGTATAACAAGTTAATTTGTACTTGCTAAAAAAAATTATTTTCATACAAAATTAGTTCTAACTTGGGAATGATTAATTTTCTTATAAAATGTTGTCAGTATAGGTATTCATATCATTAGTGCTTAATAGTCTTAATATTTCTGGGGAATATTCGTTGGTTAATTCCGCGAGTGTCCTGATGTGTCTGAGAGATGAGATACGAGGATCAGAGGAGGCCGACAACATGTTGAAAAGGTCTGTATTTTCTTGATGTCGAGATATTTTGCACGTGTTCGCATATCTATACCTTTTGTAGTCCTTGTTTTTGGATTCTTGGGCTTCCTCTGACGACTCTCCCATCGATAAAAGTTGTTGTTTTATAAGCTGCTCACCATGATCCAATATTTTATGAACAGTAGGAGTAAGTTTTTTCTCTGGGTACTTTGCACGTAAAATATCTCTTGTCTCCTTGGCATATTTTCCATATTTTCTAGCATCAACATTATTGCCGCAGCTTAAGACATTGAGAATGTTCTTAAACCGTTTGATGACATCCAGATGAATTCCTGTTATCTGAGCAGTTGCATAATCGTCGTTGAAGAATCTCCGGGATGTATTTCCATCGTTCGTGTTTCCATAGCCCTGTTTCGGGCAGTCGACTTTTAGCCCGAGCTCCGCCAAGAACTTCTGTTGTATATCCTGTTTCCTTCTATTTTCCATTGTTTTGGAGTTGGTAATGTCATCAGATTCGTCTCCTTTTCGTGGAAGAGTATATGCCAACTTGAGCATGAATTCCATGCATCTGATCCTCGCATGCAATGGAGAAATTCCGTATTCATAATTATGCTCGTCCGTTTCCGATGTCTCGAACTCCTGAAAGTCTTTTTGCTTTCTCTTGCAGATGGCACATGTCAGAGTTGATTTGGTGTTCGTAATGTCGTTCAAGACTTTTCCATCAACCATAGTTAAAAAACATTGAAATCCAATCCGGACGACTTTTCCTCCTGACGTTTCGAAGAGGATTGGCCTCAGAGCGGATATTTCCTCCTTTATACTGCTAACAGTGCTTAAAACTAGTTCGGTCGTTTCCTTCGCATACTTGAACATTATTGGCCGGCAGAAATGTACTGATGAAGGCCGAGGATTTTTCCAGTGATCCACATTTCCACTTTTCAGCCGCAGTGGGACAAGTGAGGCCATGAACATGTTCGCATCACTCACTGGGCCGTCATCGGAACTAATCACTAGCTTGTAAGCTTGTAAGTTGAAAAGGTCACTCGAGAGTAGGTAAAACATCCACCAACTTGCTAGTTGTAAAGCGCAAAATCAGAAAAGGCCAATTGTAACTACCTATATTATGTGTTACCTATCTTAGTAAATCATAAAATACGCTTTAAAATTTTGCCTGCAACGTTCTTCTTCTTCTTCGTTTGTACTTGTTCTTCCCAAATATTATTTACCTGTAGATTAAATCGCAAATATCAATGTAACGTCTAAGGTTGCAGGTTGTGGCAGCTGCATTTTTTACAATACATTAATAAATAGACTAATATATAATACCTATGCTCCGAAACAACTGAAATCGGGTGAAATTGATATTTTCGAGTCTATCAAAGTTAAAAAACTCAACCAAAAATAGTGTCCACCTAAAACTTGAATGTGGAACATTCAACTTTGAAATAATAAAGTTTGTTAATGTAGTCACGTTAAGAATTAATGCACCTTTTCAAAAAAATCAAGCAAAATCAAATCGGTATTACCGTTTGGTTTTTATACGCTCACAAAATTGACATTTGTAACCAAAAAAATTAAAAATTCAGCAGTTTGAAAAATTCTTCAACTTTAAACCACTGTAACAACCAAACTAATTGACCAAATTCAAAAAACCAAAGTTTTTTGGGCTATCTGGGGTTCCCTTTATTGAATTAAAAAAATCTGCTGAAAAAAATCGAACATCAAAAATTGATTTTTGCAACGCCAAATTCGCGAATCCGGCCACTGTGCGCCCCCTCCCGCACCCGCAATAAAAAATGTTGAATATTTCCTACAGTTTGTAAGCTATCGAGCTCAGATTGCAGTAGAGTGCATGTGGCCAATATGTACAATCTCACAAATTTTCATAAAGATCGGATAATAAATGGCAGAGTTAAAAAACCTTGCATACTTATCTGAGACGCATGAGTTTATTAAACACTAATTGCCTTGAGTAACGGGTATTTCGAAGTCGGGCACTTTAACTTTCGCTCTCGTTTATATATTGCATCAAAATGACATTTTAAAATATCAATGTAATCTTAATAATATTGATTTTATATTCTCGAAAATATTAGATTGATATTTTCGAACAGATCATTCGTACCTTTATCATATCGGCTGTTTAATGATATAAAAAAATATAACATTAAGTACCAGGTCAGTTTATTTTTTTGTTCTGTGTATTGAAACCAGTGATTCCGAATTTGCAATTGTCATTCTACAATATACGTTCTGTATTGTCCGTCCGTACAACAAAAACAAGTAAAGGCGCTTCAGTCGTGTGCCCCGACTACAAAATACCCTTTTCATTTATTTGTTTTTGAATTTGAATGTAACCGGTTTTAGTAACAGCTATTAAAGGGACACCCTGAAAGTAGGCAACATTGTTTAGCGGTTCTAGCCCTTACTACCGACGCGGTACCCCCCACCTTGACAAGCTCAATTGTTTCGCTTATAGCTCCGGTGCTTTTTGTCCGATCTGATTGTACTTTCCGGAATATATAGATATTGGGCCTTGCTTGATGTATATTAAGCACCTCTCAAGCTAGGAAATATATTACTTCTCAAGCTATACTACTTTTAAGCAATTTTTATGTTGACACCGAGCGGCGCCAATGTCGGAGCTACTCTGACACAATATTGTATTTTAAAGTCATTGTCCAAAAATGCAGCACTTCGTTCGGCAGAAACTATTCGATGTATCAGTTTATTATACCTGCTCAGCTATCAATCTTTCTGCTGAACACGACCATTAGTTGCCCAAATGATACAAAATTATGAACGCGCGAGGTGCAACATGTCTTTTAAAATTTACTTTCTTGAGTCGCATATAAACATGTTCCCTGCAAATTGCGGTGAGGGAATACCAAGATTCAGTCAAATCAAACAAATATTTAAATTTATGTCCGCCAATATGAATTTTTTAATAACGAAAATGGATTCGATCACAAACATTCACCGACCCCAAAAACAATAAATATCAATAAATAGGGCAAATAAAATTAATAAGTAAGTATTCCATATGAGTGCTCGTAGAGTGCGAGCGCACATAAAAAAGTCGTGCTTTGTAGTTTTGGATTGATTCGAGATTTTTTGATTTGACTTGAAGTTTTTATTTAAGCCTGAAAAGGGCTCAAGCATAGTTTTTTGAGACATTCGGAGGTATCCCAGAAACCTCTTCCAACCAATTTCCAACCCACAGCCAGTTCACCCCTTAAACTATATAGATAAGCAAAACTAGTTTTTGGAAATATAAGCAACATTAATAGTATTCCTGAAAGCGGGTTAGATTTGATTTTTATTATTTTAAATCAAATCCAAATCAGTTGACAGAGTCACCCTTTTTGCGCACCGATTTGATTTAGATTTCGTGAACAGCTGGTAGTGTCCACTTAAGGCTGGTTTGTCTTCTTTTCAAAAGAGGCTCCAATAATTTCTAAATTGCATTAAATAAATAACTATTTAGTTATTTAATCTTGAAAAACGTACCACATTCTCCATGTTAAAGTCGCTTCAAAATGTAAACAAACACACCAAACCGAAGAGTACGGTCACTCCAAAACGAAATATAATCTAAATCAGTCGCAAGGCTGATTTTAATAAATCTTTTAGTATGACCCAAAATTCCCAGCTTACTTTGGACCTACTAGACAATTTGTTTGGAGCAGCTGTGAACAGTTGATTGACGAAATCTAAATTAAATCTAAATCGCATTCAGGAATACCACTATATTTTACTGGAGCGACTGCCATCAAATAAATAACATTTGGAATTTTTATAGTCTGTACCGTAGGTACATAGAGTATATTAAGTTTGTGCAAAAGTAAATAAAAGCCAGAAGGGAGTATCTCCGACCCCATTAAGTATATATATTATTGATCAGCATCAACAGCCGAGTCAATTCAGCTATGACGGTTTGTCCGTCTGTCCGTCTGTATGGACGCACAGATCTCAGAGATGGTAAGAGATAAAGGTTTTACATGTATGGTTGACATGTATACTTCTTATGTCCACAGGCCACAATTTTGGCCACGCCCCGTCCCGACCCAGCAATTTAGAAAAAAAGTCATATCTCCTACAGTTTTAAAGATAGATGGACATATTTAGTAATCAGGATAACTTATCGATCCGCCAAAGGAATGGTGAAAGTCGGATAAAAGGTTGTCGAGTTATGATCAAAAGACTGTTCGCTGCAGCGCAATAGCAGCGCTGCTTTCAGCTGCTACAGCAGCATCAAAATTTATGCTGAGCGTATTATTTCGTTGGTACAGAGTATGTTATAGTCGGGCTTGACCGACTTTCTTTCTTGTTTAAGAGCACATATTGTTCTACTATTTAATGTAAATTGTCGTTGGGGTAATAAAACATCTATCAAAAGAAAAAGAATAAAACAAGTAAGAAAGTCGGTCAGGCTCAACTCTTCGTATTCTGTAACTTCAAAAGTGTACGTAGTTTGCTGCTGCAAAAACAACTGAAAGCAGCACTGCTACTGAGCTGCGGCAGCGTTTTTTCATTTGCGCATCACTTGACTATCGTTCATCCGATCTCTACCAATCCGGTGGCGGCAATTGTTAGGTCTTCACCAATTCTTCATCGGAGCGATAAATAATACTAATTACTATTTGTGTCCAAAAGGTACGGACCTTTTATTATACCCTTGCAAAGGGTATTTTAATTTTGCCCAGAAGTTTGCAACGCATTGAAATATTCATTTCCGACCCCATAAACTATATATATTCTTGATCAGGGTGACGAGCTGAGTCGCTTGAGCTTTGTCCGTCCGTCTGTCTGTCTGTCTGTTTCTACGCGAACTAGTCTCTCAGTTTTAAAGCTATCAAGCTGAAATTTTGTCTTGACACAGTCTTCTTTTTGCTGCACACTACTAATATGTCGGAACCGACCGGATTGGATGACTGTATCTCATAGCTCCCATAGGAACAATCGATCAGAAAACTAGTTTTAGTAATAAAAACTTTTTTCTTTTCAATGGAAACGTCTCCAAACTTTGTAATCGTAGGTTTTCTATGTTTTTTTACAATTCCACCAAGTTTTATTAAAATCGGACAACTATATGGTATAGCTGCCATATAAAGATAGGTCTGAAAAACAGTTTTAGTTAGAAAACCTTTTTTGTTTTTAATGGTAGCATCCTGTTGTTATTTTGTATTTGTTTGTTTCACGTGCTTTCACATAATTTTACAAATTTTTGGACAAATCGGATGAGTATATCATATAGCTCCCATACGAACGATCGGTCGGAAAATGGGAAAAAGACTTTTTTTTGAAAAATATATAAGCGAGCACTTGCAAGGGTATAAAAACTTCGGCACAGACGAAGTTAGCTTAGCTTTCTCGTTATTTAATTTACTTTACCTCTCCTTGACTGCGGATCGAACTCTGGACCTCTCGCTCTTAACACGAACGGAATAGCGACAAGCCGCAGAGCCTACATAAATAATTCGTTATGTTGCCTGAAATTTCGAAATGAAACACCATTTGTCTCTTTCCATTTTCACGTTTTCTATACGTCCCTTTCTCTTTATGGTCAAAATGAAATGTTTTAGTCTCGAAATGACATGAAAAAAATAGAGGAAAGTAAGCTTCGGCTCGGCTCGGAGACGCTTGCATTAAAAACAAAAATGTTTTTCTCACTAGAACTAGTTTTTCGACCGATCGTTCCTATGGCAGCTATATGTTATAGTCATCCGATATAGCCGGTTCCGACAAATGTGCAGCGTATTTGGACCAGAAGACTTCGTGCAAAGTTTGGTGGCGATAGCTTTAAAACTGACGGAGGAGATAGCATTGAAACATACGGACAGACTCACAGACGGACATGGCTATATCGACTCAGCGCGTCATCTGATCATGAATATATATACTTTATGTGGTCGGAAATGCTTCTTTCTATGCGTTAAAAACATCAGCACAATAACAATATACCCTCTGCAAGGGTATAAAAAAGATATTTGCCAAAATATCAAATTAACCAGCCAAGATGAAATTGATACTGACATTTTTCTCTGTGTAGAAACCTAGGGCAACAATAAAGTGCTGGAGTGCTTAACATACAAAGCAATTGGTTTTGTCAAAATCGTCTTCAAAGCACACTCAAAAAATGTATTTTCTGGTTTTTTGAAATGCACCCTAAATAATTTTTATACTCTGTACCGAAGGTACATAGAGTATTATAAGTTTGTGCAAAAGTATGTAACATCCAGAAGGAAGCATCTCCGACCCCATAAAGTATATATATTCTTGATCAGCATCAACAGCCGAGTCGATATAGCCATGTCCGTCTGTCCGTCTTTCTGTCCGTATGAACGCACAGATCTCAGAGATGGTAAGAGATAGAGGTTTGACGTGTATGAGACATATGCTTCTTATGTCTGCAGGCAGATCAAGTTTATTTTCCATTTTGGCCACGCCCCCTCCCGCCCCCGCAATTTAGAAGATAGATAGCTTGTTCCTTCTGGACATATTTAGTTATTAGGATAACTTATCGATCCGCCAAAGAAATGAAGAAGATCGGATGAACGGTTTTCGAGTTATGATCAAAAGACAAATTTTCTTGGTACAGAGTATGTTATAGTCGGGCTTGACCGACTTTCTTTCTTGTTCTTTCTTGTTTTTAGACAGTTTTTTCTTAAACTTGGAAAAAACAACCCTAAAAAAGAATTTTTAGAAAATAATTTCTTAAATTTAGAAATTCGATTTATTTTTTCCTAAATTTAGGGTAATTTTTCTAGATTTTTTCCTAAATACTTTAATTAAGGGCGAACTCGCCACATTTCTTAAATTTAGACAAGCCATTTAGAAATTCGCCCTAAAATATAGACAAAAAAGTTTAGAAAATCGCCCTAAAGAATAGAAAATATTAAAAAGACACCCCTTGTAATTCTCAAGTACGAATTACGTGCATTCGTAATATAAAACGGCATGCTGAGAAAATCGCCCTAAAATATAGAAAAATAATCTAGAAAGCCTCCCTAAAATTTAGAAAAATATAAAAAGACGCCTGATGTAATTCTCAAGATCGAATTCCCTGCTTTGGGAATTTAAAAGAGGCAGCTGAGTGCTTAGCATTTGACTGCGTTATTTACTGTCCTCACGCGCGAACTTGGTAGTCGAGTGCCGTAAGATGCCTTTCGTGTTGAAGTTTCCCCGAGGTCCCGAGTTCGAGTCCCCCAGGCAAGATAAAGTTAGAAACTAAAATAATGATTACTAGTAGTGAACCAACAGAAAGAAAATATCCTATAAAAATAATATATAAGGCTGGAATGACACGTTCAATTTCTACCGACAATTTCTAACATCAATTTTGCTCTTATGGGAATCAATATGAGTGAGAGCGAGACGGACATCTGTTGAATTCGCCGCACAATAAATTGCTGCTGACGGCAGAGCAGCTAGCAGAATTGTATTTGGTAGAATCAATATTGTCGCTAGACAGCAATTTTCTATGGCTGCTGTGTTTGTTTACATTTTTGGCCTGCATTTAATCAGAATGAATGTCTCATATCTTGCTTTGTACACTTTGCATGTAACTCATTTAATTATTGCCATGATTAAAATGCAATTTTCTGTAATATATGCATTAATTTTGAAAAAAAAAATAGATTTTCCCAATGAAAAATACAAGCTGTTTGATTTTTGAGCTGCCCAATGGGTCAGTCTTCTTGTAATATTCGTCTAGTCAAGCCACAAGATGATTGATTGTGCGTCAGTCCGATTCTATCCATACATATTACAGACATGGTTAAATCCATTTGGCTTGTAATGTTGATGAATATTAGTACGTATGGGTTCGGTTGTGCTTCATTCACTGCAAGGAATAAAAACGCAACCTAAAAGGGGATGTCTTCAATTGGCTGCCCTGAGAAGATTGTTATGCAGTTTCTATTTAAAAAATTGAAAAGGAGCCCCAGACAAAAGGAAGTTGCCGTACTATTTACAGAAGATTAAATTTATTTGCACACAAGAAAAATGAGGAAAATTGGAGGTATTTCCTTTCAAATTTACCAATTTGAATTTTATCAGATGTCGCCAACCTTTTTTGTGACCTTTTTTGTTGTTAATGTCAACAAAAATCTGCAGAAATACCAAATTTTCAATGATATTCAGCATTTTTTTGTTATTGATGTTAGGTATTTGTCGAATTCGCCGTGTTCGCCGAATTCGCCCAACAATATTGCGGCTAGAAATTGTCGGTAGAAATTGAACGTGTCATCCCACGCTAAGGAGTTATACGCTTCTCAGTGTTGCCGTCTCCTTCCTCTTCTGTCTCGCCTTTGACCAATTTTTTAGGTCGAATTTCTAAATTTTAGGCCGATTTTGGTTGTTTTTTATTGAATGCACAATTTATAAAAGCGAAGCCATTATTTTCTAGTGAGCAATATATGTTAGTATGTAAGCTCTGTACTCTGAAAAACCAAGAAATTAGTTGGTCACAGTATTAACTACATAACTAAAATAACTTAGATTAGCAATGATATTTCATATTCGATATTGAAATTCAGATTTTCGATATTATCAACACTGATATTTTTAGAAATATCGACAACCCAAATCTGCAGTAAGCTTTATTCTATTCCTTGGATCAGGACTCATCCAGTCTTTAAAATCTGGATGATTTAGCCACATATCACAAAAATTTGAAAACCCATTAAACGTGTGTAAAAAGGGTATACTAAAGTCAGCATCCACAGCCGAAGCGGTCCGTCTGTCTGACTGTATGAACACCTAGATCTCAGTGACTAGAAGAGCTAGAGGAACCAAATTTTAAATGTAGACTAGAACTGTCTGCACGCAATCAAGTTTATTTCAAATTTTGGCCACGCCCCCTCCATCCACTGCAATAAATTAAAAGATGAAAATCTCCTACAAACTCGATATCGAGCTCAAATTTTGCAGTGTATGTTCCCTACAATCGCACAAGTTTTCATTAAGATCGGATAATAAATAGCAGAGTCATACAGGTCATTAAAAAACGTACCATAGTTATCTGAGCCGCATGCACTGCTTGCTTACAAAATGTTGAAATATTTAAATTACTGTTAATGCTCTGTTAATTAACATAAGGAAGGTTACAAAACACTAATTTCCCTGAGTAACGGGTGTATTGAAGTGGTGGCATGACATGACAGATATGAAAGCGGGCATAGGACCCAAATTCATTTGGGCGCTATGCCCGAAATAAAAACGGACATAATGCCCAAAAAGTTTTTGGCCATTACGCCCAAAATGCTGCAAACTGAGTTACGGTAGTTCCGTTTTTTAATGCCTCACACAAAAACTATGACTGATAAAGACAAAGGAGTTATTATATAAAATTGTTTTTGTCGTTATTGTTGTCATTGTGGATTTTGTTGTAGCGAAAAGCAAAGTAAGGCCAAAAAAATGTTCGTCCCGTAGTTCCGTATTTGTCTCATGAAAAAAAATCGGTTGATTGGTTCACGAGAAATGCGCTAGGACATGGGAAAAATTCTCAATAAACATTTTTTCAAAGAAGCTTGCTTTTTACAATAAAAATAACAAACATTTGATAACTTTATTTTAACATTATTTTAATTTGTATTGTAGAGCTGGCAAAAAATCGATGTTCATGGCATCGATTCTTTGCCAACATTTTTAGGAAAACATCGATTAAAATCGATTAAAATCGATTTCTTAAATTTGTCTCAAGTAAATACTTAGGGCATATATTTCATCTTCTAGATGGCACTATCTGCCACATAAACTAGCAAATAACAATGTAAGAGCTATATAGATGAAAAATCGGCCCTTATAAGAATAAAAATATATATATTTGAAACCATATAACCCAAATTTATTTTCCATTTAACATTTATAACCTAAATTATATCACTTCATGTAATATTCTTAATAATGCGATTGTTTCAGAAAGATTTATTTTCCATTTAACGTTTATAATTTAAATTATATCACTTCATGTAATACTTTTAATGATGAGATTCTTTTCACAATAACAGAATGAAATTACTCCTCCAGCCACTGGATCCCATTAGTAAAAAGGAGCATATCGACGTTATTTGGTTTTAAAAAGGCACGCCTGTCCGAGATTATGTTTCCATCTTCCTCCCTCGCACCTTCCACCAACACCAATATTAGTTATCCTAAAACAGAATAGTAAATGAATTTGATCCATTGTAGTTTTTTACAATTTTGTTCTTACCCTCAGACGCTGTGTTTCGCCGCTAAAAATAGTGATGGAACTTTTTCGATCTTAATCGATTCTCAAAAAAAATATCGATGTTTCTCACGCAGGATAAAAATCGATACATCGATTCGAGAATCGATTTTTTTGCCAGCTCTATTGTATTGTTGTTTGCCTAATTTAGCCAACTGCATAAGAAGTTTAATGCTAGTTAAAGCACAAGAAATGTTTTAAGATTATTGATGGTTTTTGTATTGGGTCAATTTGTGGTTGGATCGGTCAAATATATTTTGAGTATTTCCATGTCTTGTACAAATCGGTTTCGACCTAAAAACGACACAAATGTCTTGGGAATTAGTCGTTTCTGGGGACTTTTTAGATGTAATAATATTCCTTATTAATATTGTGTAAGGCATGGCCAGATGCAAGGTTCGAATCAAAACACGGAGCTCCGATATTTTTTTAGTGTGTTTGCAGCGTTGTTCGATTGATATTATTTTACAGTATTAACCTGACTTAAGACACGCTTAAATTCAACGGTGGAGTCTATCAAGAACAATATCTGAATGGCAAATCGAGGATGGCTCGATAAATCATTGATAACCTACAGAATTTCTGAAGCTTTATTTGCTCATTGTTATGCCATTGCTCGAAATGTATCATCATATTGACTCTCCAATTTCGTAAGATCATTAAGTCAGCTTAAGTTGCCTTATAGTTTTAGTTTAAAATCTGAAATTTCAAAAAAAAAATCCCGTTTTTATATATAAATGAATATAATGGTATCTTAGGAATCAAATATTAATTTTGACTTTGGTGTGATTCAAAAACATTGAACTGCGCTCTGTCCAAGGCTAGAAGAGTAGTGGAAAACGCTTTTGGACAATTAAAGGCCCGCTTTCGCAGATTAGGCAAGTGATTGAACAATCGGTGCGATAAAACCTCAAACATAATTATGGCCTGCTGCATTTTGCATAATTTTTTGAATTGCCGAAATAGTGCAATCTTGAGGTCTTGGGTAGAGCTGGAAACTGAACGTTCACAACCTGAGCACACCAATGTCGCCAATGATTTTGATGATCCTCCAGAAATAATAAGACGCGCCATAACATCGTACCTTAAGACTCAACAAACCAATTAAAATAAAACTTTTATTCATTATATATAATATTAATTTATTTGTTTTTATAATTTTTTGTTATTATAACTTCTCAAGCAGTTTTTTTTTTGAAAGTCTGCGCTTGCCATCTCCTTGCGCTCCAAGACTTCAAGCCGCGCGGCACCCATGAGCTCCTTGAGCTCCTCTGTCCTCTTCTTTGAAGCTGCCTCAACAGCTTTCTGGAAAGTTGAAAGCTGTTGAGTGATCCTTCTTCGCTTACTTGGCTGCGATGATGATGGTTCATCATCCAGTGGTTCTTCTTCCAGACTCTTGGGGCTTTCCGGAGGCTCATCTGTAGAAG
The DNA here is from genome assembly GCA_035044985.1 of Lordiphosa fenestrarum. Classification (NCBI taxonomy): domain Eukaryota; kingdom Metazoa; phylum Arthropoda; class Insecta; order Diptera; family Drosophilidae; genus Lordiphosa; species Lordiphosa fenestrarum. The sequence goes on along the minus strand of JAWNNO010000334.1, from coordinate 40,623 downwards.
AAAGTATATTCGTCATTAGTATAATTACTTCATTGAAAGTATATGTTTACTCACCGGTGCTCTGAACTATTTCCTCCGCAAAATTCACGGATTTATGCATCCCAAAATTTTGTGCACTCGATTGAAATGCACCCAAGTGGATGGCGCTCCTCCAGTCGTTCCCTTGCCTTTAAATTCCGATCTCAAAGATATTTATTAATTAGTTCTGAATTATACATATATAAGTTTCTTATATTTACTTGTATTTCCGTGTCAAGTTGTCTATTTTCAACCGCACCTCTTTTTATCCCATAGGATATCCTTGTTCCCCCAATTTTTCCGCCATGAGTTGGAAAATATGCGAATTCTTCTTCACTGAACGTATTGCGCTCAGGTTCTCCTCCCATAAGTCCATCCATAAGTCCAAGGCCTGCTGGTAATCGCCCCAAAGAGTGTGTTGCTTATTGTTTTTTTTTGCTCACGGACTTATCGCCCAAATTTCATTCCTCGGGCGTTGTGTCATGCGACCTATTGATGTCGGGCAGGGACGTTTTTGAATATAAACAGGTTAGCAGATTCTACGTTTATGCTTAAGTAAGAAATTGCGATTTTTGCCCCTCAGAGTCTATTGTATTTATATATATATTTATCGGTGACATGCCATAACGCCCGAGGACTTATCGCCCAAATGAAAGACAATAATAAATTTTGGGCGATATGACCGAAATGAAAGCGGACAAAAGACCCAAATTCGTTTGGGCGCTATGTCCGAAATCAAAACGGACATAATGCCGAAAATTTTTTTGGACATTACGCCCAAATTGCTGAGAACTCAATTAAGGTAGTTTTTACCTTTGAGTTCCATTTTTAATCGCCTCGCAATTGAATTAAACAAAAAGTACAATTGATAAAGACAAACGGTTTTTTTACATTGAATAGATATAAGGTGAAAGTAAATAACATCATTTTGTTTATGTTGTTGTTGCGGTTTTTGTTGTAAGTAAGGCCCAAATTCAAGTTGGTCCCGTTGTTCCCGTGATTTTCACAGGAACGGCTTTTCTAAAAGGTGTAAATATAAAAGGACGTTGTCAAAATTATTGTGGTTAGTGCACCGGCTTTTACGTTTGGGGCTTGTTTAAAAACTAGTTTAAAAAAAGGGGCGTTGAGATACTTAATCGCAGTTAAATTTAGGTTTTTGTGTTCGACAAACTAAAACTAGGTTATCATTCTCTATATATTTTTTCTATGCATTTGTGTGTAGCTTTAACAAAAAAAATACATCCCAATCTGTCGATTGGTTCCTGAGAAATTTGAGTTAAAGTCAGTGCTAAATAATTTAAGTCACTTCGCCTGAACACAATCAAATTTATTTATAAGCATTTCCACAGTGTCGAACGCGACATTCGTGCGCCTTTAAAGTTAAAAAAAACTATATAAAACCAAAAGATTTATTTTTCGTGTTTCAATTTTTTTAGCATCTTCGTAGCAGCATATTTAGTGCAAAAGGTAGGTTTAGTCAATTTGATGCTTGAAAGAAATTTCCAAAAAATTATTGGATTTATCTCGCGACAAAAACGAAAGTCGTTTCTGACAGCCTCTAGAAAAATTCATAAACTTGCGAAAACACGAATAAATATTTTAGTGCATTTAAATTTTAACTATACTTAAATAAAAAAACTTTTTACGTAATGTGTTCATATTCAATTATTCACATAAGTTTTTATACTCTGTACCGTAGGTACTCAGAGTATTATAAGTTTGTGCAAAAGTATGTAACATCGAGAAGGAATCATCTCCGACCCTATAAAGTATATATATTATTGATCAGCATCAACAGCCGAGTCATGTCCGTCATGTCCGTCTGTCTGTCCGTATGAAGGCACAGATCTCAGAGATGGTAAGAGATAGAGGTTTGACATGTATGGGACATATGCTTCTTATGTCTGCAGGCTGATCAAGTTTATTTTCAATATTGGCCACGCCCCTTCCCACCCCCGCAATTTAAAAAAAACGTCATATCTCCCACGGTTTTGAAGATAGATGGCTTGTTCTTTCTGGACTATTTAGTTAGCAGGATACTTTATCGATGGAGAAGATCGGATGAACGGTTTTCGAGTTATGATCAAAAGACTGTTCGCTGCTACTGCAGCATCAAAATTTATGCTGAGCGTATAATTTTCTTGGTACAGAGTATGTTATAGTCGGGCTTGACCAACTTTCTTTCTTGTTTTATTTTAAGCATTTGAATTATGAAGAACGCGACATTTAGCACGCGACATTATAAATATTCCGTATTTTTCCCAACTTCCGGAGTCGGATACTTTGAGAATTTTCGGAAGTCGGAACCGAACCCGAACCGGAGCAAACAAATTTTTCCACGCCGAACTCGAACCGAAACCGATGCCAATAAAATTGAAAAAGGGCTCGGCTCAAAAAATTTCTCTTACCTTTTTTTTCGAGTTGCTGTTTAAGTAAACATACATGGTTTCTAATTAGTGTTTTTATGTTTAAGGGGGTCTTCTGGTTTAGACAGCCGAATTTGACCTGTTTTTCAAAAAACCGTGGAAAGAAAACGCGTAAAGACTTTTCAATTCTGTTTTTGTATTTGGTAGGACAATTTATTGAGAAAAATACAAAATTAAAAAAAAGTGAATTTATGGTGAGGTTAAGAAGTTCTCGGCCTTCAAAGTAGGGCCCCCCCCCCCAAAAAAAATATGTCCAATGTTCGCACGATTGCGGGAGTATTCTGCATCTCAAAAAAAAAGAAAATCGAGAAATTAGTTAGCATGAATGCCGTTATCGTGTGAACCTCCAGAAAAAATGGCTGCCATTTGAAAATGAAAAATTGATTTTTCAAGCATTTTTTTGTAGTCCAGTGTACAAAAAAAATAGTAAAAGTTTTTTCGGCGATCGAGGTTCACACTATAGCGCCGTTAATTCTGCGTCGTTTGGCTTTTATTTCATCAAAATCAGTCCAGAAAAACTTCAGTTATCGTGCGAACATGTTTGAAAAACATGGTTTTGAGAAAATCCCGTTTTAAGTTTGCAGTTGCTATGAAATTTGGGTCACCATGTGTCACAAAAGAGGCTGTATTTCCTAAACTATTTCGAATTTAGCAAAATCCTTTTGGGAAAATATTTTTGAATATCTAAGCCATAAATAATTAAAAAACGAGAGCGTAAGTTAAAGTCGGCCCTGCCCGACTTCGAAATACCCGTTACTCAGCTCAGCTCGGATAAGTATGCAACATTTTTTTAACTCGGCCATTTATTATTCGATCCTTTTGAAAATTTGTGAGATTGTAGATGTTGGCCACATAGACTACACTGCAAAATCTGAGCTCGATATCTTAAAAATTGTGGGAGTTATTCAATATTTTTTATTGCGGGGGCGGGAGGGGGCGTGGCCAAAATTTGAAAAAAACTTGATCTGCCTACAGATAGTACTAGCTTACGTATAAAATTTGGTTGCTCTAGCTCTTCTAGTCTCTGAGATCTAGGTGTTCATACAGACGGACGGACGGACGGACGGACGGACGGACGGACGGACGGACGGACGGACGGACGGACGGACAGACGGACATGGCTATATCGACTCGGCTGTTGATGCTGATCAAGAATATATATACTTTATGATATCGGAGATGCTCCCTTCTGCCTGTTACATACATTTGCACGACTTTAGTATACCCATTTTACTCTACGAGTAACGGGTATAATAAATTTCTAAACCAGAAGAATCGCCCCATTGGGGCGTTATGTCCGAAATGAAAGCGGCGTTATGGCACGTCACCATATTTATCATTAAGGAAATTATTTATTTTATGTAATCAAATATAAAACAAATGACCATAAACAGTTCCAATGGGCTTCTCGAGCTTTTTCGAGCTTCTCTCTAACTCATGGCTTGTGTGTTTCTTAAACTATGCCAACAACTAGTGAAAACGAGAGCGTAAGTTAAAGTCGGCCCTGTCCGACTTCGAAATACCCGTTACTCAGCTCAGCTCGGATAAGTATGCAACATTTTTTTAACTCGGCTATTTATTATCCGATCCTTTTGAAAATTTGTGAGATTGTAGATATTGGACACAAAGACTACACTGCAAAATCTGAGCTCGATATCTTAAAAATTGTGGGAGTTATTCAACATTTTTTATTGCGGGGGCGGGAGGGGGCGTGACCAAAATTTGAAACAAACTTGATCTGCCTACAGACAATACTAGCTTACGTATAAAATTTGGTTGCTCTAGCTCTTCTAGTCTCTGAGATCTAGGTGTTCATACAGACGGACGGACGGACGGACGGACGGACGGACGGACGGACGGACGGACGGACGGACGGACGGACGGACAGACGGACATGGCTATATCGACTCGGCTGTTGATGCTGATGAAGAATATATATACTTTATGATATCGGAGATGCTTCCTTCTCCCTGTTACATACATTTGCACGACTTTAGTATACCCTTTTTACTCTACGAGTAACGGGTATAAATAGACTTATAAATTAGATGTCCCGAGCCGGGATCGAACCCACGACCTATGGCACAGCAGACAAACACACATGCTGATGCACCATTATACTTTCCTTCAACCTCATTATATCCGTTACTCGTAGAGTGATAAGGTTTCTTGTTATACTCTGTACCGAAGGTACATAGAGTATTATAAGTTTGTGCAGAAGTATGTAACAGCCAGAAAGAAGCATCTCCGACCCCATAAAGTATATATATTCTTGATCAGTGTCAACAGCAGAGTCGATATAGTCATGTCCGTCTGTCCGACTGTCTGTCCGTATGAACGCGCAGATCTCACAGATGGTACGAGATAGAGGTTTAACATGATGGGACATATGCTTCTTATGTCTGCAGGCTGATCAAGTTTATTTTCAATTCTGCAATTTAAAAAAACGTCATACATCCCACAGTTTTAAAGATAGATCGTTCGTTCTTTCTGGTCATATTATTTAATCGGGATAACTTATCGATCCTCCAAAGAAATAGTGAAGATCGTATGAACGGTTGTCGAGTTATGATCAAAAGACTGCAGCGCACCATTAACGCTGCTTGCAGCTGCTACTGCAGCATCAAAATTTATGCTGAGCGTATAATTTCGTTGGTACAGAGTATGTTATAGTCGGGCTTGACCGACTTTCCTTCTTGTTTTTTAAAGCATATGTAGCCAAAGTAATCCGACACAAAAACTAATACACATTTCCCGTTATCCGTGTAAGCCCGAATAAAACGTTATAATTTATTTCAAGCATTTAAATCTAACTCCATTTACCATATTCGACGCTCAAGGGCTTCATAAAATATTGTGATAAAAGAGAAATGTGCGTATTTTATGACTTTAACCCCAATTTATGAATCCATATAAATTTGTATACAAACTATGGCCCAGTTGCCTTTCTGTGTCCTCAGATGCACGCAAATCAAAGCGAAAGTAAATGTCATTAAAGTTGAATTTCATTTTCTAACTGGCGGTCACTTGCGGATTGCGTGGACAGCGGACTGAAAGTGTGTGAATACAAATAGGGAATAATTAAACATACTAATATTCTCTCTCTCTTTCTCATTGCTGAAAAAAGACCTTGCATGCAAATAAAACCTCAACAAGTCAAGCCGAGCGCCAGCGAAGGAGTACCGGAAACCCAAACATTTCCCTCTGTTAGCCTTCTGCAAACATACACAAACATGTAAGTGTGTGTGTAAATTTGAAATTGTTGTACCTATAGGGAAACTTCTATTGCTCAGAGTTAAACACTAGTAAATACATAAAACCAAAGCCACCATCTACTTATGTACAAGCCACAATTCATCCAGTTGTATAAATTAATGGAAAGTCCAGTTACTTGTTATGGCCACTGCCGGTAACCATGGTTCTAGACTCACCGCGAAAGCTAGAGAGGTCAGTGTGCGAATTCGCTGGGGGGGTTCAACGAAATTATCCAAAAATATAATTTACCTCACATGGAAAAAATTGTTCACAGAACAAGCGCCTAGGCTCATTTGGAAAATGGATCCAAGACATTTCCACAGATTCGTAGAATTTTGTACGCTTTATTAACTCCTTTTTTATGGAAAAATCCCCTCACTTGCTTTGGTTTGTGCTTTCGCTGACCAATAAATGTATTCCCGCAGTTTAGAGCTGAGCCTTCCACATTCCAGCGTAATACCCTTCTAGCGCCCGCTATGCGCTGTTATTCCAAGACTAAAAATATTCAACCTACCTAACTGAATGTCCCTTCCGCCAATGCCGTTCACATGCAAATCAAACCCAAAGTCCTTTCGACGTGGTCAAGACTTTCAATTCAACGTTAGTTGTGCGGCGCGGCTGGGAAGTTAGGTCGACTTTCTGTTCGACGGCGATGTAATTCGTTCGTAGTCGCGAATTTATGTGCGGTAAATAAACTTCCAAGCTATTTTCGAGTATTTTGTAGTCCGTACTGCTGAGATAAGAACGGCAGAATATAAAAGTTATTGATGGGAAAATATCGAGAGTATTTTGAGCCTAATGATAAACAGTTCGCGTGTGTGAGACCTTTTGAAGTGAAATTCAACATCCAATAATATTGTAAATAGATATTATATTAACACATCTACTATTTAGTACTATAGGAAAAATAATTTGATCGCAAAGTGGACTTTAATGCTAGCGCATCCCCAAACAGAGACTGCAACTTTGCCTCGGATTAAATGACAAGCTCAATCCCCTTAAAAATGTCCTTATGGTAAACGCCTAGGTTCAAATGACACACTGAAACAAGAAATCAATCCGAAACGGTATTGAAAACAGGGTAATCGCGTATAGTCTTGATCCGATCCCTGAAGAGATTGATTTCACTCACATTTTTTTTTTGAATTTCAAAAACAGGATCTTTTTTAGCCCGCTCCTGGATTACCGTTTTCGATGCCGTTTCGGATTGATTTCAGATTTTTTTGTCTGTGTAGGAACAATCCAACACTGCATGTTAGCGGAGTTTAAAGGTCTTTAAATTTTTTTGATCCAGAGACCTGGGATTGCCACGTCAAATCAGTCAGTAGCTTGGAATTTTCCAATTTTATTCACTATCGGTAGCGGATAAGTCTTTGGCCCTAAAAAAACACTATTATGTGGCAAAATGCGTTCATTTGTAGAATTATGTTCATGAACGGGGCAGCATACCTGCGGTATATAGGGTACTTATCTACGGAACTTAGAAATAAAATGATTGGACAATTATGCGAAAATAGTTCACGCTAAATCATTTCTGATTTTTATACCCGTTACACGTGGAGTAAAAAGGGTATACTAATGTCGAGTAGATGTATGTGACTGGCAGAAGAAAGCATCTCCGACCCCTTAAAGTATATATACTCTTGATCAGCATCAACAGCCGAGTCGACAATGCCATGTCAGTCTGTCCGTCTGACTGTCTCCTTGTCCGTATGAACCACAGATCTCCAAAATGATAAGAGGTAGAGGGACGGACATGGCTAAATCAATTCAGATCGTCACGCTGATCAGGATATTTTTTTTTGTGTGATAGCAGATGTTTCGTTCGTTGCGTTACAAGCATCTGGGCAATTTGAATATAGTCTCTGCAAGGGTATAAAAAGTGTAATTTGATCAGTGCAGTGGGAATGAAATTTTAAGTACTAGTGGGATTGGATTGTTCCGAAACTGGATTGTCTAAATTACTTATTCTACATTTTAACGGTATTATTGTAAAAAATCGATTCATGGAATATAGTGCATAGAAAAAACGTAGACAATGTTCTAAACTCCTTAAATGTTAACAAAGTCAACGTAAGTTAAACTCGGCCCTGCCGAGTTATAACCGTTAATCAGTGGAATTAAGGCCTTTTCTGTGATTTTGTTTTATGTTAGCAGATTGCGCATGCTTCTCTAAAAATAATGCAACATTTTGTGACCAAAATATGAAACCAACTTGTTTTGCCTGCAGACAATACTAGCACTCATCTAAAGTTTGGTTGCTTTAACTCTTTTAGTCTTTGAGACTGATCAAAAATATATATTCTTTCTGATAAATATCGTTTTTTACTCTACGGGTAATTGGTTTACGAAACGCTTAAAAAAATAAATAATTCTACGGGGACTTGAGCTCACGACCTCGACGTTCTCGTCCACCACTGAGCTACAGGCCTTTTGTCTTTCTTCGTGCCTAAATATCAATGGCTTCTGCCTAGAATTTATAGTGTGAGTTCATCGCCGCTATTTGGCGATGTCGGCTGAGATGTCGGTTTCAGTCTTGGAGGTCCTGAGTTCAAGTCCTTGTTTAAGTCTTTCAAATTGAGCACGAAACGATCAGTTTTAATCCATCAAGACAAAACCTGGATCAGATTCGAGTTCACGACAAGCCATTCTAAAATCAATGATCCGGAATGGCTTAAGTTTTTGGTTCAGCGTAGAAATTCTGAAGTTGTTCGGTTATGAACAGATCCACTTGATATAAAGCAAACGAAGTTTACAATTTTAATTTGGAAGTGCAACGCTCAAAGTATTGGTTGATACAGAAAGGGAAAAATATTCAATTTGTGTATAAGAAGCCCATGCATTAGATGTTCTTCTCTCTTAGTAAAATAAAGGGTGATTTTTTAAGAGCTATTGAAAAGTTTTAAAAAAAAAACACATTAAATTCATAAAAATGCATGAAATCTGTATTTGAATCGATAGTACTGTCCATATAATTTAATTTTTAAAGTCAAGCTCTTGCATTTTGGGCAAAAAAAAGTTGGATATCATCTCACGGTAGCGCTCACCATTCACAGTTACGTTACGATTCGCATCATTTTTGAAGAAGTACGGTCCAATGATGCCACTAGCCCATAAACCGCACCAAACTGTGACTTTTTCTGGATGCATTGGTAGCTCTTGCAATGCTTCTGGCTGATATTCACTTCAAAATCGACAATTTTGCTTATTTACGTACCCATTGATACCGGCCGAAATGTTGGAAAGAGTATGCCAAAATTGGACTAAGCGGATGGACCATTTGAGGCGCAGTCACGGTCAACATTTGCATGAAATAATCTTCAAACATTAAATTATATGGACCGTACTATCGATTCAAATAAAGATTTCATGCATTTTTCTGAATTTAATGGGTTTTTTTTTTGAAAAACTTTCCTATAGCTCTTAAAAAATCACCCTTTAGAAGCCACTAAGCTCTATGCTACCCCAATAGCGGCTGTACAATGCCAACACCTGTGAAAGTAGTCCCAGTATCGACAGAGAAAAACAAGAAAGAGAGTAGGTCAAGCCCGACTATAACATACTCTGTTCCAAAGAAATTATACGCTCAGCATAAATTTTGATGCTGCAGAAGCAGCTGAAAGCAGCGCTGCTATTGCTCTGCAGCAGCGAACAGTCTTTTGATCATAACTCGATCTTCACCATTCCTTTGGCGGATCGATAAGTCATGCTGATTACTCAATATGTCTAGAAGGCAAGAACCACCTATCTTTAAAACTGTGGAAGATATGACGTTTTCTTAAAAACTGCTGGGGCGGGAGGGGGCGTGGCCTAAATTAAAAACAAACATGATCTGCCTGCAGACATAAGAAGCATATGTCCCAAACATGTTAAGCCTCTATCTCTTACCATCTCTGAGATCTGTGCGTTCATACGGACAGACAGACAGACGGACATGGCTATATCGACTCGGCTGTTGATGCTGATCAAGAATATATATAGTTTATGGGGTCGGAGATTCTTTCTTCTGGCTGGTGCATACTTTTGCTCAAACTCAATATACTCTATGTACCTACGGTACAGAGTATAAAAATATAAAAATTTTCCAACAGTCTAATTGTTTTTAAGACGCCAACCGTCGACGCTGCTCTGCTCCAACTTTATTGATTCCACTAAAAATAAATCAAGAATGAAAAGACGAGCGGCAACTGCTGGTTTGCCGCTGCCCCTGTTGAGGTTGACGTACTTTCACATTCAGACTTTTAAGTTTTTGTTTGCGTAGATAAGGCATACATTAAAATCTATTAAGCCAAGCCAGCCAAAATACACATGTAGAGGTGTTACAATTAACCTAAATCGAAAATGCCAATGTACTTTAAGTTTGTTGGATTGAGAGGTCAGAATGGTTTTGGCTGGCTTGAAGTTAAGTCAAAGTTTCGCCCATTATTGCACCAAACGAAATTATTTACTATATTTGTACACAAGCCGGGAAACAAACTATTCCAATCAAACGACTCTTGGTTAAAGACGTTTAGAGCTTTTAGCTCATCACGTGATATCTTTACAATATGGTTGTCATGCATAGAGCTCGAACATTACACAAGTAAACACAAATATTGGCCAACCTAAGCTTAATACAAATTCTGCAGAAAGCTAAAAAAGAGATGCAAAACAAACAATTGTGTTCTTCTATGAGGTAACTACAATATTGACTGTGTGGTACGTTTAATGTCAAGAATATGGCTCATAATTAGTGTCCTTCTGTGAACAACATAATTAAATGCATTCCCCCCTAGCAGGACCACGAACTGAGCCTTCCTAACTTATGGTCTTGTGAGCTTAAGCCCGAACAGGTTGGCGCTTACAAACTCTTGCGCACGCACCCTAACTGACGATGCTGTACCCCCCGATCCATCAAGGTAAATTGACTCGTGAATAACTACTATGTCTCTTATCGAATCTTATTTTGATTTTCAGAATGCATAGATATCATCTATACATATATATAAAATTGAAAGTATGTTTGTATGTTTGTATATTTGTTCCTTATGGGCGTCTAAACCGCTGAACCGATCTTCACAAATTTTACACAATATGTTCATGTCGATCAGGAAATTGTCATAGGCTATGTCTCATGTCTGTGACTTGGTCCAAAAACCGCGAAAATTGAAAAATTAAGCCGTTCATCCGATTGCGAAGAAACTTTGGAGAATGGTTAAGTGCTTGCCCGGGAAGGCCTCTAAGTTGAAGAAGTGGCCGGAAATGGTCCAAACCGCAAAATTTGCAAAATTCAACCGTTCATCCGATGGAAACATTGGGGATTGGTTAAACGCTTGCCGGTTAAGGTTTCTAACTTGACGTAATAGGGGGAAATGGACCAAAGCCCGCGAATTTTGCAAAAAATTATACCGATCATCCGATTGCGATGAAATTTTACGGAATGGTTGGACGCTTGCAAGCGAAAATTTCTAAGGTCCAAAAATCAGCGAAATTTCTAAAATAATCATATGTATATTTATGACAGCGCTTACAGCTTAGATTAAAATCCAACCGTGGGTAAATGGACGATGCAGATTGAACGGCTGAGTTTTGATATTTTTCATTTGAGCTTATATTATTATGAAGATTTCATAGACGGCAATTGTAGACTGGTTAATAGGAGGTGTATACCAAACTGTCAAAAAAGCCGCGAAATTAGCAAAGTTACAGTTAAAACTTTCATTTTCTCACAATGCAAAGGACCCGCGCGACGCCGGGTATTCAGCTAGTTATTAATATAATTAAATCACAAGGTTATAAGTTAGAACGTCTAACTATGAAATAGCTCTTGCAGCTTTTTGCAGTTAAGGGGGAAAAAGTTTAGAAACCGGCTATTGATGCTGATAAGGTATATACTTACACTAAGAAATAAATCAACCCATCTATCGATATAACCTTTATTCAAGGAAAGAAGTCCAGTAGTAGTGGTATTTAGTAGTAGAAGTGTGATAATAAATTAGCATCATATAGGCAGACAAACGTGCAGACAATGTTATTGTAAACGGACACCGCATGCTGTCCAATTTTTATCGGAAGGGTGATATTCTCATAGTTCCGCTATTTATTATCTGATCTTTTTGTGTTGTGAATGTGAACAAAACTAGTCTTTGGCTTAACACAATCCAAAGGGCCGCCAGCTGAGCGTATAATTTCTTAGGTACAGAGTATGTTATAGTCGGGCTTGACCGACATTCTTTCTTGTTAAATTTTATATATTATGTATATATATATGTAAAATATGTTTATGGCGGCGATTGTCCAAAAATTTGACACAAACTTGATCTGCCTGCAGACAATACTAACCTACATCTCAAATTTGATTGCTCCAGCTCTTCTAGTCTCTGAGATCTACGTGATCAGAAAGACGGACGGGCATGGCTAAGTAGACTCGGGTGTTGATGCTGATCCTGTAATTATATTCTTCTTTAATTATATTTGATCGACTTTAGAATACCCTTTTTACTCTACGAGTAACAGGTATATATAGAAACTATCTGGCATGTTCCGGTTTTCACTTTAGTGAATTCGAATTTAATACATGTGTCATTTTTTGGTGAACAATCAAGGAAATCTGTATCAAACCTTGAAATTTGTACTTCCTTTTAAAAAGATGAACTCAAAATGAAAGGTTTTATGCCGATTTAATAACTAAATTTTATACAACAACCACTTCACCAAATTCGAATTCGACAAATTTTGTCGAAAGTGAAAACCGGAACAGGCCTTTATACTGGCGGTACCACACAGCCTACTAACTCTTTAATAATCTAAACAAAATGTATAGTTTTATTGCCTTGAGTAATATGTTCAATTCAAATGTAATAAGGTTATCTGAACGAATGCATTCGGCTTGAACCCAATTGGTTGACTTATTTAATGTGGTAATCGATATACTATGTGTTTTAGTTGATGATTAATTTGATTGTCTTTGTTTTATGTCGTTTGAGTTCAAAAGCTCAAGGTCAGATCAACGTTGGCGAGCGGGTGGCCTACCGGAATGAATAATAACCAATTGTCAATAAGTCACAAAGGTTAAAGTGTAATCAAATATATCAAGGTCATGTTTTTTTATGGTTTAAGTTGGTTCTATGGCGAAATGGGATGCAATGGAACCAAACCGTACTCAGGCCAAATTAAAAAAGCCTCAACGAGAAATGAGTTCAACATCTGCGCTGCATGGGCTTGGTTTTTGTTTTTGTAAACTCGTTTTAGTTGCCGCCCTCATTGTGTTTCTTCCTATGTAAAAATATCCTACAAACAGTAGACAAGGCAACGTAAATATTTGTATCTGTGTACGCTAGACGTTGCTGGTTTTTAGATGCAGGCCACAAGATAAAGCACACAGAACACGATTACACACCATATTGAACAAGCTGAAAACATGGTCGAATTACTGTAATTCCATATTCACTAAATTATCTTAAACGGCTGTTTAATTGCGATGCGGATCATCGTGAAGGAAAATATTGTCTGATAAATCTATAAGGTTTTTGTTAAGCTTCACATACCAGTCGAAAATTTGCACTAACTTATAAATCAATCTTAAAGGTCATTTCCGGGGGGCGTCTTGTCACCAATCATAAACATACTGCAAGTTTGTAGTATAGTAATTTTACAGGAACAATCCACCGACTCATTTTATAATTCTAGTACCTTCCATCAGTACTGCGCAGGCAAAATTTTATGTTGCTACACTCCATAGAAAGCACTGCAGCGAATTTTCTTCTGCTTACACTGCTCGACAGCATTTTTCCCCAATTCACCAAACCAACTTTTTCTAAAGTATTTTGGACCGCTGAGCACGAAAATTGACATAAAAAAAAATCTGTCGAATCGTTATCGGGATATTATCGATAAACTGTTTTTTCGATTTTTTCAAAAGTTGCCTCCACTTAAACCCTCATACCTTTTTTGTTTCTACACCAGAGATGGGCGCGTCGCGACGTTCCTATGCACGTGTGCATAGGGCCTCTGCCGCGGCCGACTGCACAAAACACACGTACGCTATAAGCATTGAAAGCTACGCACGCAAATTGTGCTTGTATGCGTGTGAAAAGTGTGACGATATGTGTGCGTGCCCATCTCTGTTCTACACCTATTGAAAAGTTTTAAGGCAATTAAGAAAGAAGAAACCTGACGGAAAGTTTCGTTTTCAGACAAAAATTTTCCAAAAATTTAAAAAATTATCGAAATTTAAGTGCTTAAAAATGCAAACTGATAAACAAAATTAATGTTTTTTTTTAAATTCGAAAATAAAGTATTTTATTAACTTTATGAAAAGCATTCATACACAAAAATCGGACATGAAAGGGTTTTTCAAAAAATTTTTGGTGAAAAGGGGCAGACTCACAAGTTTCATCACTAACTCAGCATTTTCACAAACCAAGTGGAATTCATTTAGATCTTTAATTTAAATCTCACATAAAACTTATTACGGCTCTTTACACTTATGCGTGACTTAATTTTACGTTCACATGAAGATGTGACTCAGAAATGTAACTCACCGTGACTCAGTGTAAAACCAGCTTGTGTGACGCAGAATTGTGACGCACATTGACTCAGTGTAAAACCAGTTTTCGATATCGATAAGTTATCGATGGTGAAGCTTAAGAAAGTTAAGTAAATAAAGTCCAGAGAAAAATGCCCAAATTTATATGCAACAAGAGTGCTAACTTGTTTTGCTATGTTTGCGGGCTGTATGTTGGCTCTAGTGGAGGAGATAGCATTACGGAGTCGCTTAAAAAAACGTATTTTAATTAGTTCGGACTGGCAATAAAAAAAGAAGGTGCTCATTGGGTTCCACAAGTATAATGCTCAAGATGCCGTAGAATTTTTCAAAAGTGGTCTTCAGGAAAAATTTAAAACTTTTCATTTGAAACTCCAATGATTTGGAGGGAGCCAGTGGACCACGAGAAGGATTGTTACGTTTGCCTTACCAAGATTTCTAGAACCAGTACCCGTGGGAAAAGCATTGTGTTGAATATGCAGATGCTTCTTCCGTAACCAAACCAGCGATTCGTTCCAAGAACTGCGCAGCTCCAATATGTCCCCCAAGCTCCATAAAGCGCCGTAAGATCGAAAGCGATATATCAAGCGAAGAAAAATTCACTGCTTTGGAAAAAAAGCCACACCTTATTAATCAAGCAGTCTTGAGATTTAAATTAAAGATCTAAATGAATTCCACTTGGTTTGTGAAAATGCTGTGTTAGTGATGAAACTTGTGAGCCTGCACCTTTTCACCAAAATTTTTTGAAAAAACCCCTTTCATGTCCGATTTTTGTGTATGAAGGCTTTTCTTAAAGTTAATAAAATACTTTATTTTCGAATTTAAAAAAACATTAATTTTGTTTATCAGTTTTCATTTTTAAGCACTTTAATTTCGATAATTTTTTAAATTTTGAAAAAATTAATCATTTTCGTGCTCAGCGGTCCAAAATACTTTAGAAAAAGTTGGTTTGGTGAATTGGGGGAAGATCGACTTTCATTTTGTCGAGCAGTGTTATAGCTGGACTATCGTTCATCTGATCTTCACATGTAGGATCAAACTATCTATCATCAAACTTGTGGAAGATTACAGTTGTTTTACAAACTGCAGGGGAAGCACTGGTGTGTAAAAGACTCAAAATTAGAAGAAAATAGAAGGACATGTCTATATGAAATCGGCTGTTTATGCTGATGTACACTTTATAGGGTCAGAGGTGCTTTATCTAGCTGTTACGTACATGAGCACAAACTCATTAGACTCAATGTACTTTTGTAGCAGAGTATACAAATTAATCTACAAATGAGAGCGTACAATCAGAGAAACGAGAAAGCTAAGCTAACTTCGTCTGTGCCGAAGTTTTTATACCCTTGCAACTTCTCGCTTAAATATTTTCAAATAATACTCTTTTTCACATTTTCCGACCGATCGTATGGGAGCTATATGATATAGTCATCCGATTTGGCCAAAAATTTGTAAAATTATGTGAAAGCACGTGAAACAAACAAATACAAAATAGCAGGATGCTACCATCAAAAACATAAAAGTTTTTCTTACTAAGACTGTTTTTCAGACCTATCTTTTGTATGGCAGCTATACCATATAGTATATAAAAAATATAATATAAAAAAATATAGAAACATAGAAAACCTACGATTACAAAGTTTGGAGACGTTTCCATTGAAAAGAAAAAAGTTTTTCATACTAAAACTAGTTTTCCGACCGATTGTTCCTATGGGCGCTATGAGATATAGTCATCCGATCCGGTCGGATCCGACATATTAGTAGTGTGCAGCAAAAAGAAGACTCTGTGCAAAATTTCAGCTTGATAGCTTTAAAACTGAGAGACTAGTTCGCGTAGAAACAGACAGACAGACAGACGGACGGACGGACAGACGGACGGAGAAAGCTCAATCGATTCAGCTCGTCACCCTGATCTAGAATATATTTAGTTTATGGGGTCGGAAATGAATATTTCTATGCGTTGAAAACTTCTGGGCAAAATTATAATACACCTTGCAAGGGTATAAAAATAGAGGATTTCATACTTGGATCAAGAATGTTTGATGCCAAAATTTCGATACGAATGGAAATTCTTGATCCAAGTATACATTTTTGATCCACAGATTCCAACCATACAACAATTTAAAATAAGTTGCTTGTTTGGTTTTGCTTAAATTTATTTCATGGAAAATTAATTGTCAAACCATGTAGCATGAAGCAAGTTTTAGGCGGCTTGAGGAATACACAACACCACAAAGCAGCATGGACCTGATCCTGATCCGACCTGATCAGTCGAACAGCGTTGCAAAAATCAAAAATTTTGATATACACAAGATAAATAAGATAATTTAAATCCATATGATATATAATTGTCCAACCTATAAAAAAGGATTGGAAAAGCTGCTACGCCATATAGATGCTTACCTGTGGGTTATCAAAGTCAAAATTTGTGAAAAAATCAATTTTTTTAGGGGCCTGGGAATGCTTTCTTTAATCCTGTTTAGTCGGAGTGGGCTTGCATCAGCAACTGATTTTGTAATCTGCGACTTTACTTTATCATTATCCTTTGTGTATTTAATGGACGCGCTGATAAATGTTCCATTGTCAAATCATTGGTGGCCTCGGCGAGTGTATTTCTTGTGAAATTTTAACACTCGACCACGCTTTTTTTGGCCTTACATTTGCATGTCCGGTTGAAGTGGTGGGTTTATCTTCTGCCAATTTATCCAGAATGGTATTATTAAGACATTCCTCGTATTTGGAGTTGAATTTCTGAGTGCTTCGGTATGCTTTCATCCATATTATCTTAAGACTTGCATATGCTGTGTATTACACAGCAAAAAAAAACAACGCAAACCCTACTATTTACACTTAGATTTTACTATTTTTATACCCTGTTCCCATTGAAAATGGGAAAAGGGGGATCATGAAGTTGTGCGAATGTATGTAACAGGGAGAAGGAAAATTTTCCGACCCCATAAAGTATATATATTCTTGATAAGCATGAACAGCCGAGTCGATATAGCCATGTCCGTCCGTCCGTCCGTCCGTCTGTCCGTCTGTCTGTCTGTATGAACGCGTCGATCTCAGAGACTATAAGAGATAGAGCCACAAATTTTTGCACGAAGGTAGATTTATGCTGTACGCAGATCAAGTTTGTTTCAGATTTGAAAAATTCCACCCCGTCCCCCTTTTATCCCCAAAAATACTAGACCTCCTCTATAAATCCAAGACCTAAAAAGCCGTCAGATCCACAATTTTCATCTATTCTGAAAAGTACAATCAGATCGGACCAAAAACACCGGAGTTATAAGCGAAACAGTTGAGCTGATAAAAGCAGCCCCCCAGTTGTTGATCAGGACTAGAAAAGTATTGCCTACATTTAGGATGACATCTTCAAAAATTCAAAAACAAATAAATGAAAATAAATGAACAGGGTATTTTGTGGTCGGGAAACTCTACTGCAGCGCCCTTACTTGTTTAACTTACCTTGACTGGGATTTGAGCTCAGGACCCCGGGGCATTTAAACACAAACGTCGGCGTCTCAGCCAATACCGCTATCAGGTACGCGTATGTCAGTGCAGCAAATCGTAGTAAAGAACTCTGCGAATTGTTAACTATGGTTAACTTCAAATCAAATATTTTTCGTAGATACATTCAATAAATTTCATATTGACCAATATTATTTTTTTTTAAAATTATGGTTTACTGTTTGATTCTAATATGTGTACCTTTTACATTAATTATGAAGAAAATGTTAATTAAGTATGAAAAATATTTAGTTTAAATGATTGCATAGTACATTTGAATCTACTACGAAAAACTTAGATTTTAAGTTGAAAAATATATTCAAATTTATAACGAAACATGTTTAATTTTACATGTTCTTTTTTAAGTGTGTGCATATTATAAATAAATATGAGCAACTTGCAATGAAATATAACGCACTTAAAATTAGTTAAGGTAGGTGTTTAGGAAAACATTTTCAAAATTTCGATTTTTTTTTTGTGGCTTAAATTATGCGTTATAATGTTAATAACATCCCCTGAAATTTTCAAGCAAAAAATCACAAAAAACGAAACTTTAAGTGTGATTATCTCGGAACCACTTTTTTCAACCTGGTGGCACGGATTGCGAGGCCATTTGTTGACCGATTTTCTTAAACTTTTTTAAATTGCTCGTAATACCCGCCGCTATGGCCTGAACTAGGATATTTTTGATCGGTCCATAAATAGCGGAGTTAGGGCTATTTTAAGGTTTAAAAATAGGTCAATTTTCGAAATTTTGACTTTGAGAACCCCTTACTCCCCTATATATAGTAGGGCTTGATGTTTCACGTGTAGTACGAATACACGTGAACACGTGAAATTAAGTGCTACGTGTATAGGTACGTGTTTATGAACTACACGTGTATTTAACACACGTGTATCCGAATACACGTATTTCCGTGTTTCCAGTACTAACGTGAGTAACTATAAAAGTATTTTGCCAGAATCATTGTGTCGCGAGAAGATCCTCACTGCTTTCTCGTGCTGTTCGAAACCACTAGGCCGATTTCGTTTGTGTGCACTGTGATCTGCCCCCCTTCGCCACGAACTTCATAAACACAAGGAGAGGGACGGACGAGGTAAGGACCTCTCTTCCCCTCCTCCCACTCCTCAGGTAGGCAGGTACAGCAGGTAAAGGAAATTTATTGATACGTTTCTGAATAGATTAGAATGGCTCAGATGCTAGGCGGTAAGGATGAAGAAGAAATTCATAACATTTGGAGCGAAAAAATATTATTGCTCTGAATCATCAACCTGCAAAAGAGATGAAAGGACGTGGTAGCTCAGCAATGTAACTGTCCCATTGAGAGGTGACATTGTGTTCCAGCGTGATGTTTTCCTGGTAAAGGAACGCCAGTGCACTGTTCTTAATGTCAGCTTGACTCGACTGTGGCTTGTCTTGACTGGAAGTAGAAGGTGCCTGGGCCCTCACAATTTAAAGAACTCTGGCTCTGATCTCTTCCCTTGCAGCCAAAGGTTCAGATTCCAAGTCCATATAACGTCCATAAGCATAGATGCAACTTGCCGCGCAGACACCTTACTTTTCCCAGGTTGCCATGTGAGATTAAATCTTTTGCTCAGCTCATCGCGGACGGTACTTTTGAATGTGCAGCTCATGTCATCATCGTCTTCAGTCGAATTCAGGTTTTTCTCCATAATTTTCAAAAGAAGAGGCCTTACCGTTGAAGTCGGAGATTCTGCTCTCGCCACACACAGAAATTCGCCCTAAAAAAGGGGTCAAAGGCGATTCGCCATATATTTTAGAAAAATTATTTCTAAAAATAAGACTAAGACTTTATGAAATTAAGGAAGTGTATACTATAAGCTAAAAAATATTTTCTTAATTGTAGAAAAGCATTTTCTAAATTTTAGAAAAACCTTTCTAGATTTTAGAAAAAAAAAACATTTTCAACTATTATAGCCAGGAAAAGGGAGTGAGGGGGGACTGGAAAGAGAAGAGGAAGGAGACTGCAACACTAAGAAGCCTATAACCCCTTATATATTATATTATTGCATCATGCTTGGTCCCTTGGTGGGGATCGCGTCGTAGCCGATTCAAGAACCGCACTGCGGGAGTGCCAGAGATGAACTGGTAGTTGGTATTTACTGGTTGATCTGCTACTTCAAGATGTTGACTCGACCGATGCCGCGCACTAAGTGAAGTGCTAGTGCGATTGGGCTCGTCTTTTATAGGCCGCGACTGCGCTGTCGGTGCTCAGCTGTTGGTCATCCAAAACAATCATGGCGGCTTGGTTCCAGCTGTTAGTTATCGATGGGTGTTGGATAGGCGCGCGTCGGCCTATGGTTTGAATATGGGCGCTCAGTTTAAATCTTTTTTTAATCATAATCTAAATTCTAATTATGGTGCTATTCGTGCGGCTTAATGTAATCCTAATTATACCCGTTACTCGTAGAGTAAAAAAGGTATACTGAAGTCGTGCAAATGTATGTAAAAGGCAGAAGGCAGCATCTCCAAAATCATAAAGAATATATATTCTTCATCAGCATCAACAGCCGAGTCGATATAGCCCTGTCCGTCTGTTCGCCCGTCCGTCCGTGCGCCCGTCCGTCCGTCTGTATGAACACCTAGATCTCAGAGACTAGAAGAGCTAGAGCAACCATATTTTAGATGTAAGCTAGTATTGTCTGCAGGCAGATCAAGTTTGTTTCAAATTTTGGCCACGCCCCCTCACGCCCCCGCAATAAGAAATGTTGAATAACTCCCACAATTTTTAAGATATCGAGCTCAAATTTTGCAGTGTAGTCTATGTGGCGGATCGGATAATAAATGGCCGAGTTAAAAAAATGTTGCATACTTATCCGAGCCGCATGAAGTTATTAAACAATAATTGAACTGAGTAACGGGTATTTCGAAGTCGGGCAGGGCCGACTTTAACTTACGCTCTCGTTAAATTCGTCGTTTAATTCTATAATGAAGGTTGCGAGCTTCTGGGGCGTCGCAGGACGAGCGATGCGCCGTTCACCGTTTACCGCAGGAAAAGCAAAGCCAGCCATCAAACCGATCATTTCCGGGTTTAAGTGTATTGGATAAGCTCAGCGCCTTGGCAAATTGAAATGATACAAAGAGCGCAAAGGCAATAACAAAATACACACACAGAGAACATAGCCATAAACACACATCTGCAGCCAACGCACGCCAATACAAGAATGTTCTCTTTTCCTTGTCAACAATGCGTTTGCCAAAAACAAAATATCACTCGTCAAGCCGATGATACGTTCGGCGCTGTACCACGCAGCACGCTGACCCAAATCAACCGGATCAGATGGCGAAGGCAAGCGCTCCTCGGATGGCGTGCTGCTAGTGTGTTTCTAAAAGCAAATTTTCTATGCAATTTAAATGGCATCTGCGGGTAGTACACGTAAGTTCGAACCTATACTCGGACACGAATACACGAACAGTAATTCACGTGTACACTTACGTTCGAACTGAAACACCAACCACGTTCGTATACACGTGTCACGTGTACACGTGTAACTAAATACACGTCTGAAATGTCGATCCCTAATATATAGACCGATCCCAGATATCCTAGTTCAGGCCATAGCCACATCAATTCCCAACAAAACCTCATTTAAAATTTTTGTTTTCAATGACGCGATCTCTGGATTCAATGCCACTAACTTCGAAGCGGGCTTCAACAACAACCGCTGCAACAACAACAACAATAAAATTTTGAAATTTAGTTTGATCAACTATCTATCGAACAAAAAAAACCGTTTGTCTATGTCTTAAACTTTTCGAGTAATAAATTTTTTCGTAAACACTTACTTTTGGTCCGTTATCCCTAAACACCTACCTTAAATTACACTTTGACTTAAATAATTTTCATATTAACTAGGTAATTCTAATATGTTTTTAGTTAAAATAAAGTCATTCATATTCAGATCTCACATGAAAACTTGCATTTGCGAATTGAACATGTTTATAGTTAATTATACTATGCACTTTTTTTGCAGTGTATAATTTTGCCCTGAAGCTTGCAACGCATAGAAATATTCATTTACGACCCCATAAACTATATATATTCTTGATCAGGGTGACATGCTGAGTCGATTGAGCTTTGTCCGTCCGTCCGTCTGCCCGTCTGTCTGTCTGTTTCTACACGAACTAGTCTCTCAGTTTTAAAGCTATCTAGCTGAAATTTTGCACAGAGTCTTCTTTTTGCTTCACACTACTAATATGTCGGAACCGACCGGATCGTATGACTATATCTCATAGCTCCCATAGGAACAATCGGTCGGAAAACTAGTTTTAGTATGAAAAACTTTTTTCTTTTCAATGGAAACGACTCCAAACTTTGTAATCGTAGGTTTTATTTGTTTTTTTATAATCCTACCAATTTTTATCAAAATCGGACAACTATATGGTATACCTGCCATACAAAAGATAGGTCTAAAAAACAGTCTTAGTTAGAAAAACCTTTTTGTTTTTAATGGTAGCATCCTGCAATTTTGTATTTGTTTGTTTCTCGTGCTTTTACATAATTCTACAAGGCGGGAGGGGGCGTGACCAAAATTGAAAATAAACTTTATCTGCCTGTAGACATAAGAAGCATATGTCCCATACATGTCAAACCTCTATCTCTTACCATCTCTGAGATCTGTGCGTTCATACAGACAGACAGACAGACAACAAAGTTGGAGCAAATCGGTCAGATCGGTTATATGGCAGCTATACAAAATAATGGTCAAAAATGAGTAAATGAGTAAAAAAAACAAAATAATGAATCTTTTTTGAGCCATTTTGCTGATTAACAAAATAGAAAGTCGGTCAAGATCAACTCTACTCAACTGTCATACTCTGTAACTTTCAAAGTTTTCCTTAACCACACAAAGTGTGAAGGTGTGTTAATGCCAGGCAATGCTGCCCATCATAAATGTTTGTTATCCCTATAGCTCCACTCTCGCTCATCCGATCTTCACCATTCCTTCGGCGAATGAAAATGTCTCATGCACATGCTCAAAATGTGATTTATTAAAATGAATTGGAAAAGTCTCGCAAATGACTTGAATATAACTCCAAACTGATCAGAAGAACGGGGTAAAAACAAACATTCACGAAATGTCGCGGTTAGGGTACCTTTTCTCCCGGCAAAAGTATAATACTCAAAAAGATTCGAATGTGATCAAAAATTACATAAAATGTAGGCTGAGTGACATCTTCAAAATTGTTGGTGTTATTCAACATTTTTCATTGCGGGGACAGGAGGGAGCGTGGTAAAAATTTAAAATAAACTTGATCTGCTTACGGACAATAGGAGTCTACATACAAAATTTGCTTTCCTAGCTCTTCTAGTCCCCGAGATCTAGCTGTTCATACGGACTTGCTTAAAAAGGACGGACGGACGGACAGACAGACGGACAGGGCTATATCGACTCGGCGGTTAATGCTGATCAACAATATATATTCTCATGGCGTCGGAGATGCTTCCTTCTGCCTGTTACATACATTTGCAAAAGAATGTTCACGGCAGCAGCGCACTTGCGTTGGTACCGTGTATATTACTGTTGGGCTTGACCGACTTGCTACTTGCTAAAAGCTGAACTTAGTCTGATTTCATTATCTCTACCTTGAGTACGAGTTCTATATTTTTTTTATCCAGAGAGCTGGTCATGCAGGCGATGCATTTCACTCTAAATGCGAATTGAAGTGCAAGTTGTACGTGTTGTTTCCACTTCTATGTAACATTAGAATATAAGTGTATGTACAATGTACATACTATATGCACGTAGGTTCACGTTTTGTGTACTTAGGTATGTACATTGCACCAGTATGTAGCTCGAATAGCGAATTTTTCTCTGTTGCTTGTTTTACCGGTGTCCAGTATAAGCCTAAGGGCCTCTTTAAGCGCGTATGCACTTACGAAGAGAATACAATTAAAGACAAGAGTAGCTATGGGCAAAGAGAGCACTTTAATGCTATCGGTACTCTCGCTGCGCTAAGAAGCGGGCAACAACAGCGAACGTTACCTTCTCGGATGTGTGGAAAACCGGCTTCTTGTTTACGATCTCTGAGCATTCTCCCGCAGCTCGTGGTTCAGCTTCACTAGCGCTAGAGCGGGCACCACACAGCTCCAACATCGTCTTTATGCACGATTGGCTGCCAGTACCATTTTAACTGCGGCGCGTAACGCAACAAGCCCTAAAAGAGCCAAGTGAACCATTTGTGCATCTAACCCACAAATCATTTTATGTGGACGAGTGTTGGATTGGAATTTCGCATTCGTATGTGCTTCGCTTGCAAGTTGAGATTGTAACCTTAAACACCCCGCGCCTGGTTTAATCTATTTTCGGTGATATCCAGTACGACTGAAGCGAGAAATTAAGTGCATTTAATCAGTGATAATGAAATTTCTAACACCGCTTAAAATGCAACCAAAAAGCTCGAAAGTGCTGTCAGACTGTTCGTATTAACCATCAAATTAGGTTTCCTGGTAGTGGAAGCCCTAATGCCAGCAAATTTTTATGAAACGCTCAAAGGCAATATCTCAAAGCTGCCGATCGACTCCAAGCTGATTTAATCCCCGAGCAAGGTCGTTTGCAGTGCGCTGAACTGTCCGTTTAATATTAATTGGCTATTTGAGACTTTAAATTGGCTAAGGGTTGATGAGTATCTGCTAAATAATAACGTGTTTCGCCTCTGCCTGGCCCATATCTTAATAATAACACAACATAAACATAACAACAAAATTGAAAAAGTGTGCGTTCGGGCGATATACTGAATCCGAAGAAAAGTATACTCAGAAAGACATAAAGCACTTCACAGGAAATGGCGAGGCACCATGCCACCTCCTAATGTGTATGTATTCCACGGACTGCTACGCGTTGACTATTAAAATTCAGTGCATGCCTAAAAATGTCAGACACTTGATACCAAACCCCAACGGCAAAGCCAATCGAGAGCTTAAGTTTCGGAACACATGGAACGAATGAACGGGAAGACTAAGCAGACGTGTCTTTGGATTTCGTCGATTTCAGCTTTTTTTCCACTTTTTAAAGGTACAATAATCAGCTTTTTCCATTAACAACAGAACAAATAACAAACAAGCGAATATTTTTTTGTATCCGCAAGCATCCATCAAATCAAAATTGTATTTCCAGAGTTTCGAATTATTGTTCAACATAACATCGTTCTGGCTAAAATGAGCTTTAACTTATATTCTGACACCAGGGCTAAACTTCTTTTATAACAAAAAACATGACAAAGTCGTATTCCTAAGATTCCCCATGGATTTAGGTCTAATAGAATTGATTGACTAGACAAACCAATTAACACGTTTAAAAGTCGGTCAAGCCCGACTATAAAATACTCTGACACCAAACGTGAATACTCAGTATGTAGTTCGCTGCTGCTGCAGCGGCTGAAAGCAACGCTACTGCAGCGAAGTTTGTTTTATTTATAACTTGACTATCGTTCATCCGATCCTTACGATTCCTTTCGCGGCTTATTTTAAGACTTACTTAGTCTAGAAAGTACGAACCATCTATCTTTAAGACTGTGGGAGGTATGACGATTTTTCAAAATAGCGGGCATAAATTTCTAGTTTGTTGACAGTATCCGGCCTCATTACTTGTTGAAACAAGAAAGAAAGTCAGTCAAGCCCGACTATAACAAATTCTGTACCAAGAAAATTATACGCTCAGCATAAATTTTGATGCTGCAGTAGCAGCGAACAGTCTTTTGATCATAACTCGAAAACCGTTCATCCGATCTTCTCCATTCCTTCGGCGGATCGATAAAGTATCCTGCTAACTAAATATCCAGAAGGAACAAGCCATCTATCTTCAAAACCGTGGGAGATATGACGTTTTTTTTAAATTGCGGGGGCGGGAAGGGGCGTGGCCAAAATTGAAAATAAACTTGATCTGCCTGCAGACATAAGAAGCATATGTCCCATACATGTCAAACCTCTATCTCTTACCATCTCTGAAATCTGTGCCTTCATACGGACAGACAGACGGACATGACTCGGCTGTTGATGCTGATCAAGAATATATATACTTTATAGGGTCGGAGATGATTCCTTCTCGATGTTACATACTTTTTCACAAACTTATAATACTCTGTGTACCTACGGTACAGAGTATAAAAATAAACTAACTAAGAAAGCGAGCCTAAGTCAAATTGCTTTACAGCCATTCAATTGTTTAGCTGATGTACATTAATAATAAAGTATTTAATATTAAGCAAAGTTAGACGTCTTTACCTCTTCAGTTCTTTATCTTCGACTGAAGTTTTCAGCTCTGAACTCCAAACTAAGCAATAGGAATCGCTCTAATTTGTAACAGAGAAGCTCAGCCAACAGGTTAGATCTTTTGGGAATTTTGTATACCCTTGCAGAATGTATACTGGAATTTTCCAGATGCTTGTTACTCACGGAAGGACGCATCTCCGACCACATTAAGAATATATATTCTTGATCAGCATGACGTCTGTCTGTCAATTGATCGGTACAAGAACTAGCTCTAGGGAGAGAACTTTATGTTTTTATGGAATCGTCTTCAAACTCCATTTTTATTAGTGTGCTATGCTTTCCAATGATTCCTCTAAGTTTGATTAAAATCTGGCTGGTATATGGTATAGCGGCCATAGAAAAGTTAGGTCAGATTACTAGAACTAGAAAAAAAATATATTAAAGAATATCCATTGGTTGATTTCCGTCATCCACTTGGAAGGAATATATCTTAAATATCCTTTAAATCATGTAACGGAGCTAAAAATCATGCAAAGAATATGGAAAACTATGATCATTTGGATGATTTCGCAGCTCCGCTGGATGATTTAAAGCAAATTAAAGACATATTCCTTCCAAATGGATCTTTTTATACCCTGCTCCCATTAAAAATGGGAAAAGGGAATCATGAAGTTCCGACCCCATAAAGTATATATTTTCTTCCGTCCGTCCGCCTAGAGCCACACATTTTTGCATAAGAGTAGATGTATACCGTACACAGATCAGACCCCCCGTCTCCATTTTGTTCCCAAAAAACCGTCAGATATAAACTTATTTTCAAGTTAGAGCCTCATGGTTTAATTTGCATCAAGCAAGGCTTAATATCTATATATTCTGAAAAGTACAATCAGATCGGACAAAAACGACGGAGTTATAAGTGTAATAAGTATAAACAATTGAGCTGATAGGAGTGTGATCCCTAACTGTATGCACTGCTGTGGTTAGGTCACAAACCCTTTGGTCCATTCCAAAACTCCACTCCCCAACTGCCAGTCAAAATGTTGTTGCAACAAAACCTACTCATTCCCCTGAAACAGAAAATGGCATAGCCATATGGCAGTCTTAAGTCAATATTATTGAGCACACCTCTGTATTCCGCTAAAGCATTTGACATAAAAAACCAGGCACAAGTAACAAGATGATTGTAGGAGTTAGCCGCTAGCTACAGCAAACGCAAACACCACAGTTACAAGTTTATCTTTGTACATATACATATATGTCTGTCTGCAACTGAGTTAAGCAACAACAAAACCGAAACGACCTTGGCTGACCCACTTTAGTCGGCGCAGTGCCAAAATTGACAGCAGTGCGGCATTTTACAATTTATGTATGAAACCTATTGCGCGTGTTTCATGGAGCCCCCTGTGCGTGTACAAAGTTTTGTATATATTTTTGTATTTTTGGTCTATTTTGTATTGGCAGAAAACACGACCCCCAAAGAGAGCTAGCAAGCCGTTGGCCACGCAAAAGCAACAGTAGTACTTTGGACAAAGAGCGATAGAGCGAGCCCCTTTTTTGAGAGTGTTTCATTTAAAAAATCAGACACGCCGCGAGGGGCGCAGTGGCCGGCTCCATAATGATTTATGCAACATTCAAATCAAATTAAATTCAGGCAACAAATCGTTGTCGTAAGCCACCGATAAGCCCCATGGGTATACCAGCGTTTACCTGGACGCAGTACGCAAAACTTGGTTATTAATTGATGGGATGATGACGACGGGGTAGGCCGCTTACCGGCAACTAACTTGTTAATTATCCGCTTTGCTTGTGCAGCAGCGAGCGGAGACTGCGCATAAAACACCTAATTAGACTACTGGAAAACCATTTTGATCGACCCGTTGAGATTAACAATACCCCGAGACTTTTGAACTTAATTACAACGGGCGTACCGGAGTATTTGAGGGCCGGCCACGTTTGCTGCCTAAGTCTTTTGATTTGCTGCGGCAGTGCTGTTAAAGCCGACGAGGCGATGCCAATGGACACACATAATGAAAACTTGTTCTTGGCGTACTATTGCTCAACAATTTCAGGTCGTAAAAGTGTCGTTCAACTGAAGCTTAAAATTAAAATTTGGGGTCTGAAGCATTTTGAAGCAGCACGACGACCACTCGCAAAATGAAGAACAATAACAGCGCAAGCGCACATAAAGACACTTATTTATGCTTGACGCCCACGTCGTCGTCGTAGCGTCGTCTTTGTTCCCGCTGCAGTCAGGCCTGATGTGTTCCTTGCCAAGTCTCAGAGCGTCCCATTTGTAGTGTTGTGTGGTGTTTCTATGACTGAAGTGGAAATAAATTATTGCGTTATTAAGGAGAGTAATTACCACAGACAACGCAGCAGCGATCCCTTACGACGGCTGCAAATGGATTTATACTTCGAGTTCGAAACCATCCAGTGCCTGTATCCATGCCCTGGGCTATTCAGCTCGCCTTCAATACATCCATCAGTCAGTCATTTACCGACTGTCTGCTTGTCTCCCATCGGTACCTACGTAGGCAACTCTCAAAACGGAGAAGAAACTTGTTTATGATCAATACATATGCATTGTCGTCTTACTTACACTGAAAAAAGAAATCAATCCGAAACGGGATTGAAAACAGGGTAGTCCCGGATATTCTTGATACGATCCCGGAAAAGATTGATTTCATTCCCACTTGTTTTAATCGCAAAAAATAGAGGAAAGTTAACTTCGGCTCGCCCGAAGTTGGTATACCCTTGCACCACGTTTTCTAGGACATATCCGCTGAAAACAAACCAGTTATTCTCAATAAGACTACTTTTCTGACTCTACTTTTGTATGACAGCTATACTATATAGATGTCCGATTTCGACTAAACTTGGCAGAATCGTGGAGAAGCATAGTAAACTAGTAAATACTAAAAAAGTTAAAATAAAAAAGTTTTGATCGCTAGAACTACTTTTTCGACCGATCTTTCTTATGGCAGCTATATGCTTATAGTCATCCGATCCGGCCGGCTTCGACAAATGTGCTGCTTATTTGGACCAGAAGGCTTTGTGCAAAGTTTGGTGGCGATAGCTTTAAAACTGACGGAGGAGATAGCATAGAAACAGACAGATTTTTTTCTGGTACTTATATACTTGTACTTTTATACAATCCAAAACTGCAGTTCCTTTTACACCTCTGTACCAGAGGTACGCCGAGTATATTAAGTTTTTGCACTAGAAAACTTCCTGTTCGAAAATATCACACTGATATTTCGAGCATTTAAAATCAATAGTTTATAATCAAATGTACCTTTTATAATTTCATCTGGTCACTAAAATTAATATTGGAAATATCAATCATCTATGACAACTTGCATTTCGAACAACTTGCGCTTTTTGGCTAAGTATTATTTATAATTTAAGAGACTCAGAAAACAACAAAATCAAGAAAGAAAGTCGGTCAAGCCCGACTATAACATACTCTGTACCAAGAAAATTTGTCTTTTGATCATAACTCGAAAACCGTTCATCCGATCTTCTTCATTTCTTTGGCGGATCGATAAGTTATCTTAATAACTAAATATGTCCAGAAGTAACAAGCCATCTATCTTCAAAACTGTGGGACATATGACGTTTTTTCTAAATTGCGGGGGCGGGAGGGGGCGTGGCCAAAATTGAAAATAAACTTGATCTGCCTGCAGACATAAGAAGCATATGTCCCATACATGTCAAACCTCTATCTCTTACCATCTCTGAGATCTGTGCCTTCATACGGACAGACATACAGACAGACAGACAGACGGACAGACGGACAGACGTGCATGGCTATATCGACTCGGCTGTTGATGCTGATCAAGAATATATATACTTTATGGGGTCGGAGATGCTTTGTTCTGGATGTTACATACTTTTGCACAAACTTATTATACTCTATGTATCTTTGGTACAGAGTATAATTATAAGTTGTATTTACTACTACTTAAATATTTCGTCACGTTGTTTAAAGTTTTGAAATGTCACTTTCCATCTTCACATTTTCACACACAGCTATGATTATACCCGTTACTCGTAGAGAAAAAAGGGTATACTAAAGTCGTGCAAATGTATGTAACAGGCAAAAGGAAGCATTCTCCGATATCATAAAGTATATATATTCTTCATCAGCATCAACAGCCGAGTCGATATAGCCATGTCCGTCTGTCCGTGCGTCCGTCCGTCCGTCCGTCTGTATGAACACCTAGAGGTCTCAGAGACCAAATTTTAGATGTAAGCTAGTATTGTCTGCAGGCAGATCAAGTTTGTTTCAAATTTTGGCCACGCCCCCTCCCGCCCCCGCAATAAAAAATGTTGAATAACTTCCACAATTTTAAAGATATCGAGCTCAGATTTTGCAGTGTAGTCTATGTGGCCAATATCTACAATCTCCCAAATTTTCAAAAGGATCGGATAATAAATGGCCGAGTTAAAAATATGTTGCATACTTATCAGAGCCGCATGAAGTTATTTAACACTAATTGAACTGAGTAACGGGTATTTCGAAGTCGGGCTGGGTCGAACTTACGCTCTCGTTTTTTTTCAAATTGAGAGTTCGGGAAGCGGCGTGGCAAAAATTAAAAATAAACTTGATTTGCAAGTTTAATAATAATTTGTTCATTACCATGTAAATTCTCTATCTCTTACCATCTCTGAGTTTTTTTTTTTCGTACGGATAGACCAACGGACGTCTTACATGTCTTTAACGACTCGGTCGATGATGGTGCTCGAATATATATTCTTAATATTTCTGCATGAAGCTACTAAGCTGTATAGCTACATTCCTGCTGATACATAAATACAAAAACAATTTTCATTCTTGCGGACCAAAAACAGAATTCCAAATTAGAATTTTTTCGAGCTTTTGTAAGCCATTTTCTGCAAAGAACATTAACCCCACTGTTCAATTTCGAAACTATTCAACTTTCTGAACGTACTTCAACTCAAACTTAACTCCGGCGAATGGTACTACAGAAGTAATAACAATAAAATTTCATTAAGAAGTTAGCTTCTTACGAAGGTTTTGGTGTGGCATAATTCAATCAGATTACAGCCCAATAAAATCGCTTCTTAACGAACAACTTTTATCCAGGGGATACTAATGATCTTGTTCCCACATCGCATACGAATAGAAATAATGTTCGGAATAAATGTATCTCAATATTTCAAAGCCCTAAGTGCATTTCCTTAAAGATTAAGCCAATTAATTTCGTGCTAGCAATATGCCTTGAGCTCGTTGCCGATAAAGTCCAGATTCAATTTGAGTATTCTGCACGTAGACGGACCGGGGCTGGCAGTCGCCGCTGGCCATTGCGATGCCTTTGGACACATCCACATTGCCAACTTTGTGCAAAGACGCTTACAGCTGCCTCCCTGGATGTGACTCTCGGCTGTCGCCGTCTCCGCTGTCAATCCCACGCACATTTTTATGAGGCTTTTTGTTGCTATTGCTGTTATTGAGTCTTTTATTTACATTTTTATTTTTGCTGCATTTCATTTAAACTCGGCGGTTGGTGCCGCGGCTCGTCCCCTGCGCATAGCCCGCTCGTTACGTATGCCACCTCCGATGCAAAGAAACGAATCGTAGAGCCGAAACAATGCAGCAGCATGACAGACAAAAAGACAGAGCCGACAAGCGGACACGAACGAACTTTAAGCTGGCGATAGCAGAGGCGAAGGCGATGACGCTGTAGATGTTGAGGTTTGTTAATGTTTATCATGACGGTGATGATGGAGCTGAGCCCGACGTCAGTGTTGGCACCGCAACTAATCGCGTGAGTCTCTATCCCTGTCCCCGGCCCTGTCCCTGTGCTCCGGTCTCGAGCTCAGGCGTGCACTCAGAGTACATTATTTGTGCTCTTCATTTACAATCGACTGTGAATTGCAGGCCAGCTTTCAGTTTGCAGCTTAAACCTTGTCTCACGTTGTTAATTATAAACGAGAAAGCCAAACTAACTTCGTCTGTGCCGAAGTTTTTATACCCTTGCAAGTGCTCGCTTAAATATTTTCAAAAAATACTCTTTTTGACATTTTCCGACCGATCGTTCGTATGGGAGCTATATGATATAGTCATCCGATTTGGACAAAAACTTGTAGAATTATGTAAAAGCACGAGAAACATAAAGAAAAATACAAAATTGCAGGATGCTACCATTAAAAACAAAAAAGTTTTTCTAACTAAGTCTGTTTTTCAGACCTATCTTTTGTATAACAGCTATACCATATAATTGTCCGATTTTAATAAAAACTGGTAGGATTATAAAAAACATATAAAACCTACGATTACAAAGTTTAGAGACAGGGGTCGGAAATGAATATTTCTATGCGTTGCAAACTTCTGGGCAAAATTATAATACCCTTTGCAAGGGTATAAAAATAGAGAAAAGTTTGATTCGGCTTGGACGAAGTTTGTATACCCTTGCAGAACGTTTTCTAACTAATTTGAAGGACATATCCACTGAAAATCAAAATGTTTTTTTCAATAAGACTACTTTTCTGACTCTACTTTTGTATGACAGCCATACTATAAAGGTGTCCGATTTCAATCAAACTTAGTGAAATCATAGAAAAGCAAAGCAAACTAAGAAATACAAAGTTTGGAGGCGTTTTCTTTGAAAACAAAAAAGTTTTTTTCACTAAATCTACACAGAGGGAAAAAACCAAGAGCATTGGACTCAAAGTGAAAATATTCGGTGTCAAAATCTAATCATGACCGGATTTTCTCACTTCAAGAACAATTTCTCACTTCGAGAACTTTTTTTTGAGAACGGAAAATCTTGATGTGAGTTGAAATGTTCAGTTGTTGAGAACATTTTAAACTCAAAAAAAATTTGAGGTAAAGGCTCCAAGATCCAGTCCACGACCTGAGGTCCAGGGGGTCCAGATCCAATTCCAGGTATAATTCCAAGTCCAATTTCTGGTCCAATTCCAGGTCAAATTCCAAGTCCAATTTCTGGTCCAGTTCCAGGTCTAGGTACGATTCCAGCTCCAAGTCCGCAGAGACATCGCCTTGAACAACACCCCACCTGCCTTAGTTAATTAAATTAAGAAAGAAAAATTGTTCGGACTTACTGGGAAGTAGAGCCCAAGACGCCCCGCGTGCAACGACGTGACGGCGGACGTGTTAGCTCGTTAGGCTATTGCCCACGTCTGAATGGCTACTTATACATTTCGGTGATGAGCTGAATTGTGCTCATTTCAAGAACATTCGGAACATTGGTTCTCACAAATTTGAGAGAACATTCTGTGCTTCTTTTGAAATTAAAAAATCTTATTTTCTGAACACGGTTTTTCCCTCTGTGTTGTTTCTCGACCGATTATTCATCTGGCAGCTATAACCTATAGTCATCCGATTTTGACAAGACTTTAAATAATTGTGTGAATGCTTATAAAATAAATAAAAACCAATTTTAAAGAGGCTTACATTGAAAACAAAAAAGGTTTTTCTTACTAAGACTATTTTTCTAACCTTACTTTTCTATCGCAGCTATACTAAATAGATGTCCGATTTTGCTCAAACTCGGCAGAATCGTGGAGAAGCATAGAAAACTAGTAAATACTGAGTTTGGAGACGATTCCATTAAAAACAAAAAAGTTTTTTTCACTAGAACTAGTTATTCGACTGATCGTTCCAATATCAGCTATATGTTATAGTCATCCGATCCGATACATGCTGATCAAGAATACAAATACTTTATGTGGTCGGAAATGCTTCAATATACGCTCTGCAAGGGCATAAAAACTTTAACAGGCCGCCGCGTGGAATTCCTATAAAGAAAGAAAATTAGTGCGTCTCCTCAACTTCGATTATGATTAGAAAATCGGTGGGAGCCACCGTTGTAATAAAATATGTCCATGCCAGTGAGACATAAATATCTATTCTGAAAAGAACAATCAGATCTGACAAAAAACACCGTAGTTATAAGCGAAACAGTTGAGCTGATAAGAGCACTCCCCCAGTTGTTGGTCAGGACTAGAAAAAAGTGTTGCATACATTTAGGATGACAATTTAATACAAAAACCGGTTACATTCATCTTCAAAAATTGAAAAACAAATAAATGAAAACAAATGAACAGCGTATTTTGTGGTCTGGAAACTCGACTGCAGCGTCTGTCCGCCTGTCAGTCTGTCCGTCTGTCTGTCTGTATGAACGCTTCGATCTCAGAGACTATAAGAGATAGAGCCTCATGAAGGTAGACTTATGCTGTACCCAGATCAAGTTTGTTTCAGATTTGGAAAATTCCACCCCGTCCCCCTTTTATCCCCAAAAAACCGACATAACCTAGACCTAAAAAACCGTCAGATCCACAATTTTCAAGTTAGAGCCTCGTGGTATTTAAATTCAAATTCAATTTATTATTTAAAAACATCTTTGACGTTTGAACCATGTCCTATGGGTACTATAAAAATATAGCTTTGATATTATTAAATACACAATTGGTAATACATTAATACCCCTTTGATATTATAAAACTATATATTAAATATTTCAGCCATGTCGTACAGGTATTGTGAAAATACTGCATTGATACTATAAAAATATATCAGGGATATTAACAAATATCAGATTGTTGATATGAAACATTTCACTTTGATATGTTGGAGTGATATATTCGAACATATCATTTGGGTATTTGTCAGATGAAGGCCGATTCGGTACTGAAAAATAACCGATTGATACCAAATATCGCGATCTTTTATTTCTGTCCACTGGAAAAAAAAAGTTTTTTCCACAAAGACTAATTTTCTGACTCTACTTTTCGATGACAACCATACTAGTAGTAGAAGTTGTGAAAAATATTGTCTAAAGTTGATTAAACTCCGGAACGGAACGTCTGTATGCTGCGTGTTGGTTTTTATTACTTACTAGTTATTCTCTACGATCTAACAATGAGCGTATTGCATGTGTGTGCAATGTGTGTGAGTGTGCTTATGCTAATAACATTGGTATGTTAAATGGTTACATATTTATGGCAAAGAATGAAAACATATGTTAAAAGACGTTATAATTCAAAATGTAACTTAATTTTCTACATCCTCGGCCCCGCCAAAGACTGACTTTATCTCGAGCGGATAAAGAAGTTGTATTGGACGTCGCAGCACTTGCTGATCCTTCACTCGAACGTCGCAGGCTCTTGCACGCCCGTCGCGTCCTACGTATCTTGCCACCACCACTCCTAGTCGCCAGAGTAATCTCGGTTGATGGTCATCCTGTACAAGCACCACATCTCCTTCGCTTAGACTTCTTGTTGCTTGAGACCTGTTAAAATGAATAGAACGTAATTGCATTAAATACTCGTGCCGCCATCTCTTCACATAGCGTTGAATTAGAGTCGTTCTCGCTTTCCACATGTTAGCGATGTGGCTTCCATCTGATTTGAAGTTTTCGCCGCTCAATATACGGCAATCGCTCATGAAGTGTGCAGGTGTGCAGAGGCTCCAGATCCTTGGAATCGCTGCTTACATAAGTTAGTGGCCTTTGGTTCACCACGCTTTCAACTTCCGTAAGCAAAGTCTGGAGATCTTCCACATTCAGTTTGGCCTTTCCAATTGCAGCCTTCAAGCAATCCTTAACGGTGCGGACAAGTCGTTCCCAAAATCCGCCCCACCATGCCGCCCGCTCGGGAATGAATTTCCATTTTATTCCATTTGTTGCAGCAAACTGTTGAATTTGACTCGTGTCCATAAGTTTTTCAAGTTTCTGTAGTTCCAAATTAGTGCGCTTAAATGTTTTTGCATTGTCCGAGATTATGACACGAACTTCTCCTCGACGAGCGATAAATCTCCTTAGCGCGTTGATACAAGTCTCAACTTTCATATCGGTC
This sequence comes from Lordiphosa fenestrarum, assembly GCA_035044985.1. Lineage (NCBI taxonomy): Eukaryota > Metazoa > Arthropoda > Insecta > Diptera > Drosophilidae > Lordiphosa > Lordiphosa fenestrarum. Next base: position 4,813 of record JAWNNO010000334.1, on the reverse strand, counting down.
ACTAATTCCAGGTGTACGCCCCTAATAGCGGCGCACGTGAACAGCAGTATATACACCTTCCTTGGGGTGTCGCTTGAGTCGCTGAGTGTATACAGTGGGCCTGCGAAATCCAATCCAGTCGTCTCAAAGGGTTTGCTCGTAGCTAACCGTTCAATGGGTAAATTCGTCCATGGTTCGCATGCACTTTTGCTGTGCAGCCTCTTGCAGACCACGCATCGCTTGATAATATTCTTTATAAGTTGTCTTCCCTTAATAATCCAGAATCGCTTTCGTATCTTGGTCAATGTTGCATTTATACCACAGTGCTTTAATTGCTGATGTGCGTTTCTGACAATAAGTTCTGAAAAATACGAATGTTTAGGCATTATAATTGGATTACATAATTCCCCAAACTCGCTATGCAGAAGACGACCGCAAGATCTGATGATTCCATCGCATAATTTGGGATTAAGACAAAGTAATGATGATCCTTTGGGTATCCCTTGGTTTTTCTGCAGGGCGTTCAGCTCTGCTCCAAAATATTGTTGCTGTATAAATTTAATCCAGTAGAGCTCAGCATCCAGTAGCTCTTCAGCTGTCAACACTTGTATATTACTAGTGTTTGCGTTAATTTCTAAATATTTAGTTTTCTCCTTAATGCGCTTTATAAAACGCATAACGTATCCTGTTACTCGCAGCATTTTTCTTAGCGATCCAAATCGCTGTATAGGAAATATTGAATGCATCGCTGTATCGCTAGCGACATCCTCTTCCTCTTGGTTATGGATCGACAGGGTAGCTAGCTCCTTGGCTTGTGGTGCTGCTGATATTGGCCAAGTGTGACTGCTAGCCGAGAGCCATGAAGGTCCGTATTTCCATAGCTCTGAAGTCTGAAGTTTATTGGCACTTATGCCTCTGGTCAACAAGTCCGCTGGGTTGCATTTGCCTTCACAATGATGCCAATCGTAGACATTGGTTAACTTGTTGATCTCGCTTACTTTCGATTTGATATATGGTTTTGGGCGCTTTCCATCTCCAGCAATCCAATTCAGTACTATGCTGGAATCTGTCCACATAAAAATATTGTTTATTTTTAAGTTCATTTCGGTTAACAAATACTTAGCCAATCTTGAAGCCACCAACGCTGCTGTTAGCTCCAGCCTAGGTACTGTATTCGCCGTCTCCTCTTTTATAGGGCTAACTCTGTTCTTTGAGCAAACCATCATGACTTTTATGCATCGCTCGTTAATAACTTCTCTGATGTAAGCAACAGCTCCATACGCTGCTGGGCTTGCATCTGCAAATATGTGCAGCTGTAGCATCTCTTCGCTGCCTGTCGTCAAACATCGCTTCATCGTGAAATTCTGTAGGAAGGCCATATCCTTTTGCCAGGCTACAAAATCGTTTGCCAAGGGATCGGCTAATATGGTATCCCACTCTGCATGCTCCTTCCAAATATTTTGTAAAAGAATCTTGATGTTGACAGTAAATGGACCTAGAATTCCAAGTGGATCATATACGCGTGCCATCGCTCTCATCACATTTCGTTTAGTTGGCATTAAATTTTGAATATATGCCACGGTCATTTCCAGATCAACGCTCAATTCATCGGTACTCGTATTCCATTTTATACCTAGCACCTTTTGTTCCACTGGCGGAACCTCCTTTTCTTCTGTGAAAAGCTCTTTTAGTTTTAGATCATTCGAATTCCACTTACGTAGATTAAAGCTGGCTTGTTGCATGATCCTTTTCGCTGAGTTGTATAATTTTACTCCTTCACAATACTTGGCAACGCTTGTGACCAAATCATCTACGTAAAACGACCTTTTCAGTAATCCGCATTCAGACTCGTTTTCCGGCGGCTGTTTTTCCAAATGCTGTTGAATCGTAGACGCTAGTAGAAATGGGCTAGATGTCACTCCAAATGTAACGCGTGCCATGCGGTATTCTGCTACTGGTGGATAGTGCGCTCCTATCTCTGGTGTTGAGTTGTACCACAGGAACCGATGGCAGTCTCGATCCGATTCATCTATCGAAATTTGTAGAAAGGCCTTCTCAATATCGGCCACTAAGGCAATTTGCTGGCAACGAAATCTTATTAAAATTGCAGTCAGATCAGTAAGCAAATTGATACCTGAATTGAGATGGTCATTTAAGGACGCTGTTCCGTGTTCGCTCGAGGAGGCATCAAAGACAATTCGCATCTTGGTTGTGTCTTTGTCCTCTCTATACACTGGTCGATGTGGCATATAATATGCCTTGGTGTCGTTGGATATGTTGGGAACTGGCTCTGCAATACCCTCGCTTAATAATTCTCGCATACCTCGATCATACTCCATTAGTTTTCCAGAACTCTTCATCAACTTGCTGGTCAAATGGCTCAAACGCGACATCGCTACGCATTTGTTGTCGCGTAAATCCTCCTTTGCTAGCTTCCATGGCATCTTTGCAGAATATCTTCCATTGGCAATACTAATTTCGGCGACCTGTGTGTTTTCTTTCGTTTCGTTGCACGCTGATATTCCAATGGACTCCAAACTCCAGAATTTTTCAATGTCGAATTCATCATGTCGCTCAATAACATTTAGTATGCACCTCTGCTCGAGTTTAGTTTCACCGCAATGACCCTGAATTGTCCATCCAAAGAAAGTTTCGATCGCTACGAGGTTTGTATCCAGATTTTCTCGATTTTCGTAATTTAATTTCCAATAGTTGTCTTGTCCGATAAGCATATGTATGCCTTTAAACAACTCATCGCTTGTTACTTTATTGTCCGCTATTCTCTTTGTCGTTTGTTTTGCTACACGCGGCACCGGTAAAACATCTTCACATATATGCGGCACAACAGTAGCACAAATTTCAATTATTTGATTAGAGTATTGGCTTTGCACGTTCACCAAAACCCTCTTTAGCTGCATCAATCGCTTGTTTTGTTTTGATTCTCCGAATGCGTATATTCTTGTTTTTTCCGTACCAATAGTGGGTAGTTTCAATCGCTTGACCAAGTTCTCCGTAACATATGTACACTGACTGCCATTATCCATGATAAGACGGGTTAAGACTCTGTTTGATCCGTTCACAAAAAATGCCTTCGCTGTTTGCAAGTATATTTCGTTGGCAACACATTGTACAGATGTACTCAGCATGGTCGTGTTCATTTCCTTCGCTCTGTTTTGAGTATCGGCCGCTGTTTCTTTTACACCCATTCTTTCGCACAGAGTAGTCATATGTCTGCCTCCACATGTAGAGCATTTTATAAATTGATTCTTGCAAAACTTTGATGTGTGGTTTGGCTTGCCACACCGAAAACATCGTCCTTCGTTCCTCAACATATTTTTACGTTCCGCAATAGTTTTACCCTTGTCTCTGCAATCTTTTAATTCATGGTTAGTACGTTTGCAAAAAATGCACTGTCTCTTGCTTGCTTCTTGCGCCGAGTACAATCCAACAGCTGTTCCTGGAATAAATGTTCGCTCTCTATTCTCTCGCTCTCTCGTCCGCTTACTCTCACTCTCTGACAATTGTGCTTTTTCTAATGCTTCTACTTCCATTTTTATGTATTCCAGTAACACTGTGAGTTGGTCAGCGTTCTCCATAACCGTTGAACTTAGAGCTTTATGGCTGATCTCCTCTCGCTTGCGCATTTTGTGATATTCCACGCGCATGTGTATGGGGATGGCTTTTAATAATAAAGAGACGACCATAATGCAATAACTGGAAGCTGGAACACCTAGAGCCGTCAATGTGCGAGTTGTAGCTAGGGTTTCGTTGTACAGCATACGCAGCCCCTTTACATCATCTCCAGTATGTACACTTTTGGACTTTAGCAGCTTTTGGACGTATTTCTCAGTTATTTTATCTAAGTCTCCGTATTCTTCAAGCAACAAATTGATGGCATCGTTATAGCACGCTTCGGTTGGAATAAATCCAGCTATAGTTGCCGCAGCCGCTTCCGTTAGACACTCATTCAGGTAGTTGAATTTGGTGGCCGCATCTAATATCGAGTTCTCGTGTACCGCTTTCTTGAACTGTGTCCAAAAGGGTAGCCAATTCTCAAAAGCTCCGTTGAATTTTTTCAACTCGATTGGTTTGAGTTTTGCTGCTTGCATTCTTTCGTCGTGTCTTTCGATGTGTGTTCTATCTGCTCTCGTTGTACTCATTATATCGCCATTCGCTAAACGCTTTAACAGAAATTCTAGCCTCGCAACTGTACTTATCGCCTTGTCGTCATATTCCGATATTGCTTCGCATTCCTTTTCTATATCTCCCTTCTTTTCTGCTGTATTCAACGTTTTCTGGTCAGCCCATTTTAAATTGTTATGCACGTTTTTTAGTCGGTGCAAAAACACGCTCAGATTTTCCTCATCCAAATTTTCGTTGCTCGCTATGTATTTTTCGATCTGATTACACAACTTCGTGAGCTGCGCTCGGCATGAAGATCGATATGCGGGATCCATTTTGTAAAAATCCCTCGCTAGTTTTTATTTGTTAATTTTATTTTAACAATCGCTGTTAGAGTAACATTTATTCAACACACCCGTTAGGCATTTCATTAAATACCGACAGTCGCTACTTTCCCGGGTTTCGGCACCATGTGACAAATATTGTCTAAAGTTGATTAAACTCCGGAACGGAACGTCTGTATGCTGCGTGTTGGTTTTTATTACTGACTAGTTATTTTATACGATCTAACAATGAGCGTATTGCATGTGTGTGTAATGTGTGTGAGTGTGCTTATGCTAATAACATTGGTATGTTAAATGGTTACATATTTATGGCAAAGAATGAAAACATATGTTAAAAGACGTTATAATTCAAAATGTAACTTAATTTT
>JAWNNO010000329.1:0-59952 GCA_035044985.1 Lordiphosa fenestrarum | reverse complement strand
GTATTGCTTCAGCTCGGACGGTACGCAGACTTCACGCAAATAGTAGCCGCTATTTAAACGCCAAAAGCAACTGCCATTAGCTTTGGGCCCGCCGTGTTGTTCGAGTTTGAGTTAATTGCCAATGTTTGTCTACGCTTGGCTGCTGACACAACCCACACAGGCAAGCCTCTGCCTATGCCTTGGGCCCTGGGCCGGTCTTCTCTATTTATTCAGCAAATATTTAGAATATTTGAGACAGCTAACGTGGCCACTTGGCTACTGCGCGCGCTTGGGCACACAAATCATGTGGAGGAGAGCTCAGCATGTCCAAGTTTTTAAGCGCACGCCTTTTGACTAACAAAACTTTCTATAAATACAGGCGAATGGTCAACACCAGCGTCATCATCGCCATCATCATCATCAGCATGGTCATCATCATGGCAATCAGGGCCGTTGCAAGCCACCTGCTGTCTGTGACGCTGCCGTTTTCGGCCTTTAACCTTATATTTATGCCAAAGTGGATTGGCTAGGCAGGCGCAGTCTTCCACTGGCTATCTGCATATTGGTCAGACTGTTGTTTTTCTTTTCCGCCTTAAAAGCTATCAAATCCTACGCAGAAGAGAATTAACAGAGTAAAAAATGCAGGAATTGCACATCATCACTTACATTGATGTCAATGCCGTCGTTGTTGGTCAAGGATATGTCGAACTCTTTAATACCAATCACTTTGGCACCCGCATCGTGTACAAATTTCGCCGCAAACGAGCCCACATTTCCAAAACCCTGCACAATAACCTTCTTGTCCTTCCAGCCCGTCTCCCACTTGAGCAGATCCATCCATTCCTTGTCCTGGAGGAACAAGTCGCCCGCCTTCCATACGCCCCGGCCCGTGGCCGAGTTGCGTCCATTGATGCCGCCAATGTGCACAGGTTTGCCAGTACAAATAGCTGCCGCATTGATGTCCTTATAGCCAAAGGTCTTTTGATACTGATCCACCATCCAGCTCATCTCACGCGGAGATGTGTTCACATCCGGTGCAGGTACATCGATGCCCGGCCCAATCATGTTTCTCTTTAACAGCTCCATGGTGTAGCGACGGGTTATTGTTTGCAGCTCGTTGACCGTGTACTTTTTAGGATCAATGCGAATGCCACCCTTGGAGCCACCATAAGGAAGATTGACACAGGCACATTTGAAGGTCATGATGGAGGCTAAAGCCTTGATCTCATTTTCGTCCACATCCATTGCAAAGCGAATTCCTGATGGTTGGGAGAGAAGCATTTCGCATTTTTACGCACGACTTTTCCATTTTGTTTGGCTGAACTCTTTATGTTCAAAACTTAAAAAATTGATTTGTCATTTGTTCACAAACAAATCAATGTTGCATATTATAAATTTTGATTTAACGGAACACTGTTATTACAGCAGGAGTTAAAGTCAGCTTTTGCTAATGGTTGTTGAAAATTAAGAACACACTTATCTGATGCAACTTACAATTGCTTAAAATTAACAATCATTTTGTTCAAATACTTTTGAGGGAATCTAAACATTGTGGTATACACTTTGTGATAAAACCTCTGTAGACGACCATATCAGATCAGAAGAAACTTCTGAGTGTGACATCAGTTTTTGACTGAAAATAGGTAAAACTTTTAATACTGAAAATATTTATCGAATTAAACAATTTGCCGGAAAAGCCAAAATTTTATAAAAAAAATTTGGAATATAGGTAAAAGTTGAATTGCTCTAAAAGAAAATATCACCATGAACCTTTTAATAGGCTGAAACATTTTTTGTGCTTCCCTAGAATTTTCGCACTTCACTAAAAGTCAACTTTTGTTTACTGCTGTTGCCAGTGTTTGGTTATGGCTATTGGATATTTCCAGCCTTCTTTGGTTAAAAACAAAATGGGAATAGCTTTAGAATTTTATGGGCTCAACCCAAGAACATTTTATACTTGATTGAAATACTCTTATTTTCTTTCTAGAATGTTTTTGGGGTGGCATTAGAAACAACTGAACTTTAAGAAAGGACGTTTTCTACATATTTTAGAGATAATCGGTGACTTGAGAACATTAAAACCTAAAAGTATGGTCAAAAATTCCAAAATAATTCAAAATATACCTAATTTATTCCAAAAGAGTATGAAGTCAAATCGTACTTTATATAACAATTTTGTACTTGAATCAAGTAGTTGCGTATTTACCGCACTATTGCCACCGTTTGTACTTAATTCAAGTACAAAGTTCTTGTTTGTTTTTTCTGAGTGTACATGTACTTTCTAATGTGTAAAATGTAAAGTGAATCGCATTACAAAAATTATTCTTATAATCACCCATACTTACCTCCCTTTAAGGGCAGACGATGACGTATATGATGCGATCGGTAGCCGGTGATGATTTCATAGGTACCATTGCTCTTGATTATAGGAAAGCTCACCTCCAGTGATGTGGTCACACTGCCTATTAGATTCAAAATGGCATTAACTCTTGCCTGCTTCTCATCGGCTTTCATATGCGAATAATTGTCCATTTCCTTGACCAATTGCTTTTCCATAATCTGTGCTGCCTTGTGATAATAGTAAAGGACCATGGATGAGAGTTCTGGATCCTTGTCCGTTTCTACACTCTTGAGTTCCTCAGGCATTTTGTGTTCAAGCCGTTGTTGCTGCAATTGATGAGCCCGAGTGCGCCCCCTGATCAAAACGTTGCTAAAGAAGCGCCACATTTTTGTAAAAATTAAATATCGTGGCGTAAAATTTTGAGCTACTTTCAAAAAAATGTTGATTTGATGAAATAAATGTCAGATAACGCAACCCAGATAAGTCAAGGAGAACTCAGTTCATTCACAAAATGGTATTTACAATATTTTTGGATTTTTGCAATAAATAAAGAGTTAATGTTAATAAATATTATGATGTATGCATAAGTACAGTATGCGTGAAATACGTGGCTACGGGTCTATGAACTAGTCTTAAATTGTAGGTAGCTATACACATGATATAAACATTGTTTAAAAATTGTCAATTCTTAACCATGATGTAAGCTAAACGGAGACTTCAATAGAGTAGATCGTTCTCTTGTATTATATTATAAATATTGTGCCGTTTAACGTTTAAAACTGTTGGGATCGCACGGTAGCACACAAAAAAAGGTATGTGTATTTAGCAGAGCTGTAAATGTTTCATTACCAAAGACAATTTTTTAGATGTGCTCAATTTTAATTATATTCGCAGTTGCTTCAGTATTTGTTAGCATTTATTTTAATTATTCAGTAATTATGCATTCTAGAACAAGTAGGTTTGCATTTGCAAAGACTACCTACATCTTGTTTAGTAATTGCAATTTTCGGCTACAGTTTACTTAAAGAATTCCACATTTTAGTTGCAGTTAATGAATAATTGCAGTTAATGAGTTTAATTACTGAAGTAATTGTAAATATAAATAAACATCGTAATTAGGAATTTGTTTGTGAGGGGACTAGACATATATATATAAATACATCGTGGGTATCCTGGAAATCACTAGAGATTTTGTCTTATATAAATACATCGTGGGTATCCTGGAAATCACTAGAGATTTTATTTTCGGTTGGCTGGAAAATCGCTCGAAAAATCCGTCGGTATCCCAGAACTTCGAGAGATTTAATTTCTTATTCGAAAGTCTACTTATCCTTATTATTATTATTTTATTTTATAGTTTAACAATGTTCTGTCTAACTTTAAAGGGGCCTTAGGAATAACAATATATTATTTTTTATAACAAACAAGGAATGAGAGGAAATAATATGATAGTACTTATTATAGTTTAAACAAAGGTTTCGGAAGGGTTCGTGATGAGCGTAGTTGGTTAGGCAAGGCTGAAGGTAAATTGGATAAAAATTTCTAGAAACGCGTTGTGGAACATCAATATTTATACTAGATAACAAAGCGATAGATTCAATTTCCCCAGATAAGAGTTTGTGAATAAAAAGGACACTATGACAAATTCGGCGGTTATTAAGAGAAGGCAAGTTGATAAGGCGTAATCTGTCCTCGTAAGGAGGAAGATGGGTTGAAGGATTCCAATTTAAGCCACGGAGAGCGAAAATTAAGAACAGTTTTTGGACAGATTCCAGTTGATCTTGGTATTTTAGATAGTATGGAGACCAGACACACGACCCATATTCAAGAATTGGTCTCACTAGGGAAACATACAGTTGCTTGGTGACGTAGGGGTCATTAAATTCCTTGGACCATCTTTTAATAAAACCGAGAACTCCCATGGCCTTGTTTGCGATGACCGCTATATAACTGCTAAAACATAACTTGGGAACAAATTGAACAAATTGAAATCATCTACTTTATAGATACGTTCAAGTGGGATGGTATCAATCGAATAATCAAACTCATAAGGTCTATTTCGACTAAAAGTCATACATTTACACTTGCTGAGATTAAGAGGAAGGTTATTAACCGAGCACCAGGCTTGAAGAGAGTTTAAATCGGATTGAAGGAGTAGAGGAGACACAGGGTCGTTATAAGACAAACAAAGTTTAAGGTCATCGGCATACATCAGTGCATGCGAATGGGATAAAACTTGCGGGATGTCATTTATGAAAAGGTTAAATAATAAGGGCCCCAAATTACTACCTTGGGGAACCCCAAAACAAAAACAAAACAAGCCGTTTGTTTTTTTATAATTGCAATTAAATTTCGTTTAGTTATTATGCAGAGTCAAATTGCACAATTATGATTAAATGTCTAGGATCAAATCCCCAAATCTCGTCGGTTATGATAAACACAATGATTAAAGTTTATGTGTAGGCACCAAAAAAATAAAAAGTTTCAGGAGCACAGAGTAAACACGACCGGCGACTTTGACAGCTGAAGTATAATTAGAAGGTGTGTGTTTAAGATTGTGGTCCAACTACAAACACAGGGCTGTGTCTCTCGCAAATAATTTCTAGCGTTTTTTATTCAAAGCTGATTTGCTGTTTTCCACAAGGAGTTAGACTTGCCAGCCCAGGAAACATATTTTGTATCCATGATAGCTGGCTTTGCATTGAGAATTCGATTTTGTATCTAAGACATCCAGAAATGTCTTTGGGTAGCAATTTTGTTGGAAGAGATATGTATGCGTAGAACTTAGTAGGCTGTTGCTGAATGTGGGACCGAGTGACGGTGTATGTCAAAGTATCAATTTAGTCAAAAATTGATTGTCGAGCAGTAAAGACCTCGGGAACTCGCCAAAATTTGAAACAAACTTGATCTGCCCACAGACAATAATAGCTTACATCTAAAATTTGGTTGCTCTAGCTCTTCTAGTCTCTGAGATCTAGGTGTTCATACAGACGGACGGACGGACAGACGGACATGGCTATATCGACTCGGCAGTTGATGCTGATGAAGAATATATATACTTTATGATATCGGTGATGCTTCCTTCTGCCTGTTACATACATTTGCACGACTTTAGTATACCCTTTTTGCTCTACGAGTAACGGGTATAATTAAAAACTTTATAGACGAGAGCGTAAGCTAAAGACGGCCCTGCTCGCCTTCGATATACCCGTTACTTTGTGGATTCAATAATTAATAGCCTTTTCATATGTTAGTTAACAGAGCATTAACATTAATGTGAACATTTCAGCATTATGTTAGCAAACAGCGCATGCGGCTCAGAAAAGTATGCAACGTTTTTATAACCCATGCAATTTTGCCGTTTATTATCCGATGTTTATTAAAATTTCAGAGATTGTAGATATTGGGCACTGCAAAATATGAGCTTGATAAAGGGTGATTTTTTAGCAACTACTTTTTTGGCCACACTGTTTTGGGCGGATCAGATGTGCAAATTGCAGTGCCGTATCTCATTTTTTGGACTTTTTGGTAAACAAAATGGGGATTACGAACACTTGAAGTGGGGTGTGCGGTTTTCGAGGTGTGTGTGTATGGCGGTGTTCTTCCGTGCCATCGAGTCGAGACTTTTTATTCTTGCAACCAAGAAGATCTTTTCTTGGATCGTAGACAATTTATTCTGAATATGAAGCACTTAATTAAAAACCAAGAATTTTCGTATCGTAAATCCATTCTAAATTTCTCTTTTTATACCCGTTACTCGAAGAGTAAAAATGGTATACCAAAATCGGGCAAATGTATGTAACAGACAGAAGGAAGCATCTCCGACCCCATTAAGTAAATGTATTTTTATTCAATGGACGACTCGGCATAGTCATGTCTATCTGTCTGTGATCCAAGCATATTCTGTCTTACCGTACTTTTAACATGATATCAAGCACGATCGGCTTTATTATTTCTCTGAGTGTAGTTTTTTGACCCATTGTTCCTATGGCAGCTATATGCTATAGTTATCCAATCCGGTCGTTGGTTCAAGTCCCCGTAGAGGCATCGTTTTTATACCCGTTACTCGTAGAGTAAAAAGGGTATACTAAAGTCGTGCAAATGTATGTTACAGGCAGAAGGAAGCATCTCCGATATCATATAACTATATATATTCTTCATCAGCATCAACAGCCGAGTCGATATAGCCATGTCCGTCTGTCCGTCCGTCCGTCCGTCTGTATGAACACCTAGATCTCAGAGACTAGAAGAGCTAGAGCAACCAAATTCTAGATTTAAGCCAGTACTGTCTGTAGGCAGATCAAGTTTGTTTCAAATTTTGGCCACGCCCCCTCCCGCCCCCGCAAAAAATGTTGAATAACTCCCACAATTTTTAAGATATCGAGTTCAGATTTTGCAGTGTAGTCTATGTGGCCAATATCTACAATCTCACAAATTTTCAAAAGGATAGGATAATAAATGGCCGAGTTAAAAAAATGTTGCATACTTATCCGAGCCACATGAAGTTATTAAACACTAATTGAACTGAGTAACGGGTATTTCGATGTCGGGCAGGGCCGACTAACTTACGCTCTCGTTTTTTATACCCTTGCAGAGGGTATATTGAAATTGTCCTGATGTTTGTAACGCATAGCAGGAAGCATTTCCGACCACATAAAGTATATATATTCTTGATCAGCATGACGAGCTGAGTCGATATAGCCATGTCCGTCTGTCGGTCTGTTTCTATGCTATCTCCTCCGGCAGTTTTAAAGCTATTGCGACCAAACTTTGCACGAAGTCTTCTGGTACAAATACTCTGCACATTTGTCGGAACCGGCCGGATCGGATGACTATAACATATAGCTGCCCTAGGAACGATCGGTCGAAAAACTACTCCTAGTGAGAAAAACTTTTTTGTTTTTAATGCAAACGTCTCGAATGCAAACTCCGTATTCCTTAATCTTGTTTTCCCAAAATTGAAAGTTGTAGTCTATATTTGCCATTTTTAAGTCCATTATTGCCCTAGAAGTAATTTTTAGGTCTTAGAAACCTGAATCCTAAAATTCTAGGAATCACTTATTTCTGAGTGTAGCTGCCGTAAAATAAACTGGCCAGCCAAGTTATGATACTAGAGGCGCCAACTATTGGTCAGCTTGGAAAATTACACAACTATTTATTCAAAACGTAGCAAGATTTTCCTGTTACTTGGGCGAGTACTGGTTCTAGTAACTACTGTTGCGATATGCCAGAGCTCTCCATGGCACGAAAGATCTTGAAGACGGACCAAATGTAGGCTGCGGTGCGCAGATCATTGCACAGTTCAAATTGGTTGGCGGTGGTTTTGATGCCGATTGCAGCTGACTCCATCACCGTTTGCAGGGCAGCATCCACGATCTCGGCCTCCTTGGTGCAGTCACGTATCATCTTGAGACGATCGTTGGGCTCAATCTCTGGCTGTGGGCGAGAAGGATGTACTCGATCATACTGAATTATGCTAAAACAGGTATAACTTACATATTCCGCACCTTCGCAGCGATTCAGTGACTCATTAATCGAGTTAATTACTTCGTGAATCAACTGGGATGTGGTCTTTGAGTTCATTTTGCCATAGGATACATGATTGATGTTCTTCAGGTACTCAAAGTAGGACACGGTCACGCCGCCCGCATTGCAATATAGGTCGGGCACAATAAGCACACCCTTGTCCAAGAGTATCTTCTCGCCTGCCGGTGTGGTGGGTCCATTGGCGCCCTCCAATATCAACTTGGCTTTGATGTCTTCGGCATTTTCAGTGGTGATTACCTTCTGAGTGGCGCAGGGCATTAAAATATCGCACTCGGCCTTCAACAGATCATCTTTGGTCTCCTTGGCCTTGCCGTAACCCTTAAGAGTCTTCTTTTCCGCCTTAAAAGCTATCAAATCCTACGCAGAAGAGAATTAACAGAGTAAAAAATGCAGGAATTGCACATCATCACTTACATTGATGTCAATGCCGTCGTTGTTGGTCAAGGATATGTCGAACTCTTTAATACCAATCACTTTGGCACCCGCATCGTGTACAAATTTCGCCGCAAACGAGCCCACATTTCCAAAACCCTGCACAATAACCTTCTTGTCCTTCCAGCCCGTCTCCCACTTGAGCAGATCCATCCATTCCTTGTCCTGGAGGAACAAGTCGCCCGCCTTCCATACGCCCCGGCCCGTGGCCGAGTTGCGTCCATTGATGCCGCCAATGTGCACAGGTTTGCCAGTACAAATAGCTGCCGCATTGATGTCCTTATAGCCAAAGGTCTTTTGATACTGATCCACCATCCAGCTCATCTCACGCGGAGATGTGTTCACATCCGGTGCAGGTACATCGATGCCCGGCCCAATCATGTTTCTCTTTAGCAGCTCCATGGTGTAGCGACGGGTTATTGTTTGCAGCTCGTTGACCGTGTACTTTTTAGGATCAATGCGAATGCCACCCTTGGAGCCACCATAAGGAAGATTGACACAGGCACATTTGAAGGTCATGATGGAGGCTAAAGCCTTGATCTCATTTTCGTCCACATCCATTGCAAAGCGAATTCCTGATGGTTGGGAGAGAAGCATTTCGCATTTTTACGCACGACTTTTCCATTTTGTTTGGCTTGAACTCAAATTATGGGTACACAGAAAAAATGATACACTAAGCTTGTGCAAAAGTATATAAGGTAGGATCTCCGACCCCATATAATTTATATATTCTTGATCAGCATCAACAGCCGAGTCCATGATGCAACAAGAGAGGTGAGGTGGCATCAGTGTGAGTTCTCTGCAAAGTACCTTCACGTTTAGTGCTGCGCGTACTTTGGATGCGTAAGCTTTGGGCAAAAGTACGCATCACACTCATAACGCCCCACCTTGTATTGTTGTATCATGGCCGAGTCGATATAGCCATGTGCGTCTCTCCGTCTGTCTGAATCAACACATAGATCTCAAAGACTAGAAGAACTAGAGCTTTTAAATTTTAAATGTGGGCTCCTGTAGTCTGCACGCAGATCAAGTTTGTTTTAAATTTTTGCAACGCCCCCTGCCGCCCACGCCGAAGTTTGTATACCCTTTCAGCTGGAATAATTTAATTTAATAAACTTTTCAAATATGTATCATTCAAAAAGTAAATTTTCACTTTGAAGAATTCTATTTGTGTGGTTTCCCAAGCTGACAATAGATGGCGCCTCTACTATGATAATTTTCCTCTTTCGATTTAAATAAAATTGGGTGCTGAAGCAGATAATATTAATAGCTGGAACGAGTAGACGCCAACAATTTAAAACAAACAAATTTTTCTCACTAAAACTAGTTTTTCGACCGATCTTTCCTATGGTAGCTATATGCTATGGTCATCCGATTTTGACAAAACCATGTGCAATTGTGTGAAACCACATTAAATAAATAAATGCAAGAATTTAGGCAGAGAAAAACAGAGCATTATATAAAAGTTAGCGTTAAGGACGTTAAAGTTAACGTCCAGGGAAGCACAAATAACTTTTGAGCCTATAAAAGGGTTCTTGTTTTTATATTCTTTTGGAGCAATTACTTTTATTTACCTATTCTAGTAATCTACATATATTTATTTGTGTGTAGCAATTTAGAGTCCATTCGTCAATTATTTTCAAAGTTACATGCAAATTTGTAACGAGGTATCAGGAATATTTTCAGTACTGTGGAAAATTGATCGCTTTTCTCGAAACTACTATTTCCTCCACGCTGATACAGCGCTGCAGCAGCGAACAGTCTTTTGATTTTTAACTCTACAACCGTCATCCGATCTGCACCATTCCGTTGGCGGATCGATAAATAATCCTGATTCCTAAATATATCTAAACCATCTATTTTTAGACTGACTGTGGAAGATAAGACGATTTTTCCAAATTTGCGGGTGCGGGGCAAAAATTTAAAAAAAAACCTGATCTGCCTGCAAGTATAGGAAGTTATTGTCCCAGACACGTCAAACCTCTATATCTGTGCGTTCATGGCTATATCGAATCAGCTGTTGATGCTGATCAAGAATATATATACATTTTATGGGGTCACATATGCTTCCTTCTGGCTGTTACATACTTTTGCAAAAACTTATTATACTTTATGTACCTCCGGTACAGAGTATAAAAAACGATGCCTCTACGGAGATTAGGTAATGGGTGTCCTAAATTCTACTCCAAAAATCCTAAGTCTTCAGTTTAGTCAAAATTATCTAGTATATAATATTAGGTAATTTTGGCCATTCTAGGCTATATTATTTTCTGGGTGTTGGCGTTGGGTGAAGCTAAGTAAAATACTTCTTCTTTGAATGCATCGTATCTGATTATAATAATAGTATACTATTTGGATAGTTTGATTAATTGAATTGGTTTACCAACGCCCATACATACCTCCCTTTAAGGGCAGACGATGACGTATATGATGCGATCGGTAACCGGTGATGATTTCATAGGTACCGTTGCTCTTGATTATAGGAAAGCTCACCTCCAGTGATGTGGTCACACTGCCTATTAGATTCAAAATGGCATTAACTCTTGCCTGCTTCTCATCGGCTTTCATATGCGAATAATTGTCCATTTCCTTGACCAATTGCTTTTCCATAATCTGTGCTGCCTTGTGATAATAGTAAAGGACCATGGATGAGAGTTCAGGATCCTTGTCCGTTCCTACATTCTTGAGTTCCTCAGGTATTTTGTGTTCAAGCCGTTGTTGCTGCAATTGATGAGGCCGAGTGCGCCCCCTGATCAAAACGTTGCTAAAGAAGCGCCACATTTTTGTGAAAATTAAATATCGTGGCGTAAAATTTTGAGCTACTTTCAAAAAAAGTTGTTGATTTGAGGAAATAAATGTCAGATAACGCAACCCAGATAAGTCAAGGAGAACTCAGTTCATTCGCAAAATGGTATTTACAATATTTTTTGATTTTTAATAATTATTATTGTAATCAATAAAGAGTTAATGTTAACATTAAGACGTATGCATAAATACAGTATTTTAGAATTGCTCTACATAGTATTTGTATATATGTACGTATGATATACGTGGCTACGGGTCTATGAGCTAGTCTTAAATTGTAGGTAGCTATACACATGATAAAACATTGTTTAAAAATTGTCAATTCTTAACGCCTGTAAAACACTAACTATAATGAAAGCTAGACGTAGACTTCAATAGAGTAGATCGTACATGTGAATTATATTATAAATAGTGTGCCGTTTAACGTTTAAAACTGTAGGGATCGCACGGAAGCACACAAAAAAAAGGTATGTGTATTTAGCAGAGCTGCAAATGTTTCATAACCAATTAAAATTTTTTAGAAGTGCTTAATTTTATTTATGTTTACAGTTACTTCAATAATTGTTAGCATTGATTTTAATTATTCAGTAATTGTGCATTCATCAAAAAGTAGGTTCGCATTTCTGTTGAATTTACTGAATAATTACAATTAATGAGTTTAACTAAAGTAATAGTAAATATAATTAAACATTGTCATCAGGAATTATTTTAATGTAACGGGCTACATTACAACTCTGGCATTTAGTTTGGAGGTGAAACGAAAGTGAGGGGGTTAGACACATATATTAAAATATATATAAATACTAGAGACCTACTTAGATGTAAAGTACACAAATTATATGTAAAGTACAAGTTGTGAATGATGAAAATGTGGGTGAAAAGGTTTTCCGGCCCCGTTTTAGCAAAATAAAAAGTAAAGAAAATTGTAACAAGCTGTGGCTTTTAAATATCACTTTGGGGACATGCACACACAAACACACCCTTGCATACATATTGTTTTATGGCCTCTTTCAACGTTGGATTTCAATTTGTAGCATTGCACAAAATTTAAACTTTACTTCATTTCAAATGGTTTTTGTATTATTAACTGGATTTTTTTTTGTTGGTTGATTTGATTTTCGATGCTAGAAAACTACTTAAAAGCTAAGCTTATAGTTGGTTTAATTTTATTTTAATTTTAAATTAATTTCAAATTAATTCAAAAGTCTAGCTCTTTTTACACAATATAATTACAAAAATAGCGGAGTAGGGGATGGGTACCAACGCTCTTCAATCTCGTAGCCAAATAAGCAGATCATTGCTGCCGCTTAAAATTGTAAATCACGCTTGTAAACGATTTCTCTCAAAAGTATTTTTCCGTTGAGTAAAATTTTTGGACAATTCAGTTGGTCTTTTCAGCTAGTCCACGTCCTTCTTTTCAATTTTTAAATCATATTTGGCCACCAATTCTTCGGGGGTGTGACTATGAAGGAGAAGAAACAAATTTATAGAATTATTCATTTTTGGTTAGGAAGTTCAAACAAATTTTGTTTTAATTTAGAATCACCAACTTTGAAACAGTTATTATAGATAAATTTTCTTTGCTTGCAAATCATTTTCTTATAGCACTTCTCCATGTTCTTATTTGATTTGGGTTTTAAAAATCTCAAATTGGCTGCTCAGTTAGTGCGATAAGCAATCTGACAAGCTCTATGACTACATAAAGGGCTTTTGTATGAGCCTGAGGTAGTACTCTTCAGCCAATAATCCGCGAATCACACCAATAAGGCCATAAACTAGACCAAAAAATAGACCGAACTGCGCTTTCAGTTTAACGAACGATCCTGAGGCTAGTGGATTATGTGCATTAGCAATTTTTTCAGAGCAACATTAACCCTTTAGAATAGAATAGTCTTCACTAAAATTATGCAATTAATATTACGAGTAATATTTCTCATTAATCTCATTAAAAATGTAAAATTCTATTTAAAATTGTCCATATTGCCCATTAATACACATAAAATTAAATTTTTTGTATGCCCTTGCAGAGGGTATATTGAAATTGTCCAGATGTTTGTAACGCATAGAAGGAAGCATTTCCCACCACATAAAGTATATATATTCTTGATCAGCATGACGATCTGAGTCGATATAGCCATGTCCGTCTGTCCGCCCGGCCGTCTGTCGGTCTGTTTCTCGGCTATCTCCTTCGTCAGTTTTAAAGCTATCGCCACCAAACTTAGCACGAAGTCTTCTGGTCCAAATACGCTGCACATTTGTCGGAACCGGCCGGATCGGATGACTATAACATATAGCTGCCATAGGAACGATCGGTTCCTAGTTCTAAACTAGTTCTAGTGAGAAAACCTTTTGTTTTAGTTGGAAAAGCCGAAGTTAACTTTCCTCTATTTTTTTTTTTAGATTTTGATAGTTCGATTTTAGATAGTTAACACTCTGATTCTCTTTTAAAATGTGCGTCGCTTCGACACTAATAGAGCTGTCATCTTATTGGAACGGATCGAGTGATTGGGACGGTTCGAATGAGCATAATTGTAATCAGAGAGACAAGTGGACATTTTTTTTCAATGAACAAAACTTAACAGCGAATATTTTTTTGTGAGCAAGTTCAACGCTTGATCGCAAAGACATTTTGATTGGGGTGTTAATTATTTATGAACGTTTTGCAATCACCTGAAGCCGTTCTCTGATAAGCCTACGGCAAGTCAAAAAGTGTGAAAAAGTGCGACCAAATGGCTAGGTTTTGCTCACTGTTTTCTTCGATTATAGGTAGCACAGTGCGTAAGGATTCGTGTGGTCAATAAGTACTATAATCTTCAAGTTATGCTCCATTACCGATAATGGCACATAACAATTTGGTTGCCCTAGCTCTTCTAGTCTCTGGCTATATTGACTCGGCTTTTGATGCTGATCAAGAATATATTTACTTTATGATATCGGAGATGCTTCGTTATGTCTTTTAGATACATTTGCACGACTTTATAAAAACTGACTGCTATCCTGTACATAGCTGTTTCTGTCTCACCTTGTCGTGTGCGATCAAAATGTCTGAGCATGTTTACTCTTACTTACTCATTTGCAGCTTTACACACATTTTTAAAACTTCAAATGGGTTGATCATGAGTTGTACTAATCAATTTCAAATATGTCGGTTACTTCTTACTTTTTTTTAATAACTTACCCAACAAGGTTTTGAAGATCACAGACAAATCGGTAGACATACCGTTTGCCTGCCGTCTTGTGTATGATATTCTTGTCATAGTAATAGCGCAGGCCTCGACTCAGTTTCTCATAGTTCATCTTGGGTTTGTTCTTTCGTATGCCCCAGCGACGCGCCACCTGATTGAAAAAATCATCAGTACATTCCAAAGGTTCTCAAAACCCACAACATACCTCATCGGGATCCGTGAGCTTAAACTCCCAGCCGTCCCCGGTCCAGGAAATAAAATTCTGACACGCCTTATCCAGCAGCAGTTCGAGCAGAAATTGCCACAGCTGTATGGGACCAGAGCCGGTAAAGCAGGCCACACCACCTTGCGTGGTGTAGCCTCCCAGCAGGGACTTGTCCAGCCCCAGGGTGCTCATATAGGCGGCCGGATGCTGATGGGCATGGGCACCCCATTGATCCATGGCAGTAGATTGGGCGCCCATCGTTTGGAACTGTTGGGCATCGTATGGTGTGAATTCCGGTGGATAAGTCTCATGGAATCGATTGCGTCCATAGGAATTGTAGAAATCGGGACTACCGTCCATGTAGCCGTTGCTGTTGGTGCTGCCACTGCCATTGCCCGCACTCGAGGACTGACTTTGATGCTCCTGAGCCGAGATGGTGCTATGATAGTCGCTATCATCGCCAGCACCCGCACCACTAGCTCCACCGCCCCCTCCACCACTGTAGTGACCGGCTGCTGCAGCGGCGGCCAAGTGTGCGGGCAGCACATAACTGCTGAGATCGGTGGGATCGTTTTGGTTATTTGGACCTGCAAAGGCGCCATTCCCGTTGCCATTTTGTGTGCCTGGCTCCTCTTTGAGCTGATGTTGTTGGTAGAGGATGGCGGCCATATAGTTGATGTTGTTGTTGTTGTTATTATTGTTGTTGCTGCCCGCATTAGCATTGCTGTTGGTGCTATTGTTGCTGCTGCTGCTGGCATTGTTACCGCCGTTGCTACTGTTGTTACTATCACCGGTGTTCGATTGTGGTTGCTGCTGGACAACAGGCGGCAGCATAGAGTTGTTGTTGCTGCTGTTGCTGCTGCCGCTGTTGCCATTGACATTTTGTTGCTGCGGTGGCGGGCTGTTGTTGGTGCGATCATGTGTATTGTTGCTGTAGCCTGAAGCGATAACATTAAAAGATAGTTTAGTTGTAATAATAACGGATACTATGACAAATTTAAAATGAAAACGGATATTACGACAAATTTAAGAGCAGAAAAATTGTTAAAAGTTTTTTATTTGAGCAAATTTTTATTATAGATTAGGTACGAAGAACCAAATGATATCTCTGTTTTGAGGTTTTCCAAATAAGTAAAATTTTGATACTTTGATATAAGTCGCCGAATTTGGATTCAATTTAACGCACTTTACAACTTACAACTTCTTTACTTGGTTCTATAAATCTACATGACACTTAAGTGTTACTTCTGCAAAAAAAATATGAAAAAGTTCTTGTGATCCGAAAGAGAGAGAGAGTGTAATTTTTTTTTCAACCTATTTTCTTTGGTAGCTTAAACAAAACACATCGTGAGTACTAGCAGTGTCATTGACTCTCTCTTCAAAAATTATTCTAAAAATATTTCTAACACTATAAGATTCATATTTTGTGATAATTTTGAAGCTGTTTTTCTACTTTAAGAGTGACGTTTCATTTTTCAAAAAATTGCAAAGAATTGCAAAGTTTAGATCAGGGAATCCGAACATAACATAAAAATATCGATATATATATTAATTTTTTGTTTTCAGTATTTGGGTCTTAAAACTTGTTAATAAAATCTGCTTCAGCACAATTTTGCAAAATTTCATTCAAATCAGAGCATATGTAAGTATATATCTGCCATACAGTAAGCTGGCCAGGCAAATTATCATAGTAGAGGCGCCTATCTATTGGTTAGCTTCGAAAATAGCTTAACCAGCATTTTTCAAAGAAAAACGAGAGCGTAAGTTAAAGTCGGCCCTGCCCGACTTCGAAATACCCGTTACTCAAGGCAATTAGTGTTTAATAACCATGCTGCTCAGATAAGTATGCAACGTTTTTTAACTCTGCCATTTATTATCCGATCTTTATGAAAATTTGTGAGTTTGTACATATTGGCTACATCCACTATACAGCAAAATATGTGCTCGATAGCTTAAAAATTGATATTCAACAATTTTTATTGCGGGGGCGGGAGGGGGCGTGGCACAAATTTGAAACAAACTTGACCTGCTTGCAGACAATACTAGCTTACTTCTAAAATTTGATTGCTTTAGCTCTTCTAGTCTCTGAGATCTAGGTGTTCATACAGAGGGACGGACGGACGGACAGACGGACATGGCTATATCGACTCGGCTGTTGATGCTGATGAAGAATATATATACTTTATGATATCGGAGATGCTTCCTTCTGCCTGTTACATACATTTGCACGACTTTAGTATACCCTTTTTACTTCACGAATAACGGGTATGAATAGCCTTTTTGAATGAAAATTATCTAAAACTTTTATTAGATGTTTGATATGTTTAAGACAAAAACTTCTTTTACACATAGGGAAAAGTCATGTTCGGAAAATGAGATTATTTCATCTCAAAATATGAACAGAATGTTCTCCTAAATTTTTTGAGAGCAAATGTTCCGAACGTTCTGAAAATGAGCACAATTCCACTCAGCACCGAAAAGAATGTACGTAGGCAATAGCACAACCCGAGGAACTCAATTTTTTTCTGTTATTTAAAATACACTCAAAAACGGAACATAAATCTCACATCAAGAATTTGCGTTCTCAATAAAATGTTCTTCAAGTGGAAATTGTTCTTGAAGTGAGAAAATCCGATCATGATTAGTTTTTGACAACGAATGTGCTGTTCTTGGTTTTTTTCTGTTTATTATTAAAATATCCCTAGTTTTTGTCGCAATTTTTAAAGTAAGTGAAATCCAGGACTTCTGTTTTTTAAAAGGCCGAGATTATGTACAACATTGACTTTGGTATAATATATTATCCAAATTCGTCACAAACATTGTGATTAGAAATTGAAAGTGTCATTCCAGCCCCAGCCTTTTTAATACAAACATCGACCTCAAATATGTAAAAATAAAGTAAAATAGTTCATTGCGATCTTCAATTAGATCATTTTGATGAAAACCAAAACAAATGTACTCACTTCCCCAAAATGGGGCGTTCAACTGCCTCTCTCGCGCACACAGACACACATGCACACGGACAATAGCGTGCCGCACTTCGAAAACCAATCAAAATCACAGCCCCTACCCATACCAATGCCACAAGTCCAAAATAGATAGCCTACAAAACTCATAGATACGTTCGCACACATATGTGTGTTGAATATTCAACCCGATCTAATGGTCTGTGAGTGTGTGTGTTTGTGTATGCCAGTTTAATTGCAAATACAGTGGAAAACAGTAAACCTGTTGAAAAACACAAGCTAACTACTCACACACATGCGCAGATACACACGGAAGCTCGCTCGCTTGCTCTCACCTACCTCTCGCTGACTATGTCAATCTCGCTCGCTCACCGAAACAAAAAAAACTTCCAGCGTTTTTCATTCGCTTACCGACAACGTGATGTTAGTGCGCAGATACAACGATACAGACACAAGCCCGTCGCCCGTTGGTTAGCAAAGAGTTAGCTTAGGTGCCTCCCTCTTGGAAAAGGCCAGTTGCCGCAGCATCTCTATCTAACTACATGTGTACCTAAGCGCAAACAAAAATAAAAAAACCTTTTAATTGCCAAGCATGGCGCGTTGGGCCATTTATAACACAGGTCAATCTAATCCACTCTCAACGTCACACAGTGGTCGAAAAGACGTTGATAATAGGGAGTATTGAAAAAATAGTTTATAATTTGTATGCTCGAAGAGAACACTTCGCTGAATTCGATTGTGATGCTAGAACGAAGGCCAAGTTAGTACTTACTTGTACTTAATTTTATTTCGGATCTCCGGTTTGCTGGTTTATCACGCTGGTTTACCACGGGCTTAGAATCGGAAATATGACGTTCGAGGTTTTTGGGCAAGGGTTTGGTTCGAACATTGGTTCAGCACATGCATGCTTTTCCCATTATTAATCAAAACAAGGGCGTAAGTTGAAGTCGACCCTGCCCACTTCGATATAACCGCTGGAATTAATGTTTAATAGACTTTTCTTGTGGTTATTAACCAGGGCTGCAAACCCAAAAAATTTCGTGGATCTCCGGCTCACGGGTTCGAACCAAAATTTAACACTGGTTCAGGTTCAGAATTTGGATGTTCAAGGTTTTTGGGCAAAGGTTTAGGTTCGAACCTTGGTTCAGCCCATGCTTAATACATGTTTATATAGTAATCGACCCAAAAACGAAATAAACTGTAAGGAAATTGCGTCGATTTACGTACCAAAAGTGTTTCCACAGTAATGTTAAGCACTTATTTTGTGAATAATACAATAAGCTTTGGAGAAAAGGATCTTAAGAAACAGAGGCTGGGGATTCTATTGGTAATTCTGAACATTTTTATGGATGCTTACATTAAACTATCCTGCCGATTGTAAGACTCAGTCTTTCAGAACCATCAGGATAAGAGAAGAAGTTGCTAGGAAATAGGTATACTTGTATTATGTCTTTAATTTTTGTTGAACCGAACCGAAATTATGGGTTCGGAACAGGTTCAGGTTCAGCTTTAGTAACTTAAGAGGTTCGGTTTGAGGTTCGGTTCACAGTAATCTGAAAGTCGGAATTCCGGGTTCGAACCGGTTCGGTTCAAAACCGGTTTGCAGCCCTGTTATTAACAGAGTTTTTGGGGTAAAATATTACCAATGTACCGATACATTCGAGGATATAAAATAAAATCGAGGATCTCAAAAACAGAGGATTTGAGGGTGGGTATTTTATAATTAATACTTAACATATTTCTAGATTTTTTATTACACTTTCTTTCCCATTTTAAGACTCAGTCGCACAAACCCACAGAAACACATTTTTTGATTTCTAGATTATGTCTAGATTGGTTAAACCGAACCGAACCGTAATTTTATGTTCGAACCAGATTTGGGCTCAGCTTTTATTTTTATAGAGGTTCGGTTTAGGGTTCCGTTCACAGTTAAATAAAAGTCGGAATTCCTGGTTCGGGCCGGTTCGGTTAAAGCCCGGTTTGCAGCCCCGCATTTTAGTAAGAACAAGAAAGAAAGTCGGTCAAGCCCGACAATAACATACTCTGTACCAAGAAAATTTGTCTTTTGATCATAACTCGAAACCGTTCATCCGATCTTCTTCATTTCTTTGGCGGATCGATAAGTTATCCTAATAACTAAATATGTCCAGAAGGAACAAGCCATCTATCTTCAAAACTGTGGGAGTTATGACGTTTTTTCTAAATTGCGGGGGCGGGAGGGGGCGAGGCCAAAACTGAAAATAAAATTGATCTGCATGCAGACATAAGAAGCATATGTCCCATACATGTCGAACCTCTATCTCTTACCATCTCTGAGATCTGGGCGTTCACACGGACAGACAGACGGACAGACTGACAGACGGACAGACGGACATGGCTATATCGACTCGGCTGTTGATGCTGATCAAGAATATATATACTTTATGGGGTCGGAGATGCTTCCTTCTGGATGATACATACTTTTGCACAAACTTATAATACTCTATGTACCTACGGTACAGAGTATAAAAACGAGAGCGTAAGTTAAAGTCGGCCCTGCCCGACTTCGAAATACCCGTTACTCAAATACCGTTACTCAAGGCAATTAGTATTTAATAACCTCAAGCGGCTCAGATCAGTATGCAACGTTTTTTAACTCTGCCATTTATTATCCGATCTTTATGAAAATGTGTGTGAGATTGTACATATTGGCCACATGCACTTTACTGCAAAATCTGAGCTGGATAGCTTACAAATTGTAGGATATATTCAACATTTTTTATTGCGGCGGCGGGAGGGGGCGTGGCAAAAATTTGAAACAAACTTGACCTGCTTGCAGACAATACTAGCTTACTTCTAAAATTTGGTTGCTCTAGCTCTTCTAGTCTCTGAGATCTAGGTGTTCATACAGACGGACGGACAGACGGACATGGCTATATCGACTCGGCTGTTGATGCTGATGAAGAATATATATACTTTATGATATCGGAGATGGTACATTTGCACGACTTTAGTGTACTCTACGAGTAACGGGTATAAACCTTATAATTTGTGGTAAGACTATGCAAATCGAGAGTGTAAGTTAAAAGTCGGCGCTGCCCGGTCTCGATATACCCGTTAATCCGGGTAGTCAATGTTTAATAGGATTCCCTTATTACGGCCGGGTTTGGTACAGCAGCTAATGTGTGTGCCTGCTGCTCTTCTGGTCTGTAAGATCTATGTAGGTGTTCGTTAAGACACACGGACGGACAGGGCGAAATCGACTCGGCTTTTGATGTTATTCAAGAACAATTATACTTTATGGGTCGGAGAAGATACCATTTGCCTGTTACATACATTTTTACGGCTTTAGCATAGCCTTTTTATACCCTATACTCATTGAAAATAGATAATGGGGGATCATAAAGTTGTGCAAAAGCATGTAACAGTTTAAAGCAGGGATGCAAACCGGTTCTGAACCGAACCGGTTTTGAACCGAACCGAACCGCTTATGTCAGCTGGTGAACCGAACCGCAAACCGAACCGGCTTCCTTTCAGAATTGCTAAACCGAACCGAAAACCACAAATAAAAACGGTTCGGTTCGGTTCAGTTCCCTGACGAGCTCTAAGACGAGAATTGCTTTCCTCGAGCCAATAATTCTTATTAATTTAGGAATTCGAAACGTTTCCTTAAGACAAATTTTATACATTTCGTTTGACTCTCTACATCCTTACCGATACCGGATCGATATAACTTTTAAGGATGACTTGACGAAAATTTAAGAACATGTAATCCTGCAAGTCTTCTGCATTCGCCCTTTGATATCTTAATACACCTGCCATCAAAGTACATTCTTTCCCCAAGTGGGATTACCTTAATTCAATCTTAGCCAGGAGAGTTTTTGATTCTTTTCTAGCCGACATTCTCTGTTTTCCAAATTCATTCGTCTTGGAACCAATGTACGAATCCTTTAAGACCGAAATAATACATTTTGGACATTCTTTCAAGGATTTTAAAGAAATTCAAATGGATTATGGGAATTTGCAGTGTGCGAAAAGTCACATTACAATAGAAATCATAATATTTCATAATGTGTCTTTGTGAACCACTGAACCGAACCGAAACCGCGGTTCAGTCAGCTCTAAAAACCATTTAATGAACCGAACCGGCGGTTCAGAAACTGTGTGAACCACTAAACCGAACCAGTACTTACATTCGAGTGGTTTGCATCCCTGGTTTAAAGGAAACATTTCCGGCCCTTACAGTATATATATTCTTGAACAACATCAACAGTCGAGTCGATATAGCCATTTCCATCAGTCCGTCCGACCTCCAGTCTGACAGTCAATTTTAAAGCTATCGTGACCAAGCTTTGCGGGAACCGGCAGGATCGGATGACTGTAACATATAGCTGACATAGGAACGATCGGTCGAAGAATAAGTTTGGTCGAAATCGGATATCTATATAGTATAGCTGCCATAGAAAAGTACGGTTGGAAAAAATAGTCTTAGTAAGAAAACCTCTTTAAAATTAGCATATATTTATTGCATAAGCTTTTACAAAATTCTTCAAAGTTGTAACAAAATTGGATGACTATGGGTTATAGCTGCCGTAGGAATGATCGGTCGTTTAATATTAAAGAAACGAATATTAACTATTGGAAAACTTAAGTTCGATCCTGCGAACTCTAGTTCTGAATATCTTGCAGCCCTGTCAGAAATAACCTATTTTGATTGCTAGACACATTCTGGGATTTTCCAATCCTTTGATATACAATCATGAACATGTCGTACTTGAATATTCAATTGAGACGACGGAATAAAACAAAATCGGAGGTCTATATCTAACTTAGAAGAACTATAATTTCTTCAATTATTAAGAATTTTGTTATCTCAAATGGAGCTAAAATTGATTTCAATTTGGTTTATAAAGCCAAGAGTAGTGAGTCAACGCAGAAAGTACGCTAAGTTGCAGACTAAAAGTTCGCTATATAAGAACGATCAACATTACATGTACGAGTCTTTATATTTATGGGCTTTCATAATTTATATGATTATTTTAATATTGCTATTCTAAATGAAAATTTTTTTCATATTTGCTGTGACATTACCAATTTCAGATTCAAGTATGAAATTGTAATATTTTTCTTTAAGTGCATAGCTGGCTTATACTTTGTATATACGTTACTGTTACCATTTTCTGTTTATTTACTTAGGGCTGCTTTCTAATCTACTACATAGAGCTATGTCACATAAACCTACAAATAACAGAGTAAAATCTGAGTTTATCTAAAACATAACAGCTATGTAGAAGATGATAAATCGGCCCTAAATATCTTTTCTAAATAAATGTATTTATATACTCTCACGCCCCTGCAATTAAGAAAAAATGTCGTATCTCCTATTGTTTTAAAGAACAATGGTTCGTACCTTCTAGACATATTTAGTAATCAGGATAACTTATCGATCCGCCAAAGGAATGGTGAAGATCGGCTGCTACTCCAGCATTAAAATTTATGCTGAGCGTATAATTTCGTTGGTACAGAGTATGTTATAGTCGGGCTTGACCGACTTTCTTTCTTGTTTGTGATGCCTGATTGGTAAAACAGTGTACTATATATGCTAACATTAAACTCTGAAATCGATGACATTAAGCTTCGTTAGGCCAAGACGTTCCGCCGTCTCCTCCTTGGTTCAACTGCAGTGCTTGTTTCAGTTTGTATTTTTAACATTTTTCCATTCGTGTGCACCACCAGTCAATATGAACGTCAATGACAGTTTTGCAGTGCAGTTGCAATATAATCACTGGAAGGAGTAGCAACACTTAAACACTATTTGTAAATAAGTCTTCTAATCAGTAAATGTTTTAAAGACTTTGCTATTTGCAAATAAGAAATTCACTCTCTTTTTTTACGCATTAATTTATCTTTTATAAACATCCAATAAATAGATCCAATAAAGCCTTTAAATTTGTACTACTTTTCTTCGCTTTACCAACCACTGTGCCGCAGCCTTTACTTGTTGCGTGTGTTTGCCTGTCACACAAACACTTCAAAACGAATTACAATTTAATTATGCCACCGCAACTTTTCACACCCCCTCAACTATCCACCATCACAGAGAGACAATTGTAATTAAAATTTGGTGGCATTTGATGTCGGTAAATATTTGCTGACCTGTACCTGAACTAAAGAAGTTGACATCCGAATCCGTGTAATAGGCATTGGAGGTTGTGTGATTGTGCGTGGACGTGGTCGAGCTGGGGGAATAATCTGCGCCCACAAAGGGAGCAATATCATTAAAATATCCCAGGCCTAAGGAGGCGGCTGTAGAACTGTTAAGAGCACCAGCCAAATTGTTACTCCCCACGCTGGCGAAACTTTGTGATGAGGTGCTGGAAGATGAGGCACTCGAACTAGAGCCAGAAGAAGTAGTATTGCTGCCGGTGCTACCGCCGGAGAGCCGATGTTGTTGCGGTGGCTGCTGCTGTTGGGTGGGAGACCCATAATGTTGCTGCTGCTGCTGAGGAAGATGCTGCTGCTGCTGTTGCAGCTGTTGTTGTGGCTGATGATGATGTGCCAAATGATAGCTCGGATAATTATCATAGCTTTGTAGTACCATGTTTGTATTATAATTGTTGTTGTTGTGGCTATAGAGTTGCTGCTGTTCCACTTCTTTGTGACTGTCCAAAGCATTTGCTGCACTGATTATGGTGGCATTGACTAAGAACGCAGAGGGCGGCATTTCTTCAAATTTTCCCAATGATCAATTCTCAAAAACAACGGAAATTGCTTAGTAGAAATGCACGTCATTGACTTTCTTTCATTTAAATCTCATCATTGAAATCTGCGGGATCCACAATTGACAAATATAGTTTATGCTGGTGGTACTTGCATTCGTATTAAAATTGGAATTTATATTTTTGCACTTAATTTCGTTTATGCGGGCCTCCAGGCCACTTTGATTGATAAGTTTATGTGGGGGTGACTCAAAAAAACACAGATTATTTTATAAAAACTAAATGTTTTTATTTAATATTTTTCAAGAATTTTTTATCGCAGTTTCCGCTGAATTTCATTTGCACTTGCTAACATTTCAGAAATTTAGTTTTCACACTTCGTTTTGGCATTGTTTTGTAAAGCAATTCACTTTAATTAATGCGCATATTGTAGATATTCTAGACACAGTGTCAAGCGGCGTTTTAGCAATTTGTTCGAGATGATCGAGAAACCCGAGAGAGAAACGAAGCGACAGGCAAATGTTTCACCTTCGAAAGACGTTTAAGAACTGAAGTTGCTTTGAAGTTGTGGCCCGAGTTGTTGGCTGTATCTCAGACTCGGCGGCAGTCGGCTCGCTCGCTTGTGTGTGTGGGAGAGCTAACAGCTCGTGTGCTGCCTTCGTGTGCGCTCGGTTTATAATGTGCCAATGGCAAATAATAAATAATCAAGTGGAGAACAAAATCCGAAATGCTTTCACAGGGTGTTCGCGCAGCTGGTTTATGTACTTAGTACATATAGTATGTACTTATGCCTGCTGCTCATTTATCTTAACTATTGTATTGTAACTATTCGATTAATCTTTGCTAGTGGCTACCACTTGTTGATTGTTATTAAATTTAAGTGTTCTTCCCCCCACGTATAGTTGCCTCCACAATTAGCCTCTTGGATTTTGTTCATTAACAAAACGCCAACACATCATGCTCTAGTCTCAAAATGGCCATCACAGCCCACTCTGTTGAATTAGACACAAACTTCTGGGATTGGTTGCGTTGCATGATGAGATCATGCCAAAAAAAGCACCTCACATATTGAGAGTGAGGCTTAGTGGTACGTGTGTCGTTAAGATTTCTTTTTTCTGTTGTTGTATAATTTAAAATGGTGGCCATCATCGTGTCATCATCACTCGAATAAAAACGTGTTTGCGAGCATTTTTGCCGTAAACAGCCAATGACAATAGTCTCCAATTTTCGCATTTACGTGGCATCCAAAATGACACGTTTTTCTGATTGAATCTTTGGCATAACTAACGGTTATTGCTGCACTTGGGAAAAATTTAGAATTCTGAACTTAAGAAAGGAAAAATTAAGATAAGTCGCACGACCAAGATTGAGAGCAAAATTCCCTTTTTTTCTTTCCATTTAAGCACGGCACTTTAATTCAAGCTGTTTGATCTGCATGAACGTTTTGGTATAATTTTTATACCTTTTACACCCATTTGTTTTTATACCCTGTTCCCATTGAAAATGGGAAAAAGGGGATCATGAAGTTGTGCGAATGTATGTAACATGGAGAAGGAAACATTTCCGACGCCATAAAGTATATATATTCTTGATCAGCATGAACAGCTGAGTCGATATAGCCATGTCCGTCTGTCCATCCGTCCGTCTGTTTGTATGAACAAGTCGATCTCAGAGACTATAACAGATAGAGCCACAAATTGTTGCATGAAGGTAGACTTATGCCGTACGCAGATCAAGGAAAATTCCCCCCCGTCCCCCTTTTATCCCCAAAAAACCTAGACCTCCTCTAGACATCCGTCAGATCCACCATTTTCAAGTTAGAGCCTCGTGGTTTAGTACATATACATCAAGCTAGGCCCAATATCTATCTATTCTGAAAAGTACCATCAGATCGGACAAAAACACCGGAGTTATAAGCGAAAGAGTTGAGCTGATAAGAGCACCCCCCCAGTAGTTGGTCAGGATTAGAAAAAAGTGTTGACTAAATTTAGGATGACAATTTTGTTACAAAAACCGGTTACATTTATCTTCAAAAATTCAAAAACAAATAAATTAAAACAAATGAACAGGGTATTTTGTGGTCGGGAAACTCGACTGCAGCGTCATTACTTGTTTATTCTGAAACATTTCGTGACAGATTATTTAGCACTTTTGGTACATTTTGGCAGCAATAATGCTTTAATTTTGAGAAACTTCTGACTTTTTTTCGAAGTTTATAATAGTATTTAAGGAAAACTTTTCAATACATTTTTTAAAAGTTCATTTGACTTGCAGTTCTAGCAAGAAAGGTTATTTTATATGAACCAGTTGGATTTTCTTAGATTTCTGAACAAAAATGTATTACCGAAATCATTTCAAAGGAAGTCCACTTGGGTAGCGTCGAAAAATGTCGCTTCTTTCTTTTCTATTATAGCCTTCGAGTTGACGAAATATTGACAGTGAATAAATTCAAACACTCTCATACCCAAATATGCGATATGAGGGTGTGGGGGATGTTATAGAGTAGTTTAGAGTTGGTTAGGAAAACGGGACCACATAACGGGCCCGCTATCAGTTTATAATTCCTATTGATTTTGTTTGCGTGATAACAACAACATTGCAATGGCCTCAACAATTTTGCACTCCCCAGACACCCCAAGCTCAAGTATTTCCTGGAAAATGCTTGCACTTTATGTGATTGCTGATAAAGCGCAAAAACAAAAAAAAAACAAAAAAATATATACACAAATAAACAGATTTCTTGTGCAGTGTCGAAGATTCGGGGAAATATTTTAAGCATTGGCTTTCTGGTTCTGATATATCCAGGAAAAAGATCCCGAATTTGAAGTGTAGTGGAAGCAGAACTTTTGATATGAACCTTTTCATTATTTTGAATTGGGGAATTCTCTGAAGACGTAATTCAAGGAACTGAACTTCGTTCTAAGTCGACTGATATCAAGCGTATTCGGTGACAAACGCCTTGGTTTTGAAGCCATCTGAGCTTTGGATAGTTACGGTTCATTTAGTCATCATTTGACAAACTTACGGGTTTTATTTTGGGATAGTTCTTGCATAATTTCTGATTCTTTACCTAATTCGGTTAACATTATTGTAATCATATCACCATTTTACTAGCAAGCAGAGTTTTCTGCTCTGAGAAGTATGCAACGTTTTGTATAAACTATATAACTCGATCACTAATTTTCCGATCTTTATTCAAATTTGTGAGATTGCAGATAATGGGCACGTACAAAATATGATAGATAGATATTTTGAAATTTGTAGGAGATATTCAACTTTTTTATTGCGGTGGCGGGAGGGGGCGCTGCATGATGCTGATCAAGAATATATATAGTTTAAGAGGTCGGAGATGCTTCCTTCTGCCTGTTACAAACACTTGCACAACTTTAGTATTCCCTTTTTACTCTACGAGTAACGGGTATAATTAATTTTCTACTTTACCAATTACTTTCCGTAGCTCTGGGCAAACCCGATGTACCCGCGTGGCAATGGTATCCGAATGTAGAATTTAACGGCATAAAAAGAGCCCAGAAACCTTAAGTCTTCAACACAAACAGCTGTTGACCTTTTTGAGGCTTTTACATAAAACTGATACCACAAAAGGATTGCTTGCATATTTTTTTTGGCCACTTAGAAATTCAGTCAGCACACGCCACTATGTTTAAAAAAAAAAGATACTTCAAACATTATATACAAAAATATTTTTTTTCCCGGATTTACTGCGTAAAGTGACAAAGAACAATAGCAGCCATAAACGGAAATGGGAAAACAACAACAGCAGCTGGCCTGGGGCAAACTCTAGAGCGAGATGGATGATGCGCCGCGCTTACGACCATTTCCGGTTGAAGCACGTGCGTGTGTGCTTCTTCCCCAAGTCCCCTTCCTTCCCTATTTATCCACCACCAAAAAATATTGAAGCTCCTAAACCAATCACAATCTCATAAAACTGGTGACACTCTTCACGGCAAAAGATCTTCAGTACTCGCCCAAAACACACACGTTCGCGGGTTAACATAATAATTATCTGGCCCTGGGATGAATACCAAAATGCAGAGAATGGTGTGTGCCAAAGGAGCCAACCATTTTATGTTGAATTTTAAAACTTGTTTTTTGAACAAAGCAAAAAAAGGATTACACACACTTAATGTACTACTCGGCTAGAAGAGGGAGTTGCAGGAAGCGCCTACAGAAAGAGAGAGAGTGGGTAAGAAGCAGCTGTCGCTGACACTTGAGCTGGCATTCAATTGATATCAAATTAAAGCTACCGGCTCAAGGATCTCTCTCCTTTTCTGCGAGAAATCTTTGCACGTGTGCGAACCGGGATCTTCTTTGTAGTAAGCTAAGTACTTCCGCTCTCCATCTCTTTCAATTGGGCACTAATGTAAATCGGATGTCAATGCAGCGCGCGTGAGGCATACAAATTACGTGTATGAGAGTGAGAAGACAGAGAGAACCTGTTACAAGAAGTATTTGTTGTTGACGATATGCATGAAGTATGCACCGAGGCAAAAACGTTGCTTAGAATTTAGATGGCCGTCAACGAAAAATAGGCACCAAGAATCCATATCGTAAATTTTTATTAACTCCGCCAGATTATAATCAGATTCAGGACATGGATTATGGTCTAGCCGAGCGCACTAGAAGCACAATGGTAGCCTACTCATCGATTATCAGTGCAAAAAAAAATAATCAACCATTGTACTCATTTTGAGTTGCTATTATTTTAATTGTGTTCTTGCAATTACAAAAAAAAAACAAGCCACTATTTTTCTCTCCGTGTAGTTAACAGCCCAAGGCGAAGCTAAATAAATAAACTGTTGGTCTGCCAAACGGAAGGAAATCGTAAACACAAGCCAGTGTGTCTTGGGTTGGTTGTTAGACACATCATTGCTAGATGATTTGACACGCATACTAACATAATTACAGCTGCAGCCCAACTCCACACCCAACTGCCCCCACTCCCCCAAACACCTGTTAAAGCTGCTGCTTCCGTGCAGCGGCTAAGAATAATATCAATTTTCTATGTAAACTGAGTCTAGCCTTGCAGTATACCTGCATTTTACCCACAAAATAAACAGATGCATCAGCAATCTCTAAAGATATGCTTTGATTGTTAGACTTGTAAACAACACACTAAATACAAACAACAACAACAATAAGGTTGAATCTCTTGGATGCGTTTCACGGCTCCTCCTTTGGCAGAGCGGAAATGAAACCAGATACTTTGATAGGAACGCAATATGAGAGTGTGTTGAATAGTGGGAAGCGTCCAGTAGTCCGGATCTCTCTAAATGAATATAAGTGCATCAATTGGGTATCAATGGCACTGATGAAGCAAATACGAGGAAGATATTGATCTAGGACTGAGATTATTTGCTGATCGTGATTAAAATGTTGCGAAGTGCTTCTGATCTTGATTTAGACGCTACCACAGGTGGGATTGATACTGAAGACAAATATGTGTAGATCAAAGATGCTAACGGTGTCATCGATCTGAAAATAATGAAGCCTATCGAATCCTGAAAGCCTCACCCTGGTTGAGTACTCGAGCTCAAGACTTAAAGAAAAATTCGACACCGTTTGAAAACAAATCATAACAACTAATGTCTATTACAATAAAATTCTACAGCTCATACAGATTGGAGTTTAATCAGCTGTTTCTGCCTACAAGTTGGCAGCGCCATGAGTTCAATGGTTATATAATTTGTACATAATTAACACCCATCGGAAACGATAACTCTGCTTTTTAGAACATGTACACACTGAAGAAATAAAAATCACTAAAGTAAGTCCTTAATAAAATAGGAAGCCGGTCAAGCCCGACTATAACATACTCTGTATCTGTATCAAGAGTTTATTTAAAACACAAAGTTTGTTTTCCCTATAACTCGACACTCGCTCATGCGATCTTCACCATTCTTTGGCGAATCGGCAAATAATTCTGATTATTAAATATGTCCAGAAAGTACGCACCTTATATTATGTTCTTCTATGCTACGCACATACCTCAGAGATGGTAAGAGATAGAGGCTCTCCATGTATGGGACAAAAACATCTCTTATACCTGCCGGCAGATCAAGTTTATTTTTAATTTATGCCGCGCCCAAAAAAAAGTAAAGTCTCCCACAATTTTTTAGATAGAAGGTTCGTAACTTCTGGTCATTTTTAGTTATTAGTATTATTTATCGATCCGCCCTAGGGATGGTGAAGATCGGATAAACGATTGTCGAGCTATAGGCTGAAGCAGCGATGGGCAGCACTTACAAACTTTGGGAGGTACCTTATGAGTATGTTATATTCGTGCTCGACTGACTTTCTTACTTGTTTTTGATAGTGTTTTTCGATCTGATAAATTACCCCCGTGTTATTGAACAAGGCTTTTTAGGCAAATGTACACAAGAGTAAAAGAAAGTTGGGGTCGACCGAAATACCCTTCATGTTAGTGTATCAAAAAATTAAGATCGGTAGAGCTTGATTCATTTTGTTTTGCTCTGAAATCGTACTATACTATTAAAAATTCGAAAAATTATCCTATCGGAAAAAAATGCTTTCAGTCAGACTGTAACTGTGTTATATGTGTTCGCCGGGAGAAAACAGTTGGTCCTACAGACCTACAAAATGTTGAGTGACTCGCTAAATGGCTCATTTATGAACGTTTCCCACTGAGAGCAGCTCGCACCCAGAATGTGGCATGCGGTCAACTGCAACAGCAGCAACATCAACAACTACCGCAAAGCATAAACGAATGAACAGCCAAAGGTTGGAACTCAAGCGGCTGACTAAAATGTCAGAGAGTTGTGCACCTGTCTGGCTATCACCATGACTACGACAACAACAACACCAACAACAAGAAACTGTGTGCGTCGACAGTATTTTGGACAGAGAGTAGAGAACATGTGTGTGCCCCGTCGAGAGGCAAAGGGAGAAAGAGCAGGGCGATCGACCCCATGGACAACTGTTGTGCGCTTTTTTTCCAGCATAATTCAGGGCCAGATTGTGTGCTACACACACTCACACTTGCATCGCCCACACAATTTCCGAGTTCTGGAGTTCCGAGTGTGAGAAACTGCAGGCTACTGCCTGCGTCTGTTTTTCCTTTTATTTCTTTCTTCCTTCTTCCCTACAAGATGCAGTCAGGCGATATGGGAATAGGATATTAGAAATCCAAAGCCTGAAGATCTGAGTGCGGCTACCTGCCCGGCCACTTTGGGCTTGCCTAATTTACTTGCGCCGACGCATTGTCCCTTGCGCTCTGGCTCATTCATAAAAACTGAAATCTCTACCACTTGCACAACAACAAATGGCATTGAAGTGAAATACTCGTTGTTTCTGGGTCTCAAGGTGCATCGAAACGGAACTAAAGGAAGTAAATTACCGGATGTTGTTCTTTTAATTTTTTGTTGTTTTTGATTTACCGAAATATCCTGCGGCTCTTGCGCACTCCCTTTAGCCTTGTTCACTTGGCAGTTTTAACAGAAAACGCACAGATGATAAACCTTTTTGGCAATCGACCTTAGCCAGCCCATCGAGTTCTTGGCAGAGATGACAATAATTACATTTGGTAACTCATTAATTTCATTTCATATGCAATGACTTTTTAATAGACAACAACTTTGGCTTAGAATTTTTCCCACGGCAGAACCGGGATACTGAAAAATACTTGTTTTGTTGGCAAGGTTTTTTTTTTTGATAAATTACACGACAAATGTCCACCCATTGGCGGGACACAAACAAGGAAAACGTTCCAGCTCATTGCACGGTTATGTTCCTGGGCAAAAGGACAGCAGCTACCATTTTTAGCGTGGGAGAAATTAATAATAAATTGTAGCAAGGCGTTCATAATTATATTTAGCAAACTTCAGTTACTTTTTATTACCTAACTTAATTCGTTGTATAAAAAAGTGAATTTTGACTTTGACTCCCATTTTTCTAGGGGGTGACTAACAAAACTTCGATATATTAAAATATTCATTTAATGTAATATTGGTCTTAATATTTTATTCAACGTAGCTGCAACTTGTCAAAAAGATATGAAAAATGGATACTATAATATAAAACAAGTAAGGGAGCTGTAGTCCAGAGCCCCGACTACAAAATACCCTGTTCATTTGTTATTATTTGTATGTTTTTGAATTTGAATGAAACCGGTTTTTGTAGTAGCTTTAAAGGGTTATCCTGAAAGTAGGCAACACTAACTAACGAAGCGGAACCCTGCTTCTACGAGGTCAATTGTTTCGCTTATAGCTTCGGTGTTTTTTGTCCGATCTGATTGTACTTTTCAGTATAGATAGACACACTTAACCACGAGGCTCTAACTTAAAAATTGTGGATCTGACGGTTTTTCGGGTTTAGGATCTGACGGTTTTTTGGGGATAAAAGGGGGAGGGGGCGTAATTTTCTAAATCTGAAACAAACTTGATCTGCGTACGGTAAACACCAACCTTCATGTGGCTCTATCTCTTATAGTCTCTGAGATCGACAAGTTCATACAGACAGATGGACGGACAGACGGATATGGCTATATCGAATCGGCTGTTCATGCTGATCAATAATAAAATATCTACTCTATAGGGTCGCAAATGTTTTCGTCTCCCTGTTACATATGTTATCCATTCCAAATACATATTAGTTGTATGTAGGAGTCTACATCGTCAGACAGACGGACATGGCTATGTCAAATCGTCTGTTGATGTTGATCAAGAAAATAAATACTTTTTAAAATCGTTGATGCTTTCTATATACTGGGAATAAAATCAATCAAAAACCAAGATTATAACTTCGAAACCAAGAAGAAACGGTGTCAAAAGGGCAAAATTTTTTTCGGATAGATTTTTATCTGGAGCTTCACAAAGGAGGATTGATAAGTTGAGAGATGATAGACCCATACTTTTTACTGCTGATCCTTCTATCTTTGACATCTGAACACATCAAATTTAAAATTTCTCAGGCCGTCTTAGCCCTATCCATGTACGAGCATGTAGATTGAGAAGACTTGTTGGCTATTAAGTACATACGCATATATAAGCATACATATGTACTTACTAGAGACTGTGTAAACAGAATAAAACCTGACAATGGGCAGGTAAACACAACAACAAATAGCAGCGAGTTAAACAATAAGAAAATATCAACAAATCAGCTGCGCAAGCGCCCAGATCAAAAGGAAAAATGCCGACAAGTTTGGGGAAGGGCACTTTGAAAATTGCAAAGGTGAAACAAAAAATTAAGAATAAAACAAGCTGAAAATTCAAATTTATTTACACTTTGTCGCATTGAACACGAAGAGAGCGAGAAATAATAAAAACCAAAAAAAAAGAGGGAACCACAAAATGTAGACAAATAAATGACACATAAACCAAACCAGCAACAGCAGGCATAGCGATGAGAAAATTAAATGAAAATGTATTCGACAGACCGAACGAAACAGAAAGAAATAAAAATAGGTAACTAGCCAGGGCGGCGAACTGATAAAAATCAAGCAACTACAGAGACTCGAAAATAACGCGCAACTTTTGCACAGAATTTACGAGCCCCGCAGCCCAAATTGCATTAGCTTTCGAATTCAGAATTTTCCCACGACTAACAAATGGTCACTGCTTACAAATTATAACATTATTTTAACGAATGGTCTAAAGCAATGTTGAGTGCAGGACATGCCGGTGCAGAGTCAGGTTGAAGACCAGGACCTTTCTGTTGGTGGTTGTTTCCCAAACTGATAGCAATCAAACTGAACCCCCTCAGTCAAAATGTTGCACTTGCTGCTGCTGCAGTTTGTCGGAATTTACCCAGCGAACCAGCATAGTCACCCTTAAAGTACCCTCAGCCTCTCAAAAAGCGTTCTCACACCCTCAACTGACTGCAGTTGTTTCATTTTCGTCCCCTATTTCAAGTCTGACAAGAGTCGCTTTGAGAATAGCGGGACTAGTTTTTAGTACATAGTTTCTTGTGGTGTTTCATTTAAATTGTGAAAACATTTCGCACAATTCAATTAGCACACGCGGCCACAAAATTGAAAATTCTAAATGAAAATATCAAATGTTTCTCCCTCCTCATAGCCCATCAACGTAAATAAACAGCAATGCATTTATGGCACAGCCAGAAAGCTGATGAGAAATCTTACAAACGGAAATATGCAAGGAAATTGCAAATGGGCTAACGACAGACATTACACTGAAACAAAAATCAAAAACAAACAAGTACAAATTGTGTTAGAAGCACCATTTCGGTTCACTCAGATCTTGCTACCATGATTTGTGCGAATAGTTTTATTATACCCTTGCAAAGTGTTTTATAATTTTGCCCAGAAGTTTGCAACGCATAGAAATATTAATTTCCGACCCAATGAACTATATATGTTCTTGATCATGGTGACGAGCTAAGTAGATTGAGCTTTGTCCGTCCGTCTGTCCTTCTGTCCGTCTCTCTGTCTGCTTCTACGCAAGCTAGTCTCTCAGTTTTGAAGATATCTAGTGAAATTTTGCACACAGTCAGTCTTCTCTTTGCTGCAAGCTAATAATACGTCGGAACCGACTAGATCGGATGACTATATCTCATAGCTCCCATAGGAACAATCGGTCAGAAAACTAGTTTTTATGAGAAAACCCTGTTTCTTGTCACTGGAAACGTCTCCAAACTTTGTATTCATAGGTTTTCTATGCTTTTTTATAATTCTGCCAAGTTTGATGAAAATCGGTGAACTATATGGTATAGCTGCCATACAAATGATAGGCCTGAAAAACAGTCTTAGTTAGAAAAACTTTTTTGTTTTTAATGGCAGCATCATGAAATTTTGTATTTGCTTGTTTTACATGCTTTTTGAGCTAATTTTACAAATGTGTGTCCAAATCGG
Organism: Lordiphosa fenestrarum; assembly: GCA_035044985.1. NCBI lineage: Eukaryota > Metazoa > Arthropoda > Insecta > Diptera > Drosophilidae > Lordiphosa > Lordiphosa fenestrarum. The sequence goes on along the minus strand of JAWNNO010000329.1, from coordinate 24,945 downwards.
ATGACCATATCATATAGATTCCATACGAACGATCGGACGAAAAATGGGTCGCTGTGGGAAAAATATTGTTTTTGAAAATATTTAAGCGAGCACTTGCAAGGGTATAAAAAGTAGAGTCGAAGTTAGCTTAGCTGTCTCGTTGTATGAACTATTTTTTTCATTCCGAAATAACTGAATCTTGATTAATTTTAAAGTTTAAGATTTTCATAGTCATAAGCATAGTTTAGTTGAGAAGTTCGTTTAGTCTTCTCAGATTCGTAATTTTTTTTCAAGTGTGAAGATTGACACCCCAAGAAACAGGCATCTAAAGATATTTTGCATGGGTCAAAGGTAGTACAACATTTTAGGGGAGTTGTAACGGAAATTGGTGGCTTTCTGAAATTGGTGAAAATGTTTTTTTTTTCATTTTCTTTGTGGTTGATTTCCCCCGAAAGCGCAACTAATTTGTCGCCAATTTAATCAGAGCTATTAATTTTTCACTTTAGACATGAATTTCGCATTAATAATATAATTATGGCCCAAGTCAAAAGAAGGAGCGAGACGCACACTTACACACAATCACATACTATGGCCCAAAGGAGAGTTGGCACAAAAAAGCGCAGCCTCACATCCGGTCAACATTTTGTCGCCGTTGCTGTCTCTTTCATGTGAACTCTTTTGAAAACTGAAAAAGAGGTAAACCAAATTACACAAACCTCACATATGTATGAGGAGGGAGGCCGGAGTCTAGGCAGATTGTCCGTAAGTTAAGTTAAGCGCGAATCTAAAACAAGTTACAGTTCATTCATTTTCATTCATTCATTCACTCATTCAGCCAGCCAGTCAGTCAATCGAGATCGAGCAACGAACCGGCTTTTGGGAGAGGGGCGGCCAGCTCCGTCCATCGCCGCTGCGAACGGATGTTAGTTCAGTTCAGCCACTCAAGACGTTTTCCACACGAACACAATTTGATTTTTTTTTGTTCGTTCGAACAAATGGAGTTAATAATTATAAATTGGCGTATGTTGAGCAACTCAGGCCACATCTGTCCAATTTCCACTAACTGGGTAGTGGATACTTTTCCATGAATGTGTAGATTTGTCTATTTCTCCATTTTGTCATTTGGGTTTTGTTGTTTGCCTAATTCTTAATGACGCATAAAGTGCTTTGCTATTGTTATTGCTATAGTTGCTGTTTGGTCAACAAAAATTTTTGAAAGTTAATTGCAAATTAATTGTCAAGCTGACTCAGAACTGAGAAACTCTCGCGATTTCTTCTACTTATTCATTTGAATAAATACATTGAACTTGCGAAAGGGTATAAAAAGAAAACTAAGAACTTTGTACTTGAAGTAAGTATGTACAAAAGTGTTAGAACTAGGTGGGAATTTAATGAACAGAGCGGAAAGAGTGGGAATTGTGGAGCCAGCATTATAAGTTTATTTTGTACTCAATCTAACATATTTTGTACTCGAACGAAGAACTCGCTTTTCTTGAATTTTTAACCCCTGCAAAGGGTATTATATATTATACCATATATGTTATTAATCAGGGTGACGAGCTGAGAAGATAGAGCTTTGTCCGTCCGTCTGTCTGTCTGCTTCTACGCAAACTAGTCTCTCAGTTTTGAAATTTTGCACAGAGTCTTCTTTTTGCTGCACTCTACTAATACTTCGGAACCGACCAGATCGGATGACTATATCTCATAGCTCCCTTAAGAACAATTGGTCAGAAAACTAGTTTTATTAAGAAAAACCTGTTTCTTTTCACTAGAAACGTCTCCAAACTTTGTATTCATAGGTTTTCTTTGCTTTTTTATAATTCTGCCAAGTTTGATGAAAATCGGTCAACTATATGGTATAGCTGCCATACAAAAGTTAGGTCTGAAAAACAGTCTAAGCTAATAAAACTTATTTGTTTTAATGCTAGCTCCTGTAATTTTGTGTTTGTATGAGTCTCATGTTTTCACCTAGTTCTACAAATTTGTGTCCAAATCGGATGACTATATCATATAGCTCCCATACGAACAATTGGTCGGAAAATTTTGTGTTTGTATGAGTCTCATGTTTTCACCTAGTTCTACAAATTTGTGTCCAAATCGGATGACTATATCATATAGCTCCCATACGAACAATTGGTCGGAAAATGGGTCGTTGTGGGAAAAAAAAATTTAAAAAATATTTAAGCGAGCACTTGCAAGGGTAAAAAAACTTCGGCTCAGACGAAGTTAGCTTAGCTTTCTCGTTCATCTTACTGAGAGTACAAAATGTTCTTGATTCAATCATTTTAATAATATTATCAGCTCTATTTGGGTTTTTTAATGTTTCATACCCAATTACACCCAAGGTACACCCAAAGTACACCCATTTGCATGCATGATGTCGTATGCACCGTCAGATCCTTCAGCTAATGTTCATGATTTTATAAAAGGCGTGCTCTGTAGACTTTCGTAAACTAGTGATAATGTATTTATTTGAACGATTCACGGACAATCACATAAAAAACCCACACCAAGAGTTTTGTGGCTTGGCAATTCGAAAATAAATGAATCTGTGTCACTTAGGAAAGGTATCTCATTATTAAGTCGCAGTTCTTGAAAATCGAAATTTATTCATTAGGTTTATACACATGCATCTACTACAATGCTCGTATAATAAAATGCAGTTCGTCTCTTTCGTTTATACGTTTCGTTCATTGCCTTTTGGGCTTTGGTTCTCTCGCTTTCCGTTGCTATTAGCGGCTTTCGCATTATACAATTTAATGTTGAACAAAAAACAACAACAACTCCAAATCACATTTGCCGCTGATGTTGTTCTTTTGAGCGTTCTTTGTTTTAAATTAACTCGACCGTAACGCTTTTCTATGGCGTAAATTTACATCTACGTACGTAACGAAATAAAATGAAAGCAACAACAATAAAAAACGTACAAAATTAAAGTTGGAGGAGACGCCATCATCATCGTCGACAGCAACAATAGCGTTGTTGATGTGGCAGTAGAGGTCCAATACATACAAGTCTACCTTAAAACCCATTTGAATTTTTTCGAAATCCAAGAGACGGTACACTGAGAAGAACAAACTTTGAAATCTGTATATCTGTATACAGTACAAAGTAACTGAGAAGTAACTCCTAGTTTTGAAACTAGGAGCACAATTTCAATATCAAGATCATTAAACTTTAAATAAAATTGATTTTTCAATAAACGTTGCTTGTTATTTTCGATTTCAAGCGAATTCTTTACATATATCAAAAGTGAAATGACCGTTCAAACAAGGCAACAATTCAACACTTAACAATTATATTCCATGTAAAATTATTAAGGAAAATACCAAAAAAAAAATGTATGTGCTTTGTTTAAAATCATGTATTATTTATAATGTCCGAACTTGGGAAAGCTAACATTAAAAAAAAGAAGTTTTTAAATTAATATGCTAAAAGTACACTCAGAGTATATTAAGTTTGTTCAATAGTCTATAACAGCCAGAAGTAAGATTACCGACCCTATAAAGTATATACTCTTATCAGCATTAACAACTGAGTTGATATAGCCGTGTCCGTCTGTCTGCCAGTATGAACAGATCTCAAAGATTCTAAGACATAGAGGTTTGACGTGCTTTGGAAAAAAACTTCTTATTCTTGCAGGCAGATCAATTTTCTAACTAATTTGAAGTACAAACAAGTTTTTCTCTCTAAGGGCCGTTTTCTAATCTGCTACATAGAGCTATCTGTCACATAAACCTACAAATAACAGAGCAAAATCTAAGTTTATGTGACTCAGAGCAGTTATTTAGAAGATGAGAATATTTCATACAATATTTTTGATTTCTTCTTACAAAAACTACACTTTATTATTTATTTATTGGCTTGAAAGAGATTCAACCGATTTCTGCGCGCACCTTGTGGTTCAAATATAACGAGAAAGCAAAGCTTACTTCGTCTAAGCCGAAGTTTAATTACACTTGAAACATATCTTCTCTAAGGCAGCTACAAGAATTAAGCACCCGATCCGCGGGGTTCCAACACATTAGCAGTGTGCAGCTAAATGATACATCTATGCAAAATTTTAGCTGTTTTTCGATTTCTGTACAATACTATCATTTTGAAATAAGTTTTGATTCCTAATTCATTGGATTACAACTATGGTATGTTTTTTTGATTCATTTTTTTTACATATCTGTATATTCTCTGTAGAATCAAAATTTGATTTGATTTAATATATTTTATATTTTTTCCATGAAATAAAAAACCTTTATACCTCTTTTTTTGTCGAAGTGTACAAGTGGGGGTGATCTCCGCTCTGTAGTAGAGAACAAATGTCGGAGTTGGTGTTGCCGTTGGCGCGCGTCAGATTCAACTGAATATGGTAATAAATTAAATAAAATACTGAGAGCTACCTGGTGGCTGTTTTTGTTATGCAAGACCCTCTAACTGAACTTCACATGGATACACTTTTCGACCGCAAAAAAAAAGGGAAACCACCATAACAGCAGCGAAAATTCTAGGTTGTGCAGCTTTTGAACCATGCTAAAAACTGAAAATACCATAAAACTGAACCGTTGACTTGAATTTCACAGCTCTCTGCGCTCTGGCACCCACCTACAAACACTGGTCCTCTGTAGCCCCACCACCATCATCATCATCGTTGACCAACCAAGCGCGCAGGCGCGTAGTCGACTATGTTAATTAGAAAAACAATGTGATTTCTGGGCCCGAAGGCCTCATCTTCTCGGTTCTGCCGCCGAGAATGATTAATTTGCTGGCACTGAAAGCAACTTCTGTCTTAAATTCCGCTAAATGCCGTAATAATATACTAGAAGTTAGTTTTTCTTCTATTTTTCTTTTTTCACAATGCAAAACAATGGCGTTAAAATTAAAAATGAAATTTAAATTTATGACCCTAACAAATTTGCAATCAACATAATTTTACGTGTTATGACTTTTGGGTTTTATGTTGCGTGCTATGGGAGTTTGGACGAACGGACGGACATCATCTTGTTGGCTCGGGAGCCCAAATTTCGGGTTTGTCTGGTGTTCTGCTCGGTTGCCGCAATAATTTGTGGGAGGTGAAAATTATCTCGCGTTAATAGCTAAATTTAGCGTAATTAATATAGAAGTTGAAGAAAGCTTTAAAGTGATTCAGCTGTAGCTAACTCACATTGTATGTTAATGGGCTATGAATGCATTCTCCGTCTCATTCTCAAGCAAGAAAAGCTAAGAATATAGTACAGAACATAACTTTAGAACTTTAGAGGCAAGTCCACAATAAAATTAACTTTTTCTAAGGAATTCACTTATCGACATGGGATTTTAATACAATGAATAAGGGTGTAAAAATGTTCATATTTTATACAGGGATGCAAATATAAATGTCTCTACTAGTGTATTTCTGACAAAAAAGATTCAAATTCCTGGGCACACAGGCACCATTCATAGGCAAGGTACCATTTTTTGGCACCATTTTTTGGCAACATTCACATGAAAAACACGTTTTTGGCAACGAATCACATGAAAAAGTCCCTTTTTTGGCACCATTGACAGGCAAGGCACCATTTTTTGGCAACATTCATATGAAAAACACGTTTTTGGCTATTTGAACTATTAATAATTTGACTTTCAAAACGTCAAATGTCATTCGTATTAGTACAAACTTTGACATTTACAAAATGGATTCGCTTGAAGAAAGTTGGGAAATATTAAAAACAAATTTCCAAACTGGTGAATCCTCGACCAAACTGTGCGAAATTTGAAAAAAAAAACATTTAACAAAAATAAATTTCCGAAAACTCAATTTGTGGATCAATTCGTGAAGCAAGTTCGTGAAACTGGAATGTTGGTCAACTCGTCATCGATCTCAACAATTGGACATTTCGCGCATACAAAGTTTAACTGGTGCAGCAGCTTAAGCCAATTAACCATCCGAATCGTCTACAGTTTACAAATTGGGCGGAAGATCGTTTTGCCGAAGATGCTGAATTTTACCGAAAAATCATCATTTCGGATGAAGCACATTTCCACCTCGGTGGTTATGTTAATAAACAAAATTGTCGCATCTGCGGCACAGAAAATCCGCATATCGTCGTCGAGAAGCCAACCACCACGTCACTGTTTGGTGCGGATTTTGGACTCAAAGGCATCATTGGTCCATTTTTCTTTGAAAATGAACAAGGAACCATTGTGACCGTGAATGGTGAGCGCTAGCGTGTAATGTTAAGTTATTGGTTCTTCGAGGAAATTGAAGCGGAAGACTTGGGCGATATTTGGTTTCAACAAGACGATGGTACGTGCTACACAGCGCACGCCACAATCGATCTTCTGCGCCTTATTTTTGAAAGTCGAATAATTAGCAAATTTGGAGATGTGAATTGGCCGCCAAGAAGCTGTGATCTGACACCGTTAGCCTATTGCAATTTGGAAACAAGAAAGAAAGTCGGTCAAGCCCGAATATATCCTACTCTGTACCAAGAAACAGTCTTTTGATCATAACTCGAAAACCGTTCATCCGATCTTCTGCATTCCTTTGGCGGATCGATAAGTTATCTTGATAACTAAATAAAAAATAAAAAGAGATCTATCTTCAAAACTGTGGGAGATATGACTTTTTTCTAAATTGCGGGGGCGGGAGGGGGCGTGGCCAAAATTTAAAATAAACTTGATCTGCCTGCAAACATAAGAAGCATATGTCCCATACATGTCAATCCTATATCTCGTACCATCTCTGAGATCTGTGCGTTCATACGGACAGACAGACGGACATGACTCGGCTGTTGATGCTGATCAAAAATATATATCCTTTATAGGGTCGGAGATGCTTCCTTCTGGATGTTACATACTTTTGCACAAACTTATAATACTCTATGTACCTACGGTACAGAGTATAAAAATATCGCAGTCATATCTCCCACAATTTTATGGATTGGTTTGTACCTTCAGGACAAATTTAGTAAATATTATTTATCGATCCAACACAATATTGTTATAGCATCTGTATACAGATCGGATGAACGGTTGTCCTTTCGCTGGCACAGAGTATAATATAGTCGGGCTTGACCGGCTTTTTTTCTGTATTCGTATATTTCTGATTTAATTTCTGTTAATTATAATAATAATAATATTATAATAATAATAATAATAATAATAAACACCGAAAATAATAAGTTTAAAAGTATAAATCACTTGAAATTCGTAACGTCCTGTGGAAATTAAAGTGCTTTTTAGTTATGGCGTCAAAAAAAATATTTGACAACCTATGAGGTCAAATCAATCAATACTTTGCAGACTTCAGGCCCTGCAAAATTAGTCAAAAAAGTTAAAACTTAAGTGTCTTATCAAACCGGCAGAAGTTGACATTTATTTGTTTCTCTTTTCTGATAAAGGCAAACACACTCCACCTGGTAGGAGTAATCGCCCGATGGTATGTACTATGAAAGAACTAAGGCATTTCTATAGTCGTTTTCAAACTCAACAAACTGTAACTAAACTGACTTACACACCACACACACTCTCATATCACCATGTGAGTGTGTAAGTCTACTAAAGTAATCACTGCGATTGTGTGTTATGATTGGATACATGGGAGAGTGGAATTGTCGCCAAGAGATGGGGCGTCGCGTCTGTTCTGATGAAGAGTGGGTGAGGGTCCGGGGAGGGTGTCGACTACATGCTCAGTCAAATGTATCTTACGAGTCCAATGTGCATTAAATGTGTCATTTTGTGAGGCAACAACCTACGGACACGGCCAAACGAAATGAAAAGCGAGTGGAAGAGCTTAGTCTGAATCTCTGGCTGCTCGATCGGTTGGTTGACTGGGCTGAGGTTATATGCGATGCCGACATCATGATGACGATGATGAACATGAATCAACAGCCGGCAAAAGGCAACAATGGCAACTCTTCAGGCTTGGACAAACATTTCACGCATCAGGCATTTTATTGTGTAGAAATACAAAACAATAAAAAAAAAACACAGAAAAATTATAACAAACACAAACTTTTCGGAAAATCACAGAACAACTATTCAAAAACCAGAAACAAAATGGGTGAAGCCCGGCTATTATATACCCTAGCCCTGTTTCAGAAATATTTGTGATGAACACAAAACTACCTAGTATTCGAAATTGTTATAGCTATGTTTGAGTCGTATAAGCCTTGTGAGCTGGAGCTGAGTCTTGTTTGCAAATTATGTCGGGTTGAGAGGCTTTAACATATTTTCCAAAAATCTAATTGAGACACTTTCGCCGAAATTTCGCAAAAATGGAGTTTGCTGACCCCATCATAGGCAACTCCCCACGCAACCATCCGGATGGTGACTTCGTTGAACTCTCTTCTTTTTTTTAATATTAGTCAGATCCGGCTGTTTTCTAAAAGCTAGCTACTTTGAAACCGAGGATCTATGCCAGAGCAGGCCAACTATTCACAACGAATACTTGCCGAAATCAATCATTACTGTGGCAGAGAAAGTAAGACATATTTTTCAGTCCTCTCCATTTGGCCGGGCCTGCTCTGGGCACGATCTCAGTACAGCAGCTCTCTCTAACTCTTCAGTTTCTATATGGCATTGGCACCGCCATCTGGCTGGTTCCCACAAATTTGCAGCGTATTTAAACCACAAGACTTCGGGACAAGTTTCATGAAGATATTTTGCAAACTGACGGAGATATATCTATACTTTATGTGGTCGGAAATGCTTCCTTCTATGCTTTGCAAGCATCTCGACAATTTCAATATACCATCTTCAAGGGTACTCGATTTTTATGAAAACTTGTGAGATTGTAAATATTGGGCACAAACACTACTACACTGCAAAATATTTCTTAAATTTTCCACTTACTCCATGAGTTGCGGGTATAAAAAGTTGAAAGGCTTATTTGAGATCGAAACCTTTTAAAAACAAATTAATTTTTGTTGACTTGTTAAGAACTTTGTACCTTAAACAAAGGAAGGAAGTTCGAAAATTAATTTTTCGATTAAGAGATTTATAATATAATTATTAATTTATAAATGCTACTTTAAATTAGGCCATATTAGCTCGGTTCAAAAAAGGACCGCTAACAATAACGGGGCTCTAAGTACCCTTACCTTTTTTATAGAATCAGAGAAGTTTTATCCAAATTGTTTGACTTATTAAACTCTGAAAAATCCCATAAAAAATCCATAAAACAATGCTCAGTGTTGAGAGGTAAATGGTCTTTTTAGGGCCCAAAAAACAAATCGCATTTTGACCATATTTTACTAAAGTCGCGTCATTTGAAGTCGGAGACAGACAGACAGAGGGAGATGAAAAGAACAATGAGAAACAGCTCTAATAAAAACAACTTTGCGTGCAAATATCTAAGATACACTAGCCTAGATACGCTCTCAACCAAAACATTGAAAGACCCTGGTCATGAGTGTATGGCAATCATTATACTCTTACAATACTTGGATGTACAATGTACATAAGTGAACTATTGTATCTTTTGTTTTAAAGTGATGAGTAAGCGTTGGATAAAAAATTTATAGAACATGCGAATGGAGGGCGGTAAAACTTTCTTAAGAGAAATGCGTTAAAGTGCAACATCGTAAATCATTCGACAACTCCTCCCTCTATCTTCATCTTCTCTTCTGTTGTCCGATGACGAAACTTGCTGTATTTTTTTTAGCTTTTTTGCGCTTCGTTGATTTTGTTGTAGGTGTTAGAGGTGGGCACGGAGGAGGGTCAAATTAAAACCATGCTTAAACAAAAAAAATATTAGGCTTACTTAGAAGTTGCTATTGAAGCTTGTTCATGACACTGATTTCTTTGAACAAAATTTGGAAACTTTTTGAACTCGATTTTAATGCCCATAATCATAGTTTTTTTTGTTTTAATGAATGATTTTAAAGGTTGTTGCTGCTTCTTGAAGGTCTAATGCACACCTGGATGCCATAAACATATCGAGTTCAATTTACATAATTGCCTTGGCACTTAAGGACTCTTGGCCCTTGCAATTGAAAGAAGTCAGTAGTGTCAACGCGGAGACTCGAGGAATTAACTATAGTTAAACGACCAGCATATTCATTTTCACACATACCCAACTATGTTATGTGTATGCAAATGATAAAAAACATAAATAATATGTAAATGCAGCAAATTAATGACTGACAAAAAGACAATCGAAACGAATTAAGAAACAGACCACAAAACCAGCAGGAGGGGACTGGAGGCAGATTCGAGTCGCGTTATTATTTATGCGGGCAGTGACAACAACTGCTGGCCAGTGGCTTATCCACTCGATGAGTATGATAATGTTGATTATGATGATGACGACAGGGGCTACTTATGGACGAACACACAAATGTTTGATTCAAATTGTGAACCGAGTCAAGAACTAAGTATCAACTGCAGATTTGAATGTTTTGAGTGTTTGTTTCATTTGTTCCTTGACATACATTCTCTTTAAAAAGTTGATCGATAGTCTAGCCTTTCGAGAGTACTTCACTTCATTTGCAAGTCGATGTAGAAATTACCGCTTGAAGTGAAATATTCGAAACGACTCTTCATTTTAATAAGGAAATAATTTTCAGCAGCCTTTTTTTACCAAAGAAAATTATATTCAGCTTGTATTAAAAAAACTGATCCGGTTTTACGGGTCCAGTTTCAGGACTGGTTTTTAATAGTAATTTTACAATCAACGCGATTTTTGAGCTCCGGGGCATTTTACTTATTTAAGATCAACCATATTACAAGATTAGCCAAATAACCGAAATTGTTTCGAACCTAACACTTCGGTTCGGTTTAACAAAAACGCTATTTATTATATAAGAAATTTGGATTTCTGCCTTTTGACTTCATCTGTTATATGGTTGGGATTAGTGCGACTGACTCCTAAGATGGGCAGTAGAGTAGCATAAAAAATCTATATAAACGCTTAGAGTTACTTATAAAATCCCCACCCATAATAGCCTCTGATTTTTAAGGCTCCTCTTTAACAGTAAATTATATTTTGAATATTCCCATGTGTACTATTAACCGACTCCAACCCAAAATACACGCGATTCCCAAACGATTTGTGTATATTTAGGTGCGATTTTTAGAACACATACACTATAAATAATACAATGTAACACAAAAATTATGAGTATTGTATAAGGCATTTTCTGAACCAAGGTTCGAACCAAAACCTTCTCCCAAAAACCTCGAACCTTCAATTTCCAAACCTTGACCATTCGGTTAATTCTGGTTCGAACCAATGCACCAGAGATCGGCATCCTATTTATGGTTTACAGCACTGCTTGAAACCGATGTTTCCTATGACAACTACTACACCCAGAAAAAAACAGAGCGAATAATTTAGGTAAGAACGCTTTTCAAGATTTTGGATTTTGAAATCGAGCTAATTTCGTTCTCAGTTTAGTGTTTTTAGGCGAAGGGAGTGGGGTAAAGAAACTGAAAGAGGAGAGCAAACACATTTGAGAGAATATGTTTTGTCATTTCTGGCATGGAGAGACGGCTCATCGAATGACAGTTAAAAGACCAAGACTGCTGCTGCTTTGTGGTGTTGTGTATTCCTCGAGCCGGCTAAAGCTTGCTACAGGTTTAACCATTCAATTCCTATGAAATACATTTAAACAAAACGGAAAAAGCAACTGATTTTAAATTGTCGTATGATTGGAATCTGTCGAGCTTTTAATAATAGAAGGAACATTCTCGGTTTTTGACAATGCAGTAAGATCTTGATTCAAGAATGAGCAATCTTGAATTTAAGTATGTTTAGCACTTGATTCAAGAATTTGTATACTTGATTTGAGTACGTTTAGTACTTGGTTCAAGTATTGAAGCTCTCGGATTTAGAAAAACGGGATCAAAAATTTTGATCTGGGATCAAGAATTTTTATTCGTATCGAACTTCTGAGATCAAACATACTTGATCCAAGTTTGATATACTCTATTTTTTCTCTGAATGTAGAAACTCTGAGTCGAAACAAGAAAGTTTCGTAACTGATACCTAAATGTATTAACATAATTGAGTGCTAATCATTTCAGTGCAAAGACTTTCGTCAGAACCAGAAGCGTATACAACCTTCTAACACTCAGATCGAAAGTTGTCCCTTTGGCTGCTTAAATTGCTCGATGTTTTCATTTACTCGGGCACGCACACATCTTTCTGTGCATATGCAAATGTTTGAGGATTTATGGCCATAATGTGTCAAAGATCATAAACTCAATTAATTTATTATAATGTCAACGCATCATTTTTTGGAGTTTGGAGTTGGAATACGCCTTCTTAACTATTTTAAGATCTAACTGTATTTGTCTGTTTACGATGTCTCGCTGTGGGATAGTTGATTAATAATCATTTTATGGCGCATGCTTCATCATCTTAACACGAACTGTGAGAGAGACCATGCCGCAATGCACCGGCTACAATGCCTCGCTTAATGATGCACCGTTCCAATTTGAACAGCGACGCATTCAAAAAAATGTATCTCAATCTCAAGCTGTGCCATTGGCGTCGTCTGCCTAATATGTAAACAATTTAAATTGATATTTAGATACGCTGTCGACATAATCTCCTACGCTGGCGCCACCCGACATTTTGCTATTTGTTTTAAAATTTAATTTCCGTTTCAATTTCACATAAATAAATTAATTTCAACAAAAACATACCATCCGAACAAAGTCAAACAATCAGTGGGGGATGCATTCGGCAATTAATAAAGACATGCCCATTTCGGGACAAGACAGATATCGTGGCCTTATATTAACCGTAATCGCAGTCTCGGTGATTGTTTAAATAGCAACATTTTTTGCCGGATGCACTAAACACATGCCAAAGAATCGAATGGATACGGCGAATGTGCAATAAACACAACATTAATTGCTTAATGAGTAGACAAATCTTGAGCTAATATCATAGTTTGTGGGAGGTTCGATCTACAAATCGGAAGTGTACAATGTACATAGTTCAAATATTTGATTCTTTACATAGTTTATTTTTAACAAGGTGTTCAGAGAAATTAGCCTTTTTATACCCTTGAAAAGGATATTATAATTTTGCCCAGAAGTTTGCAGCAACGCATAGAAATATTCATTTCCGACCCCATAAACTATATATTTTCTTGATCAGGGTGACGAGCTGAGTCGATTGAGCTTTGTCCGTCCGTCTGTCCGTCCGTCCGTCTGTCCGTCTGTCCGTCTGTCTGTCTGTTTATACGCGAACTAGTCTCTCAGTTTTAAAGCTATCGAGCTGAAATTTTGCACAGAGTCTTCTTTTTGCTGCAAACTACTAATATGTCGGAACCGACCGGATCGGAAGACTATATCTCATAGCTCCCATAGGAACAATCGGTCGGAAAACTAGTTTTAGTGAGAAAAACTTTTGTCTTTTCAATGGAAACGTCTCCAAACTTTGTAATCGTAGATTTTCTACGTTTTTGTATAATTCTGCAAAGTTTTATTAAAATCGGACAATTATATGGCAGCTAGCCATACAAAAGATAGTCTTAGCTGGAAAACCTTTTTTGTTTTTAATGGTAGCATCCTGCAATTTTGTATTTGTTTGTTTCACATGCTTTCACATAATTTGACAAATTTTGTTGTCAAATCGGATGACTATATCATATAGCTCCCATACGAACGATTGGTCGGAAAATGGGAAAAAGAGTATTTTTTTAAAAATATTTAAGCGAGCACCTGCAAGGGTATAAAAACTTCGGCAAAGACGAAGTTAGCTTAGCTTTCTCGTTTATTGAAAGGATGGTGGTGTTTATAGATGGCTTTCGGTGGGCTGAACACGAATTTGTTTTCGGAAAGGATTGGTGAAAGCAGTTGTCTTCTGTTGTCTGCACGCAGACTAAGTTTGTTTCAAATTTGTGCTACGCCCCCGCAATAAAAAATTTTGTATAACTCCAACAATATCAAGATAACTCCAAGATATCAAATCATATTTTACAGTGTAGTGTATGTGCCCAACATCTACAATCTCGGAAATTTTCCTAAAGATCGCATAATAAATGGCAGAGTTATAAAAGTTATAAAAAAACGTTGCATAGTTATCTGAGCCGCATGCACTGTTTTCTTACATAATGTTGAAATATTTAAATTAATGTTAATGCTCTGCTAATTAGAGAGGTTATAAAACACTAACTCCGCTGAGTAACGGGTATATCAAAGTCGGGCATGGCCGACTGTAACTTACGTCTACTATGTGACTATGTGTGAATGTGTTAAACTGAAACTCGCTATAACCCTTGATAGGATGTTCACTTGTTTCTTAAATTGCAATAAACTCGTCTCTAGAAAATTGACTAAAAATTGGACTCACCGTTATGCTGCAGGGCGGGTGTTGGTGGGTGGAAGTTACTCTTATCGCTGATTGCTGTTGTTGTTGCTGCTGCTGCTGATGTACCATAATCCATGGACAGGCGACTGGCAATGCTATTGTTGTTACTGTTGTTGTTATTATTGTTGTTGTTATTTGTCACTGGCGTTGTGGCTCCACTGGCTGGGTAATTGGCTACCTGATGGTCAGACCCACAGACCGAAGCAGTGGTAGCCGATTCAAAGGAATTTCCATGCACAATATCCTCATTTGGTTTCTCACAATCTAAATTGGGTAGAAAAAATGGAATTAAATTAGTTAGTGAGCGACAAATAATAGAGAGAACTCCAACTAAAAGCTTTTTAAATTTAATTTTTTCGGTATTTGTCGTTGCCCTTTTTTCCCACTTCGTACATTTGACTTCCGTTTCAGAAAAATCAAATTGCCAGGAAAAACAAATTTTAAAGTTGGACAGGAAGCTGGCCGGGCAACAGGTCAGAAAACCCGTTGGCCCACGCGCTCCTTGACTTCGTTAGCCAGGACATCCGTTGAAACTCAATTGCCTCAATCTTTTGCCTGTTCTAGGTAAATAAGTTACATTTGGCGCCACCGCCAACTCTGTATGTACCTCGTGTGCGCTTACACTTACCTTTCTGTAAGATATCCAAATGCTCCCATAGTATATCACCCGTAAATGGTGGCGTTATGGCCAAAAATTTCTCTTTACCCAGTTCAACCATTTCGCGTCCTTTCATTTTAAAGAACGGCTCCAAATTCATTGAGACCAGTGAAAATTCATTTTTGGCCCAATTTAGCCAATAAATGACGTGCTCCTCCGCCCATTCGCGGGGATCTACAAATACAAACAACAAACGGAAAATAAATGAATTGTTTTTAAATGTTCTGGCTTAATTGGAGAGTTGTCGTTAGGCGTGGGAGCGTATGCATACAAATTGATATTAATGTGGGAAACTATTGTAATACAAATTATGTAGAAATATTCTAGAGAGAGCTTACTTAGACTTACCTTTGGTAATATTACAGTTCTGCACCTCCTTCTCCCAGGATGCAAATGAGGCTTTGAGTACCTCGTTGACCTTGCGATTTGTGCCAGGCGTCAACGGTGGCAAAGCTGTGGGAACATCTGAAAGGACAAAAATTCAAATAATAAAATCTTATTTCACTCTCTTGTATTGTGTTCTTTCAGAATTGAGAGTTATACCTACAATTGATAGACTAAATCAACTGTGTGGTGGTCAGTAGCTGGTGAAGATGAGGGCGGCTTAAGGAATGTAAACTTTTTATTGGATAAGCAAAGCTAGTAGTAGGTAAAAAAGTGACTTTGAAATGAAGATTAAATAAACTTGAAATGAGCTTGAAAATCTCAACCTCAAGATTTATCATCTCTGAATTTTTCAACAACCTCCTACAGTTTTTTTTAGCTTCAGCAAAAAAATCTTTTGATATGAAGTCTCCGGAAAAAGGTGACAAAAATCGAGATTCAGACCAAAGTGCACCACAAAACTAGAGTGTAAGCTACAGTCGGTCCTGCCCGAATTCGATGTACCCGTTACTCAAAGGAATTAGTTTGTAATGGCTTTCCCAAATGTTATTTAAGAAATCATAAGCATTAATGGAAACATATCACCATTTTGTTAGCAAGCAGCGCAAGCTGCTCTGAAAAGTATGCAACGTTTTTATAACCTTACTAACTCTGTCATTAATAACCCGATCTGAGATTGCAGATATTGGGCACATACACTTCAGACTGCAAAATGTGAGCACTTATAATTTGTAGGAGGTATTCACATTTCACACCTTTTTTAATTGCTGGGGCGGGACGGGGCGTGTCCAAAATTTTAAAGAAACTTGATCTGCGTGCAGACAATTCTAGTCTATATTTAAAATTTGGTTGCTCTAGCTCTTCTAGTCTCTGAGATCTAGGTGTTCATACAGACAGACGTTCAGTCGGAAATGGCTATATATTAATGCCGATCTAGAAAGTGTATACATTATGGGGTCCGAGATGCTTCCCTCTGGCTGTTACATACTTTCGCACAAACTTAATATAATCTGTGTACCTTTGGTACAGAGTATAAAAATAAGATGTATCATCTTAAAGTCGAGTATAAGAGATATTTATCCAAGATGGCTGAAATGCAATTTTAGTTAAGATTCCAATCTTGGATTAAAATTTTCTTTGTTTTATATAGATTTTTTTCGCGGGACCAATCACTTGACCTCAAAGACTTTTGAAAAGAAATAAGAAAACCTATAAAATTCTGCATAAACCATATGCGTACTGGTCAGATTAAAGATATTGGAGGTATTGAATTCATATTTAAAGATTCACCATATACTGGCATGTTCCGGTTTTCACTTTAGTGAATTCGAATTTAATACATGTGTCATTTTTTGGTGAACAATCAAGGTAATCTGTATCAAACCTTAAAATTTGTACTTCCTTTTAGTGGAATGAACTCAAAATGAAAGGTTTTATGCCGATTTAATTTACAAATTTTATACAACAACCACTTCACCAAATTCGAATTCGACAAATTTAGTCGAAAGTTAAAACCGGAACAGACCTGATATAGACAGTATTGTAAAAGAGAGAAAAAGGTGTTTGAGCTTTGACTGGTGCTAAGTGTATAACTGTTAAACTTTTGGTTTCTTATATAGTATTGTATAACACAAAATCTAGAATACAGTTAAAATTTCTAAAAAAAAAAATAATTCACCTTTCAGTTTGCCATGGCTGGTGTGCAATTGTTGTAGTTTGTGAGCCTTTAAATGAAATTTACTGGAAAAACTTTGATAATTATTATGCAAGAGCGCTTGATGAGGATTGTTAAAGTTGGCTGATCTTAAAGGTGGCAGCATACGACTATCATTCCAATCAATCCACTCATTTGTCAT
Organism: Lordiphosa fenestrarum; assembly: GCA_035044985.1. Lineage (NCBI taxonomy): Eukaryota > Metazoa > Arthropoda > Insecta > Diptera > Drosophilidae > Lordiphosa > Lordiphosa fenestrarum. Next base: position 7,769 of record JAWNNO010000329.1, on the reverse strand, counting down.
AGTATTGCTGTTGTTAACACTTTGCTGTTGTTGTGGTTTTATTTCTTGTGGATGTCAAATGTCACAATCAATTGAAGATCAGTTCACCCAGAGCACACATTCATAAATTAATATTAATTGATTGGCAACCACCACAATATTTGACCCGAAATGTCAGTGAAAGACACGACCCTTTCACAGCGACAAGCGGCGCCCGATCTAGTTAAAGATACAATGTATCTTAATGTTTGCAACTTCTTAATTACTACACATTAACAGTTGAGATTGAATTCAATTATAAATATATATTCTCGGGAAAAAACAACACGAATATTTTAATTTTGTGACTCGACGTTCTCTGTGTATCTATTGGATTGCTGGATTTGTGAAGCCACACTAAAATGAAACGATCATGTCCGTTGTGGAATATCCCTAAGCAAACGAGACGAACCAAGCCAGAAACACACAGTGAGAGGGAGAGCAAGAGCGAGAGAGCAACAAGTGGAATTGAAAAAATCTCAGAGCGCAAAGGCGAAACGAAATGGAATTCATTCACAAATGAAACGTCACAAGCGAACGAATTCTGAGCAGGCGGAACGTGAGCGTATCAAATGTGTGTGTATTTGTTAGAGCGAGTGTTTGGAACGGAAACGGCCATCAACAGGCCAAAAACAACAACATCAGCAACCACATTACGACTTGTTTGTTTTAGCCCCAGAGTAGAAGGCAAATATCAAATACTTAAAAAACGTCGGGCAACAGGTGACACACTAAGTGTAACAGGTGGAGACTGCACTTGGCCAAAACGACTAGAATTTCTTTTGCAAAAAATCTACTCAAGTTTCCCTCACCAATTTATGAATGAATTTCTTGTGTTGCCTCACACGAACATTCGCTTTAAAAACTCCAGACAAACCAGACAGTTGACAATGGAGAAGAAACAACGGCAACAACAATGATCGACGCAACGTCCGACGTTGGCTGCTTCCGCTGCTTCCGTTCGGTGTATTGAACATCGAATATTATCTGCACGTGTGTGTGCGTCTGAAGATAAAGCATATGGAAGAGTCGAGTGCATGTGAAAGAGAGAAAGACTACAAAAAACGCAAAAAGGCCATAAGATAAAGCTATTATATGATGAGGTCTACGCGACCAGGTAAATTTATGAATGAAACGCAGCAGCGGCCACGCCGAAGTCTCTATGAATGAATTGAAATTACGTGTGTCGACTGCGGACAACGAGGACGGAGACGAGGTCGGAGACGGGACAAGTTGATTTGGTCATTATCACAAAACCGCATAATTGGAGACAAATGCGAAGGGGCTTCCCAACAAGCACTCAGAAAAATGGAGTTCCATGTTTAGGACTTCTATTTTGCAACATTTAAATTCAAAATTACCATGAACTGGAGTGAAGTTGCAGATTGAGTTGATGCCGATCTGGATTTGCAAAATAAAATAAAAAGTCTAGAGGTCATTCTGGATTAGAGCTGGGCGCCCTGGCAAATTTTCTGTCACGTCACGGATTCACGAGATTACTATCGCCTAATGATTCACGCACGTATTTTTTGGGGGGTTTTGCCTTAGACGATTTAATCACGATTTACGGGCTCACGCACTAAAAAATTAATTTTTATAAAAAATGATTTAACACCAACATTATGAACATTTTTTAGTGATGATACTTGCTGATCACTAAATATATTTTAAAAAATTTCGTGACTTTAAGTGTGCACCTCTATTCTGGATTATCAACTTAGTTTCGACTTTCATAATATAATTATTATTGTAAATAGGGTCATAAGTGTGCTTGGGCTTATGGAGCCTGTGTCGAATAAATTTTAAAATTTTGATTAAAATAATCTCGAATTACACAGGTTTAGAAATACTAAAATTATTTTCCCTGGTTGAAGTAACAAATTCTTGTTTTTTTTTCCAAGTGTACATATGCATCTTGCATCTTGCGTGCTGTACAAATTGCCTTCCGCAGTGGCTGCTTGTACCTACATATTTGGCATTGCATTATGTACTCGTATAAAGTACACAAAAAAGCCACTTTAAAATTACAAAACGTCTGTGCGTGTTTAAAATTCATTATGAGTTCAAAGCTTAGTCTAGGGCTAGGCTAGGCCACACAACACGCCAAAAGCCCCTCTTCACCGCCCGCCAAACGATTCAACCACTTGGGTGTTAATTCCAAGGGCCACTCCAACTGCTCTCTAAAAATTATGAAGCCGATGCGGTTAGTAATCATACGAGGTGTTCATTGTTCACTCCTTTTTTTCAACTGAAATAGGTCAATCATGCTGGACTTCAAGGGTAACTCCTTCAAGCACGAGATTAAGTCACGGCCGCTTGAGTTCTCCTAGGGAGTTCTTTGAACACACAAGTTGATGTAAATGTTGTAGGCTTTGGAAGGGATTTTTATTTAAAATGTCAAATATCTTTTTATATTATAATTATACAAAACTTTCTAAATTTTCAGAATATTTAATAGTTTAAAATATAAATTCTAAAACATCTTCCTATAAACCATCCGAATTTATTTAAGTTACCTGATTATGTTTTGCAATTTATATAATAACAGAAAACGGAACCAACTGTTTCCTACATTTATCAGGTTTATGAATGAAAGTACTTAAAGTTCATTAATTTATGACTTAATTAACGTAAACTTTTTCTTAGAATTTCGCCCCATTTGATGCCTATCTTTTGCTGCACCTTATCTATGCTGATAAGCAATCATTCTCACACACAAAAATAACCTGCACTAATAAATTTTTGCGGGTGCTCCATTTCCTTGATGGCCATTTGACGGATTTCTTAGAAATTCGATAAGAATATTATACGTACTGGGTCGCCGTCAACACCGAGTACTACGTAGTTAGTCATATGAATGTTGGACGATTAGAAAAATACAACAATAAAGTGGGATATATACAAACTAAGTCCGATACGAGAGCCAACTTCTGGATGTCGCAGGAATCCCAAGAGCTTGACATAAAATAAACAAGAGCACAATTTTTTGGACTACGTGACTTTAGTATTGTAAGCAAAAATCTGTAATTTATATTGATTAGGTTAGCTAGCATAGTCAAGGTCATTAAAATATGGGATAGAATTGAAGTCAGAGTTTGTAGACTATTTTTTGAGTGACAGCAAATAACCCCTATAAAGCTATGGGTCTTCTAGAGAGTTTTTAAATTAATTTACGAAACTTAAAGTTTTTAATTAAAAAATACAGAAAAAGATATTTTTGGTTTTTGTTTTTTAGTTACATTAAGATGTTTATCATTCTTTTTAATTTTTCCAGTGCCAAAGTACATAGAGTATATTAAGTTTATGCAAAAGTATGTAACAGACAAAATGAAGCATCTCCGACCCTATGACACATATATATTCTTGATCAGCAGCGACAGTCGACTCGATATAGAAATGTCCTTTTGCCTGTTCGTTTGAACAAACAGAACTTAGAGATTCATAGGATGCCTTCACACTGTTCGAAACAAGATGACATGATAATTAAGGGAGGGAAAATGATGTCCTTTGCGGAACTGGACCTGGAATTGTACTTGGTCGTGGAATTGAAGCAGACCCAGATATTGGAATTGGACCTGGACCTCCCTGGACCTGCTTTCAAACTGACGGAGGAAATCGCATAAAAACAGACGGACGGGCAAGGCTAAATGGACTCAGCTCGTCATGCTGATAAAGAATATATATACTTTATGTGGTCGCAAACGCTTCCTTCTATGCGTTACAAATATCTGGACATTTTCAATATACCCTCTGCAAGGTTATAAAAATAGTTTTAGTAAGACAAACTTTTTGGTTTTCAAGGTAAACCTCTTGAAAATGGGGATTTACAGAGTTCTTATAATAAGTTTGAACAATATTTTAGATTTTAAATTTTTCCCACGCCCCCTCCCGCCACCGCAATTTTCTTCTTTAAACTTTTCAGCTATTAGTATTATCTGATTTGGCCAAATTTTGACCCATTTTATTAAAATCGAATGAGTACATCATATATCCGCCAGCCAAATGATTGTGGCATCACCAGATCGGTTCGTGCAGGCGATGGCCGCAGCCACGAATCGATATTAATAAATGCTGGAAAACTAGGCTGGTGCCATCGCTGACCGCCAATTATTGGCATTTCATCATCGCCAAGTCGGGTTACTTCAATTTGCTCATTAAGCGTATAATTCCATTATTATATAAAGTTTAGAGATAACTAAATAATCGTTGTAGAGGCGCCATCTATTGGTAAGCTTGGGAAACTAAGCAACTAGAATTCTTCAAAGCGGAAATGAACTTTTCGAATGATTCGCATTCAAAACCGTTATAAAGATAAATTATACGAACTGCAAGGGTAATAAACTTTGGCAGCATCTCCGACCCCATTAACTATATATATTCTTGATCAGCATCAACAGCCGAGTCGATATAGCCATGTCCGTCTGTCCGTGTGTCTGTCCGTATGATCGCACAGATCTCAGAGATGGTAAGAGATAGAGGATATACCTATATGGGACAAAAACTTCTTATCAACAGATCAACTTTATTTTAAATTTTTGCTACGCCCCCTCCCGCCCCAGCAATTCGGAAAAAAGTCACAGTTTTAAAGATTGATGGCTCGTACTTGTTCTAGATATATTTAGTAATCAGGATTACTTAGCGATCCGCTAAAGGAATGGTGAAGATCGGATGAATGGTTGTCTAGTTATGATCAAAAGACTGTTCGCTGCTGCAGCGCAGTAGCAGCGCTGTTTTCAGCTGCTACTGCAGCATCAAATATTCGTTGGTACAGAGTATGTTATAGTCGGGCTTGGCCGAATTTCTTTCTTGTTTAAGTTAAAGTCACACAATTTTTAAAAGAACTTGCAACCATTTGCCTCTGTTTTGTGATTATTTAATTTTCTTACGCCCCTTTTATTGATATAATGTACGAGCTAATAAGAAGAAAAAAAGGGAAGCCTCTGTCTGCATTAAACTCCCTTTTAACTGGCATTAAATCAAGTTAGTTGAAAACGACATTTCAGTTGTCTGACCCGAGGGCCAGATCGACTATCAAAGGACATGGAAACCAATAAGAAGAAAATTACCTGTAAGCGTGCATCTCTATTAAAAAAACAAAATCATTGATTGTACTATATTTACGGACTCTTCTTCTCTATCATCTCGATTACACACACCTTTCTTTCATCTACTTCTTCTTGGTGACGACCTCCCGTACTGACAGAATATTATCAAATTTAATAGAATCATCGTCGTCGTCGTCTTTGAGCCAGAGAAACTTTAACTCCAACGAAGTTGGTAATGAAATATCTAACGACCGGAAGTCAATAGCAAATACTTAATAATGTTGTTGGCTGGAAAGGCATTTGCCTTTTGCTTTGTGGTTGGCCTGTTGTTTGCTATTTGCCTCTGGCTGCCATTTGCCGTTGCTAATTTGCATGCCCAGGCACATAGAGAATAGCGTGTAGTTTGTGCGTCACGTCCAGATGGGTATAGGGAGGGGCCCAATTAAGGATGTGTGAGAAATAGTTTCAAATGATTTGATTAAATACAAAACGCTTATTGACAACAAGAACTGGATTTTATTTGCATTAAGTCTTGTGGGCTAAATCAAATAAGAAATAAATAGTAAAAGCAACTTCCAATCGTTGTTGTTTGAAACATTACTGCTAAGTTTAGTGTCTCCAAAACATCTTTTGTAGATTTTCAGATCTCATATGAAATAGGTGAAAAATACCTCAGTTTAATGTGAGTTGGCTGTCAAAAAACTCATGCGAGAAGTCAGATGGCTACTGCTCATGCACTTTCTCATATATATTTTTGTGCTTCTCAGATTGACTATTAGGCTGCCTTTACATCTAGTGGGCCTGCATTTCATAATTTTTCGCATATGAATTTGAAGACATTTTTACATTTAAAACAACTAACATGTAAGCCTACAAGTATGTAAGCCTACTGATATCTCATTTTAGAAATTCAAATAAGATATCAGCCAACTCACATTAAGCTGAGGTATTTTTCGCCCATCTCATATGACATCTCGACAAGGGAAAAATGAACTTTAGTAAGAGAAACTTTTTTGTTTTTTTCATAATATAAAAATTTTACAAAATTTGTTTACAATGAGTACATCAAAGCGAGCTCTTCCAAGAGAATTAAAACTTCGGAACCTGCGAAGGTAGTGTAGCCTTCTCGTTTTTATTTTCATCCTTCTTCTACACTACACTAATATTCAGTTGTTGACAACTTATTCGTACTCTTTTGAATTTAAGTTAATTTCGGTACCTTTTTTCCCTCTTGTGTAATGGCTTTAAATACTTATTTTTCTCAGAATTGAATGTAAATATGTGACAAATTTGTATTTTAGTATTTGTCGGTTCATCATGATAATTCTTCGAAACCCGTTTAAGCACTTTTTTTTATAAAAAAAAAATGCATTTCCTTAAATTCTGTTTATAAAAAAAAGAAAACAAAGACAGCAACAGACTGAAAGTTATATTGAAAGCAAATAAATCAAATAATGTGCAACCAAATTACGACAAAACACACAGTGGCGTACATATAAATAAATATGTATGCATGACAGGCTGTCTGCGATGAGGGAGCGGGGGACCTGAATCCCGAGAGTTTGATAGTGCAGCGGGGAGTTTTCGATATAAAAATAATTGCAGGAATTGTGTGAGTTGTTGTCGGCGCTGACGTCGACCGAAAAATAAAGAAAAAACCGTCGCGGCTGTTGGTACTTGTTGTTGCACTTTTGCAGCTGAACCAGCAAATGCCACTGCCAAGTGTACAAGAACAGAGCGGCATCGGAGGAGGAGGAGCAGACGAAGAACCAGCCAAAGATGTGGCCCTGGCAACCTCGCGACGACGTTGAGCTGAGTCGTCGTACAAAACTTACTACACCGGAAATATAAAATTACACACTCAACACTTAAACTGTGTGTGTGTGCGTGGTTGCATGCTGCAACTGAGATTCTAGTGGATGTGCTGGATATGCGTGCACTGCTGTTTGCTCCAACAGGGTGCAAAACGCTCGAACCCAATTTGAGTGAGTCTATTGAATGGAAGGAGTCGAAAATAAGAATTAAATTAATTGCCATTTAGTTGCTGGTAGCCGATAATAAATCTTAATGAAATGTGTGGCACCTGAGGTGTGGTGGTCCAGAAGAGTTGAAAGAATGACACTGCAGCAGTTTGGTATCAAGGATAACGGTAGAATTGGTACAGTTGTAGTTGAATGGCAAGCAATGTAGAGAAACGCTCACAAACTATCGGCTTTCTTCTACAGCCAAGTATCAGGTGGATAACAGCGAATTGTGAGCAGGCATATAACGAATCCCAACTAGGAAGTAAGAAGGTGAAAACTCCAGTAAAACTTAATAAACAAAAGGCCAGAACACCAGCATGTTCTGCCATATAGGGGAGCACTGCCGGCTTCCCAACTTTATTAATCGACCCATTACCTCTAATGACTTTAAAATATCAAAAGAGGTTTGCAAGAGCACTATTGTGCGCAAGAGCCCAGTTGAATGACCGGAAACCATCTGGAAACTAAGGAACGCGGTGGATTTTATTCGGAAATTTTGAGAAATAACCCCCATAACGCTTCACAAACGGAATAAGTATGAAATCGTAAACCAAAGAACACCAGCTTACAGAGTCTAAGAGCTGATTTACACTAGGAATGCGTTAATAGCCAACATTCAGCTTTTTATACTCTGTACCGTAGGTACGTCTGTCTGTCTGTCCGTATGAAGGCACAGATCTCA